>OX451736.1:1587142460-1587742460 GCA_948472305.1 Vicia faba
TTTTTGACGTAGGTGCTTTCGTCTCCATTATGGCTTTGGGTTTATTTTGGTTGATCTCGATTCCTTTTTTATGAACCACAAAGCCAAGGAAATCTCCAGCCTGCACAAAAAATGCACATTTAAGGGGGTTCATCTTTAAGCCATGTTTTCTCATTCGTTCGAATGATTGGCTCAAATGATGCAAATGGGTTTCTGCAGATATAGATTTGATGACTATATCATCAATGTATATCTGCATAAAGGTTTCAATGAAATCATGGAAAATCGAATTCATTACCCTATGATAAGTTGCCCCAGCATTCTTTAAACCAAAAGGCATCACTACCCACTCGTAGGTGCCTAAGGCTCCTGGGCAACGAAATGCTGTCTTGGCAACGTCTTCTTCAGCAATAAAAATCTGATTGTAACCAGAGTATCCATCTAACATACTTAAGTATTCGAATCCTGCAGCAGAGTCTACTAACATTTCTGCCACAGGCATGGAGTACTCATCTTTAGGGGTTGTAGTATTTAAATCCCTAAAATCTATGCAAATTCTCAGAGATCCATTTTTCTTAATAACAGGCACTATATTTGCTAACCATTCGACATACCTTATGGTTCTGATGAATCTGCAGCGCAGCAACCTTTCGATCTCAGCTTTGATCTTTGTGAGAACCTCTGGTGCGAATCTTCTAGGAGTTTGCTTGATGGGCTTCTTGCCATCCTTGATTGGAAGTCTATGCTCCACTAACTCCCTCTTCAAGCCAGGCATTTCATCATAATCCCACGTGAAGCAATCTTTGTTTCTCTTGAGGACTTCGATCACTTCCTGCTTGAGGCCTGGATTAAGTTTTGCGCTTATATAAGTTATTCTTTTCGTGTTCTCATCCCCTAAATTCACCTCTTCGAGTGGATCCTGCGCCAACATTTTGGCACCCGAGTCTATGGGGTCCTTCTCGAAGCCTAAGGGTTCTTTATCATAGATGGCGTCCAACCTTTGATCTATTTCGTGTTCTTCAAAGGGTTAGTATTTCGGACCATCCCCATTTATTTTGTTCACCTTTACAGCCAATTTATTTATTTCAGCCTCTAAGGCCGCTTTCGATTCGTTCTCAGCCATATAGGCCGAAATCCTTTCGAAGAAGGAGGACTCAATCATGAGCAAGGTTATCGAATTCCCAGCCTGTTGGCCGTCTTTGCATAGTACCTTCGACTCCTTCATCTTCACTGACTATTCTTCTATCCCAATATATGCCATCATGGCGGAGGGTCATATAATAGTGTGCGTTCCTGGTTTCGTTGATTTCATCATTAGGGACGCAAGGAGCAATCTTGGCCAAATGTTTGTCATAATTCCTCTTGTCAACTAAGTTGACTGCTGTCATGAAGTAACTCTGGTCCGCTTCAATGTTCTCCATGATCCCATCTTCTCTCCATAAAACCAATCTTTGGTGCATTGACGAGGGAACTGCTCCTACGCCATGGATCCACTCTCTTCCCAACAACAAGTTGTAGTTGGCCTTGGCTTCGATCACCATGAACATGGTGGGCCTACAGCTTGATCCTATCGTCAAGTCCAGTTGAATTACTCCCAATGTTTGGCCTACTTTCCCTTCATAATTGGACAGAACCATGTTATGTGGTTTGATGTCACTTTCGCGTATTTCTAACTTTTTCAGCATAAAATGGGGTATTAAGTTAACTGCAGCGCCCCCATCCACTAAAACCTTGTTTACGCCATGGGCACCAACTTTTGCCCGAATGAATAATGGCTTCAGATGATTTTTCATAGCTGGCTCTGGGCGTTCGAAGAAAGCATTCTGCTCCTCGATAGCTCCGTTATCCATCACGTAGTAACACACAGGCCTATGCTTCATCAGATCTATTGTATCATCCTCCTCATACTCTTCGATTTCAGTTTCCTGTCCAAACTCACAAGGTAGTACAGATACCACGTTGCAATTGATATTGAGCGAAGACTCCCCCTCTGATTCGAAGTTATCCGTTAGCATATCTTCGTCTTCTTCTGGACCTGGAGTGTATTCCTTCGATTCATTTGGTTATGCTTCAGAGAAGAGTCTCCTACTAACTGGGGGTTTGTCCTCAGTTTGATTATTTGGTGTGGGTTTGTTGGTGCTTGATTCTCCTTGGTTTTTTATCGAAGTCGCGCCTTTATTTGCCACAGCTTCCCTTTCAGCCTTTCGAATTCTCTGTTGCCTTCGCCATTGAGATCTTGACATGGGGTTTCTTCCTTTGTAGTTCTCTAACCTCACTTCTTCCCTCTTCGCCATGTTGAACCGCCTTCTGTATGTCATAGCGTGGCATGCGTTTCGTTCATTGTTTCTCCATTTGTCTTTGCCCTTGTCAGTTCTGACTTGCAGCCATTTGTCTGTTGGTATTTCAGCAGGAATTTTGAACGTCACTCTTCGAGCACCTTTGGGATGAGGACTATTAGGCCTTCGTTGATTGTATTTGCTATCGAAACGTTGGTCCATCTGACCAGTCTCTTGGTGGTTCCAGCATGGGGCGAAAGGGATTGTTTCGAAAGCCCTGGCCATACTTTGATCGTACACTGTAGAACACCTTGGGCATACCAAGCATTTGGTTGCCCCTTTGTAACAGTGAGCCAAAAACTCCAACAAACTTTCTCCAGCTTTAGGGTAACACCTGAATAACTGGTTATCCTGGCGCCAGTTGATGCCAGTTCGCACCCTTTGTACCCTCTCGAAATTTGCAGCAATTCTCTGGTTGCAGATGATGCTGCACCTAGGGCATAGTATCATTTCAGCATCTCCTTTGTGGCACAACATGAGGTAATATTTAAGACTGGCATCCCCAACATAATTATCCTCCATTTTATACTTTTCTTTTTCTAAGTATCTCTCCACCTCCTCCATTTCAGAACGAGGTCTCTCCATATTCACCATGTTTACATCCACATCCTCCCCCTTTATGTCATCATCTCCCCATCCTGTAGGTTTTATATCTTCAATTTGGATTTCTGAACTTTCTGGGGCAGAATACTTTACCAAGTAGTCAAACTTTCCACTAGGCTCTCCTAAAGTATCCCATATTTCTTTCTGAGGGGAGGGTGGCTTTGTGATCTGGACTTTCTCCAATTTTAGCCTCAGGCCTTCAGTAACCTGTGTCAATTTTTGCTTTTGGTTTTCCTGGCCTTCAGTAGCCTGGATTTCTTTTGCAACAGCTGAAGGTGCTGCTTCGATCGAAGCCTCTGGTTGCTTGTGGACGTCCTCAGTGACCCCCTTGTTGACTTCGATTAACACCCAGTTTTCATTCTCAGTGCCTTTTTCTCCTAATGGAGTGTCATCTTGATCTGCTTCCACCACATTGATTTCTCCAATGCATACAGGCTCGGAGTAATTGGTGTCTGCGACATCCAAAGGATCTTCATCTACTTTCATTTTTGGTTTGTCAGCGAATTTCAATCTGCCATCCTTAATTGCATTTTGAATTAGATCCCTGAAAAGAAAACACTGTGAGGTTTTGTGGCCTAGGAAACTATGATACTTACAAAATCTTATTTTCTTCCTTTGATCTAAAGGAGGTATTTTGACATTTGATGGCACAATGAGTTGGCTATCTTTGACAAGTAAATCAAAAATCTCGTCACACTTAGTTACATCGAAGGTATAAACCTTCTTTGGGAATTTGTCACTTTTCTCATTTTCAACAATTTCTTTCCCTTTTGTGGGAACTAATAATTTGCAAGAGTAAGGTGGGGCCTGTTTTAATTTGGCGAGATCAATTTCAACCTCTTCGAATTCAGGGTAATCTTCTGCTTCCTCAGCTCCAACATAGGAGACCCTTTCTTTCTTGTTATTTTTAAAAACTCTGGCTTTTTTGGCCTTTAGCCTTTCGACTTGTCGAACCCTATCGGCTAATTGAGCCATATCCCTCAAGTATTGTGTATCTAATTTCTTTCGAATAGAGTAATCCATACCGCCAGCAGCCATTTCGACTAACTCATGTTCAGGAACTACTGTAAAGCATCTAGATTTCAAGAGCCTGAATCTCTCCAACAGAGCCCAAGTAACTATGGACCCAGGAGGTAAAGTGGTAAACAATGTGAAAGCGTTCTTAGTTAGGGAACTTGGGAAATATTTGATCCTAAGGTCTTCATTATTTGCTATATCTCCTGCTTCGGTTAGATACCTGGCTATATGTTCGACTGTTGATTCATTGGTATCTCCAGCGAACTTTGTAAACTTAGGGACTTTATATCCCCTTGGTAAATCAGTGTGCATTATGTAATCTAATATAGGAGAGGCATAATTTGGCCTTCTAATTCCTGTGTTGAGGCCATTCTGGGCCATGATTCTCTCTATCATGGTGGTTAAATTATTTTCTGCCAAGATGTTATCGTTTTGAATTTTGTGAACGACTGCATCAGCATCTTGATTTCGACCCACCATGACAACTCCTCTAGGTTGTTCTTCTCAAAACTCTGGGACTTCTAACCTTTCGATCCTTGCCCCTGGTTCCATAATTTCCCTTTGTGGGCCTTGAATCATTGGGGCTTCTAACCTTTGTGCCCTTGCCCCCAAATTAACCCCCTCTCTGGCTGGTCTATAGGGTGGGTCATCAGCAACTTGTTCTATGATAGGTATGTTTGCTCGAACTCCCGCCTGATTCTGCCTATGCCTTTCTGGGGGAGCGAAAAAATCTGTTATTCGACTCATGTTATCCGCGTCTTCTCGGTTTGTCACAGTTACATTTTGTACTATTGGGGCAAAGATCTCTTGCATAGTTTGCGCTAACACTCCTATCATATTATGGTTACTGTCATCCATTAATTGCCTAAAGGCCAACTGATTTTATGTGGTTAAGATAGGCATTGCACTATAACCCACTGACCCTTGGTTATTTGTCATAAATTGATTTGCCCCAGACCCAGACCCTAATTGTGGTGACGTATTCGATGTCGAAGTGTGCAGACCCGCCATAAAAGATGTTGGCATCCCATAAGAGGAATTTCTGTGTCTGTTAGCATCGAACCCGGGTGGTCTAGTTAGTGGGGTGGCGAAATGGGTTTGTGTCCCTGATGGTGGGACGAATCCCCCAGGATAACCAATGGTTCATGTATTTCCTAGGATCGAACTGTTAGTCGACATGCCACTTGTCCCATTCGTGGCCATACTACTGGTAGAAGATGCAACAGACTGTGCGTTCGAAGAGATCATATTAGATGTTCCCGTCGAAGCGGACATATTAGCGCCTGTTGCTTGTGGGATATTTTGTTCCCCCTGCTGATTGTCTGGATTAGACATCTTGTTTAAACGTTTTCTTCTGGGTAAGGGTTGGTTGCTATTGGTTATTCTACCACTTCTAAGGTTCATATAACAACGAACTTATCACTCAGAAAGTACTTTTACAATGGTTATGTCTCAACAATTTTTTACTTTGTTCTAAATTTCTTGATGACCAATGATCGTCCCACTGGGCGTGCCAATTTGTTTACAGTGATTTCTGGTAAACAACCGCTAGTCCTCCAAACTATCAAATAATCTTAATGAATGTTATTTAATCTCTCTGGTAACTTGCAGGATCGACTAGATTGATCCTATGGTGTATTGGTCGTTTGGATAATTCTCATTTTAGAACTGATATTCATGGTTAGTATTTAGAATGTTGTGTAGGCGTTCAACTTACTTCGATTACCATATTAAAAGATCTAATGACATGATCAAGTAAAGACGTGCGAAACTAAATTGCATGAATAAAGGTTCGATTGTAAAGACATGTAAAACTGCAAGAAACAAGTAAATAACTTTGAAGTATAAAAGCATGTAATGTAAAAGAGTTTCTGAAATGTAAAGGATTCGAAATAGAAAGAAAGCGTTTAAATGCAAGAAATCAGTAAATGACTTTGGATGAAAATACTTTAATGTAAAGGCTTTTGAATGATATTGACATGAAGATAGAAGATAAACTGGAAATGATAAAGAGTTTTGCTGAATCATAAATATTTGGTGTTATCATACGTACATTGTTCGAGCATTCGTTTCCCTAGCCATGTGGTATTTTGAATGTTTACTGAATTTTGTACAATAGATATGACACACGAAATCCTAACGCTAAGACTTCTATTTATACTATTTCGACCATAATGGTCTTGCCTATAAGATTCTGCCACGTTCAGAACATGCAGAACACTTCCCCTCTCTAGATTCCACGCGTCTTCGAATGCTCCAGCGCATATATTTAAATTTCGAACATCCCGCTTGCGTTTGAATTTCAAATGTTTTGGCACTCTTCGCTTCGAACTCATTTCTTGGACACAGTCTCGTTACCACTTCGAGACTTCTTTTGAATATATCTCCACAACTGTCACTCGAAGCTCCGAGCTTTGACATGTTCATTTGAAGAACTGCTCCTACCATTCCGAACCATGACATCTTGCTTTATTCCAACGAAACATCCAACTTGCTTCGTTTCGAACTGTATCATCAAAATCTTCAGCCAACACATGTCAACAAGCTTCGATTGGGCGTCTAAAACCCTTTGACCAAGCATTGGCCCATTAGCTTCGATTGCGTGTTGTTTCCCCTTTCGAGCAAACATTGGTCCAAGTTTCATTTAGCGAGAATCCCCTACAAGTTCCCTTCGATCCACAAGCAGTGGCCTCCTGCCTGTGTATTCTGATTCGCTAGGCAAAAATCTTCCTTCGACCCACAAGGAAAATACCTCCTTCATGCCTAATTCGATTCACTAGGCGATGGCCTCTTTGACTTGCCTCATGATAGCGCCCACAAGGCATTGGCTGCCTTTATGCCAGCTTCGACTGGGCAATGGTCCCCTTTGAAACAGTTTTCTATACTTCGACACGCATGTTAGTCCCTTCGAAGGCGCATTTATGAGGTCCCTTCAAAGAAGCATTCATTGGTCCATTCGAAGGACACATGATTGTTGAATACAAGCTTGTCTTATGATAAGTATTGGTCCTACATGTGGCCAGGCCCAGGTCTCTTGTGCATTAGCATTCAAAGGTGGTGACAAAGGAGGTTTTCGATTGGCCATATTGAAGTTTTCATTTGAGTTGTTTGAATCAAGCAGCTAGGGCAAGTAGATAGACTCAATCGAAGAAGATCTAATAAGGAGGTTTCTGAACACTTTGAATCAAGACTCTAGGCCCTTCTAAGGAGGAAATCAGAGTCATTCGAAGGAGGGAATTAGAAAGTCAAATGTGTCCAGGTTCATAGAAAATTCAAAAAGGGACAAGAAACCATGTCTTTGGCAAAGTTTCAAAGTGATATTTATGTCCTTAAAACACCAACTTAATGGTTGTTTATTCCTTTTCCCTCTTGTCCCCTCCATCCCACTATATAAGGAGAACACTAGCAAGGAAAAAAGAAGACTAAAAAAGAGAGGAGACCACGTACATACACACGCACAAGCCCAGGAACCATACGCATATATTGCCTTACACGCATACACAGCCTAAGAGAAGCACACCAAAAACTCTCAAAACTCAACAAGATCACACCACACTTGCCTCTCTCCTTTTGAATCCAGGAATATCCAATAAGCTCATGTCCACACACAAGTTCCAGTTCTAGGCAAGGTAAGTCCTCTTGACCTAGCATCTTTTCGTTTCAGTATAACATGTAAATAGCCTTTTACTTACTTTTCGTTTTAGCATAATATGTAGATAGCCTCTTAGTTATGTTCTTCGTTTCTTCCCTCTTGGTTTGTTTTCCTTTCTTGTTGGAACTAACCTGTACAAATTCAAACGAAAGACAAAAAGAGTGTGAATGAAGGATATACACTCATGTTGCTCTATAGGTCCATGTTATTTCATAGTCTAAATTAAAAGAAGCAGAGGAGTTTTCAGTCGAAGGTTTCTCATGCCCACTCCCTGACTCAATCGAAAGAAGTAGAGAAGGCTGCAATCGAAGGTTGCCCATATCATTCCCAAACTCAGTCGAAGGAGGCAGGAAAAGGTGCAAATCGAAGCTTGCTCACGTCAACTCTTAAGACCAATCGAAAGAAGGCCAAAGGAGGGTGAATCGAAGGAGTCCATGTCCTGGATCGAAGATTTAATTTCTCTTCTTTATTTTGTTCTTTGTTTTTTTTACATTTTTCTTGTCTTTCGATTTGGTTGTAATAGTGTAGAACCCTTACTTTCTGCATTTTTTACTGCTTTTGATATTAACTTCTAGATGTATGACTAATAGGATTGTATGGCAAAGACTAAAATCAAACGCTAGCAAACTTAACAAAAAAAGACAAAAATAACGGAAACATAACACACTTGCACATATAGACCTCTAGGGTATGCCCACTTTGGTTGCCTTCAAAAAAATAGTCACAACTCTAGAAACATAAGAGGTTTTAGTGGCTACCCTTTGGTTCAAAAATATCATAAGTCCCTCAATGACCCACTCGACGTTGCCTCGATAAAAATATGATCTTAGAACCTTAGGGTGGTTACTAAAGCTTCTTGCCCAGTTGCCTTTGTAACTATAAAGTGTCTCTTTGATTTTCCCTCATACATCCAACGATAGGGCTACCTACTCACTAATATTAGGATAGCACTTTCTAAAGGATAGGAGGAAAAGAACAGACCTTTTCGAGTCCAAGTAGATAGTTGTTAAATGCTTGCTCAAGTAAAACAAACTTTTTACACATACACATTTCAAAAACAACTTTCAAAAATACATTTGCTTTGTCAACATTCTTGAGGACTGATACAAGATTTATCACAAAGAAAATCGCCGCACTAAGGCATTCCAAAACATTTCTTAAAATACACAAAACACAAGGTACTTTTAAAATGAGCTAAGCATCTAAGAGCCCGCAGATAACTACGGATGGAAAGGGTGCTAACACCTTCCCTTTCCATAATCTACCCCCCTTACTCAGAAAACTCTCGAAAAGGTCTTTTTCTGTTCTTTTCACCCTTTCCTTTGTTGGATAAAAGAAAAGTCGGTGGCGACTCTTGCTTACCGCAACATTTGCAAACATAAAATGCAAAACTAGTATAACAGTCGGTTCTGCCACCATATCACATAGAGGATGTCAGGAAGTTTCCCCCAGATGGTGCAATCACCTTCTTCTACTACAGCTCTAGAATCCTTTAGAGAAGACATTCTTGGTGAATCCTTGATGATCTTAGGTGTAGCAGGAGTAGCCTTAGTAACAGAAATCATTGGAGGGATTACTTAAAATGTTTGACAGGGAGTTTCAATGAATTCACCATCCATTTCAACATATTTGAAAGAATTCAAATGACTGACCATATATTCTTCCTCTCCATAAACTATGACAATCTTCCCTTTCACTTGGTACTTCAACTTTTGATACAGAGTAGAGGTAATTGTGCCTGCCCCATCAATCCAGGGGCGTCCGAGCAAGCAAGAATAGGTCGAGAAGATATATATTACATAAAAAGTGGAGTTGAAAACCTGGGATCCCACCTTAATCTAAATATCAACCTCCCTGTGTACCATCATCTTTGACCCATCAAAGCTCTTACCACAATATCATTGGGTTTCAGCACCAGCCCTTTGCAGTCAAATCTATCCAGAGCACCTTTTAGTAATACATTCATGGAGAAACCTATATCAACTAACACATGCGCCAAAGTAGTACCCTTACACTCAATAGAGATATGCAGAGCCTTGTTATGATTCTTTCTAGCTGGAGTTAAATCTGCATCAGAAAAGCCCAAACCAATATCAACAGTTAGGCTCGCAACACAATTCTCGAATTGATCAGCAGCGGTCTCTTGTGGTACATGGGCATTCTTCATAAATTTCAACAAAGCTTGGGCATGTGCTTTAGAGCATAACAACAAGGACATCATGGATATTTTTGAGGGTGTTTTCCCCAGTTGTTCAACTATTTTGTAATCACTTTTACGAATGATCTTCCAAATTTCTTCCATCTCTTATCTAGATGGGTCTTCAATTGTAACATATTTTGTGGGTGCCTCCGTCCGGGCAGGCTCAGTCACTTTTTCTTTACCTCGGGCATCAACAGTGGGCCGAGTAGCAGGAATATGAACAGGTGTTGTAATAGTTATTGGAGGAGAGATCTCTAGAGAGAAGACCTTTCATGTCCTAGTGACTTTGCTAGTTCCGAAATGTTTGTAATTTCATGATCTTCATTTTCATTAATCCATGGCTCTTGCTTGACACCATGATAATAAACCTCTGCCTCATAGTTCTAGGGAACAACTTTGTCAGAGGAATAGGGGACTAGCCCCGGTGCGGTGATGATCAAGGGAGCCACTCTTGTATCAGCAAGAATCCTTATAGGGAATTTAGAGGTGATTCTAAAGGAGTATTGGAAATTGTGATTATGGAAACATCTTCCAGTCTCACCTCTTGAGATATACTTTTAGGAAAACTCTTCATGGACAGAGTTTTCTAGAACATAATTTCATGGCTATCAATCAGGCGTTGAATACCCTTCTTTAGCCACATACAACCATTAATTTGGGAAGCACAATGGTAACAATTTTTAGGACAACCCGGAAATAAATCGGCTCTTAACAGATTCTTCTTAACGATCATCAAGGGAGTGGTCAAGTCACTTATGGTGGAGACATAGGAAACATTATCAATAGCATTAACACCTTTAACATGATTGGGCATGGGAGCAGTAATCATATTAGGAGTTTCTAGAGGGTAAAACTCAATCACTTTGTTGTCAATCAAATCTTGAATCATGTTCTTCAATGCCCAATAGTTATTGGTGTCATGCCCAAGAATATTTGGATGATAGGCGCATTTCACGTTTGGATTATATTTTAGAGGGGAAGTATTGGGATTAGGATGAGGATCTCGCAGTGTCACCAAATTTTACTTCACCAGATGTTGTAAAGCTTGATACAATGGCATGTTGATCCTAGTGAACTGCATCCTTGGGGCATCTGGCCTATGCTGGTTGTTTTACTGTTATGGTCGTTGAATTGGGGTCGCTTTAGAAATCAATATTGCTCCCACTGGCTGATGATGATCATTCTTGATATGGTTCCTCTATCCATAAACAACATTGGTTTCTTTCTTTCCAATGAATGGTTTCTTCACGGTACTAAAGGATGCAACCATCTGAATTTTCCCGCTCTTGATACCGCTTTCAACTTGTTCACAGGTCAAGATCAGCTCAGTAAACCTTGATGAAGAACTCCTAATCAGCAAATTAAAGAATAGACCTGTCAAGGTGCCCATGAACATGGCCACTAATTCTCTGTCAGTCAAAGGGGGTCACCCTTCCAGCCAGGTCCCTCAATTTTTGAGCATACTCTTTAAAGCCTTCATTCGATCCTATAGTAATACTTTGTAATTGCACGCGAGTTGATGCAAGGTCAACATTGTATTGGTATTGTCTGTAGAAGGCAGCAGCCAAATCCTCCCATGTGTGGATATTAGTTCCTTCTAGTTGATAGAACCATTCCAACTGTGTTCGAGATAGGCTTTCTTGGAAGAAATGAACCCATAATTTCCTATCGATGGTGTGTGGTTAAATCTTGCAGACATATGACTTTAAATGGAGTTTTGGACAAGAGACTCCATCATATTTGGCGAAGACAGGGATCTTGAATTTATGGGGAATGACCACCCCAGGGACCAAACTTAAGTCTCCAAAGTCCAAACCAGGAACTGTTTGGATCTCTACATCCTTAATTCGATCTTCCAGTTGTTTGTATTTGTCATCCGCCGGTGGGTACTGCTCTTCGGAGTAGTCTCCGTCCTTAGAAATATGGTTATTTCCACCCCTAGCTCTGGTGCTTATAACATCCTCGTCGTGATTGTCGTTTTTTTAGGAGACAGGATTTGCTTGAGCCTGTCGGGCAGGACCTTTGAACCTCCTTCCCATGTTGATAACAGCCTGTTTCTTGGTCTTCTTCTTTGTGATGAGAAGCGTCATCATCTCTTGTTGTCCTTTGGCTAAGTTTAGGAGAGTCTCTTGGAACTGTGCGTTTTGAGTTTGCAGATCTTTGACGGTTTTCTCTAGAGCCATCTTATATTAAAATAAACAGTAAATAGATGAGGAAACTTATATCAGAAAACCTGCTTATGACATGATACATACTATGTGGATGCAATGTTTTCAAGGACCTCAGGAGATTTAAATTTGCTATCCAAAAAAGGAAACAAAAACAACAATTGCATTAATAGGTTCAAAAATTAAAATTTACCCTTGGGCTTACAATGGAAAAAGAAAAATGTCTCAAAGAGACAACAAAATGAATTCCTAAAACAAAAGACTCAAGTATCCCATAGGCGTTTCCTCTTCTTGTCGATCTAGGCATTCAGGCTTTGCTCCTCGTGAAATTACTTTGTGAGCTCCAACACTTTCTTCTCGGTTGCATAGAATCGAGCTTCAAAGGTGTCTCATTCTCCTTTGAGTTGAACCTAGGACTTTTGTAACTCCCCAAGGTTGGTAGGCGTGTCAGGATAGAGAATGGTATAAGGAATATCCCCCTCAGCCACAGGTTCCACAACTATTGGTAGGATAGCTGGATATGGCATCATGAGATTTTGAGCGCGAGCTCGCATCCATTTAAGATAAGGCTCCAAAGGGATTGAGTTCTCGTGTCCTAAAGTCTTACTATCAACCTTGTTTACCATGCCCCAAGCTCGTACAAACCTTTGACGATAACCTTAGACATCATTCTTGTAGTCGAATATAATACCCTGGATAAACGCGTCATGAGGACCATCTCTTCGAGCATAACCAAATTGTCGTAGAGAAAGAGAAGGATAATAAGTAATACCTCCCCTAATTCCAAGGAGTGGAACATTAGGGAACTTCCCATAGTGGGTAATGATAGTGACATCTTTCAGAGATCGAGAACACCAATAGATATTCGAATGAGAGAGCGACATCATTCTTTGATACCACCTCAAGCCTTGTTCATTCTTCAATACTGATCGGGGAAGATGCGAAATAAATCACCTAGATAGAAACAATATGCAACACATAAGATCCCCTCTCCTCCTTATGGTGCAAGTGTGAAGAGAATGCAAAATTTCTCCAAGAAAAGTTGTTATAGGGTTACGAGAAAGGAATATTTTGACAGCATTCACATCTATGAGTTGGTCTGGATTAGGGAACAATACCAAACCATAGATTAGAAGAGACAAGACTTCTTCAAAAGCTTGCAAGTCCAAAGCATCCAGAAATAGTCAAGCCTTCTCTAACAGAAACTTATCTAGAAAACCCTTGACTCCACTCCTTGTCTCCCAATTAGCTACAATGTTAGACCTCTTCAAATGTAAGGCTGATGGGATTTCTTCAGGTTGTGAATCTTTCTCTAAACCAATGAAGGGAATTTGATCAAGAATAGGTACTCCTAATAGTTGAGAGAACTCTTCCATTGTGAGCACCAATTAATAACCAGGAAAGGTGAAACAATGATGTACTGGTTCAAAGAACTGAAAGAGCACACACATCATGTCTTCTTCAAAGCTTGAGGTAACCAGATTGAGAAGTCGACCATATATTTTGGTGAAGGGTGAGCTTTCAGGAATCCTTGAGACTAACTCCTTGAGTTGAGGAGGCACCCTTACAAAGCTGATTCGAATGGTATTTCTGTGAGCGGAATCCATATCCTACGAAACAGCACAAAGATAAATCACTAGGTCCTTGAAATGGGTTAGTGAAAATGATATGGCATGATGTCATGATGTTTATGATGTTATGAACAAATAATCATACACAAACAAGACACACAAGGCCTTAGGTTTAGGCTTGCATGGGGTTTATAGGTAAGTACCCTCTTGAAGTTTTAGTTGATTTAACTTGTCCTAAAAGAAGTAATTGGGTTCTAAGGAATATCAATATCATTAATCTTTCTTCATTGAGCATTGTTTTAGCACAATCATCTATTTTAGAGACCAAAATATCCCGAAAGTCCGATCTCAATGAGTGTAGTATTAAGTATCAACCAACTTCAGTATGCACCAAAGCCATCTATCTCACTACTTTCTAATGGTCAAGTTGTTCAACTAAGGTTCTACAGTTAGTTAGTGCTTCATGACACCACACAGCGGCCTCGTATTCTCCTTAATTCAACTCAAGGGGCACCGGTACCAACAAATGTGTCACACTAACATAGCCATCTCTTCAACCATATCAGTCTATGTCGTACAGTTTCCATGATCTATTGCTACTTACCTAAAAATGCCCCAGATCCGGGTATATGATCTATACAAGAAAAAAACCCAAGCAATAACCCAAAATATAAAGCAAACAAGGAAAACAAGTAAAGCAATAAATGTGATCTAGCTCTTAAGGTAACCCCACTTTTAGTTTATTCTCCCCAGCAGAGTCGCCCGTTCTGTAATATGGTGAGAGAACTGACTGGGTGTTTTACGTTTTATCACAAATGTTGCGGATAGCAAGAGTCTCCACTGACTTTTCTGTTATCCAATAAAGGAAAGGGTGAAAAGAACAGGAAAGACCTTTTGAGAATTTTCTTGAGTTCGGGGGGGGGTAGGTTATGAAAAGGGAAGGTGTTAGCACCATTTTCATTTGTAGTTATCTATGGGCTCTTAATTGCTAACTCACTTTAAAAATTTTTGTGTTTGTGTATGTTTACAAATATTTTGAAAATGCCTAAGTGCGGCAATTTTGTAATGATTCTCGTATTGTTGAGAATGTATACAAAATGTTTGTTTTGAAAATATTTGTTGAAAAGGAGTGTTTGGAAAGATGTTTCGAAAATGTCAATGTAAGGCAATTTTGTAACGATTCTCATATCGTTGAGAATATATACAAAATGTTTGTTTTGAAAGTGTTTTAAAAATAGTTGTTTTGAGAGTGTGAAGTGTGGAATTTGTTTTAGTTTGTGAGCAAGCAATTACGAGCGATCTACCTACTCAACGGTATTTGTTATTTTCCTCCTCTTTTAGATAGTGATATCCCACCATTAGTTAGTAGAAATCCCTATTGTTGAATGTGAGGGACATGCGCGGGTCATCGTACAGTCATAGAAAGCAACTTGTGGAGCGCTTTAGCAATTTTCGTAAAGGATTAAGATCGTTTTACTGAAGGCAAAATCGAAGGGTCATCAAGGGACTACGATCTTTTTTAATCGAGGTTCTTTGCTAAAGTGCCCCATATTCGAGGGACATGACTGTTTTATCCGAAGACAACAAGTGAGGTTACCCTAGAGGTACGCCTGTGAAAAGTGATTTGTTTTCAGTTAATTTGTTTTGATTAGGATTATCTAGCGGTTGATTTTAAATCTTGCCGCCTAATTACTATACAGTAATAAGTAAAAGTAGTAAAGTGCAGAAAATAAATGTCCTACGTTATTACAAAGCTTCGTGAATGGGAGGTACAAATTTATGAATGGGGGTGAATCGAATCAAAAGTTTGAATAAAGTCCAAATAAACAAACAATACAACCAAATAAATTAAATAATTTTATTTAATAAAATTAATTAATTAATTAATAGTATTGAATATAAATCTTCAAAATAATTATTTATTTAAGCACATCAAAATATATTTTTATGTTTTTAACAAGCTTAAAACAAAAATAATTAAATAAATGAAATGGAAAGAAAGAGAAATGGGCCTGAATTTGAAGTAAGCAGGTGTACTGAAGTAAACCGGATTGGGCTGGAGTAAAGAGGTTAAAGCCCAAAATTATTTGTTAAAAAAAAGTATGTGTTAAGGAAAAAATGCAGAAAAGAAACAAAATTCCCCCATGGGTCTCGAACTCAGTACATCATGCTTGCAGACCATCACCCCAACCACTACGCTATGTTTCTCATTCATTTACTTATGTGTCTCAATTAATACAAAAGCTAAAACTTGCAAAATGGGTTGGGCTAGGCCCAAACCCGGATTCAGATTTCTAAAAGGGAATGGAAAGGTTTTTTTTTTGTAACCCTAATTTGAATTGGAGAGGCGCCGCTGGCACAAAATCCTTCCTCTGTTTCTCTTCACCTCTCTCATGCTCTCTATGTACCTTGTAATAAACTAACACAAATAAACTCTTTCTCTTCTAATCATTCCTCTTCTCTCTCAATCAATTCTCTTTCTCACACATCATATTTCGGTATACTCCCTCTGATTCACTCTTTGATACCACAGTAATAATAAAAACACCTTCTAAACCGAACCCCAATCCAAAATGACAACAACAAAACTCTGGCTCACTCTCTTAATTTCTCAACAATCTCACTCGATTTTAAATCTGTTTCACATCTCAAGGTTTCACGGCGGAAACACTTTCTTTCAACTCTATTTCTCTCAGCTTGTGGTACAATAACAACAACAAATTAAAGTAATTTCTCTGTTATAACTATTTGTTTTTTTTTAAGTGCTAACTTAATTGATTCTCATAGTTCCAACGTATCTCTCTCGCGGATCCTCACTGATATCCAAAAAACAAAATTGAACTTTACTTCAGCGTTCGATTATGGTAAGGCAAGAATAAAGCAACCACTATCACTGAACAAGCAAGGCAAAAACTAATCTAAACGGCAAATAAAGAACACGAGATTTGCACAAGATAGCAACAATAAACAAGTTGGATGTTACGAAGTCCAGAGCAAAAAATTACCTTCGACGAGGAGGTTTTCTCTGGATAAACAGGTACAGTTTGAGTTTCTTGATCTGGTTCCAATCCACTCGCGAGTTTGTTCACTTCTGTTTTAATGAGAACACGGTGCCTCAATAATATTATTTGGAAGCAGATGGATAAAACTGAAAGTCTCTTATTGTATGGATTCTGCAGGTTTAATGAAAAGGTTGGAGTTGAGGGTGATGTTTGAAATGTTGGAGGTTTAGAGAAAGCACAGTAGAGGAAGGTTGAACAGGGTAGAGATTTCTTGAAGGTGATTAGGCATAGAGTTTCTTTGGGAGAAGTTTGGTTGGTGAGGAGAGTGAAAAGTGAGAGATTATAGTGTTTTTTTGCTTTTCTTTCGTATATCTCCTCTTTGAAGAGTGAGTGAAGGTTGAATATATAGATCAATAAGGGGAGTTTTGGGAGGTAAACGTTGGTGAGTTTGAATAATTTTGGTTATTGTTTCATTGCTTTGTTGATGCAGATTTTTGTTTTGCTAAAATTGTGCAATTTTTGGACTGATGTTTGCAGCAGGTTGATGCAGGTTATGGACTGCTCTATTCAGGTTTTACAGGGTTTAAAGCGGGCTGGGAAAAGGCATTTTGGGCTGGCTATTTGCATAGCAGGTCTTTGCAGGGAAGCAGCAGTTTTGGACTGTTGTATGGCAGCAAGGTCATGGTTTTGGGGCAGCAGCTTTCAGGGTGACAGTAGCTTGGCATGAAGCAAAGTTTTGGATCTTGGTAGATTTAGGATTTAGGTTTAGAAACAATGTTTTTTGTTGCAAATTTTTCTCTTTTATCCAATGCTCATGATATGAAGACAACATGAATTGCAATTGATGCTTGTAAACTTTGAATGAACGAAATTGCTTGCAACTTAATTGCATATTAGAACAATTGAACTTGGTAGATCCTTGCTTGTAATTTTTGTAGCTTGAAACGTGAATGATACTTGAATAGTCATGAATTTTTTAAAAAAAATTTGAATGAATGTTATAACTTGAATAAGGCTTGGAAATTTGAATGGTGAACTTGAAACCTTGAAAAATGCCTTAAGTAATATTCAACAAATGAACTATGCCTTGCACGCTCGATTTAACCTTTGAACTCTAAATGACAAAAACTCTAAGAATTCTAGATAGATTCTTCTTTTGAAATGGCCTTGAATCCAACTACACCATGCCATTCAAATGAAATTCAACTTTCCTCTCAAAACTCGATGAATGTTCAATTATGATCTTTTGTAAACTCACGTTAAATACTCGAGAGGAATGCCTTGTACCAGTTATTCACAAAATCTTAAATCAACTCATCTTGCATCAAGAATCGAACCAAACCTAAAAGGTCTTGAATAATCAAATATAATAGGGATTCGAGGTAAAAGTTTTTGCATTCGGAAATTGGCACCATGAATTGAAATTTGAATTCAAGAAAGTTTTAAGTCAAGAAGAATGACCTATAACGTTTCGCTAAATTTCACGGCCTTTAAGCATGATTTGACCTCGAGTTTTGAAGAAAACTTGTAGATGACACATTTAGGAAAAATTTAAAAAATAATCACCTTAGAATGTTGAAAATTGAGAAAGTTATTATACGTGGAAGTCGGACAATATTTACTTGAAATTAGGTCAAAGTCTGTAAAGCGACCTCTAAAGTATTCGAATTTTTGATGATCTTTCGCACATAATTATCTCTTGACTTGTAAAGATAAGTTGGAGATGACTTCAAGGAGAGTCATATGCAAAGATAACCACTCAAAAATATTTAATAATGAAGAATTTATGATTGTTTGAACTTGATCTTGAAAATGTTGACTTTTTACCCAATACAGTTGATTTTCAGTAATCCGAGCAATTGACTAAGCGAACTTGTGATGTAAGGCATGAAATTTGATGTGAGAATTCTTGAATACACATGAAGAATCATGAAAACCACTTAAGACCTTGGAAACTCAATCTTCCTTGATAAATACAAAACCCTAGTTGTGGATCCATTGCTTAGGAGGAGAATTTGTCTGATCAATTCTTGAGCCACCTTGAGCATTTTAGAACCCTAGAAGAATGTCTTGAATGAAAAATGGGAGGGAAAATTTTGGGGAACAATACTCACCATAATCATAAAAATAAGAACTTTAAAAAGAAGGCAAAAATTGACCATCACCTAATTCACCCCCTCCCTCCCCCCCCCCCCCCCCCCCCCCCCCTCTCTCTTAGGCGCATTATTAACTTACATTTGGTATCAGAGCAAGTTGAGGTAACTTGTTCCTATTTGATCCAGAATGGTTTCCGCACAACCAACGTTCAAAGATGAGGTAGTAACAACAAACCTCCTTTGTTTTGTGGTGAATATTTTGACTTTTGGAAAATTCGCATGAAGGCTCATCTAGAAGCACAAAGAGAAGAAATATGGGAAGTTATCCAAAATGGTCAGTTTACTCCGGTATGTGTTGTCAATGGTGTTGGAACATCAAAGCCTAAAACATAATGGGATGGCGATGATAAGGAAAAGGTCCTTTTTGATAAGAAAGCAATTAATTTTCTTCAAGGTTCACTTTGCATGGATGAATTCTTTCGTGATTCGGCATGCACAACAGCAAAGGAAATTTGGGATACTTTGGTTGAAACAAACGAAGGAACAATCGAAGTTAAAAGGTCAAGATTGAATACATTGAGTCAATAGTTCGAGATTTTTAGAATGGAACCCGGAGAATCTATTCTCAATATGCAGAAAATATTTGTTCATTTTGACGAATCATTTAAAAGCTCTTAGTAAAACTCTCACCAATGACGAACTCAACCTAAAGGTGCTTCGATCTTTAACTAGAGAATGGAAATCGAAAGTAAAGGCTATTTCGGAAAAGAAGAATTTATCCAATATGTCATCCGCAACTCTATTTGGTAAACTTCAAGAGTACGAGACGAAACTTGGAAGACTTGCTAAGTATGAAAATCAAGAAAAGAAATCAAAAGGCATTGCTTTGAAGGTGCAATCCAAGGAAGTCGCTATTGAAGAAAATCCGAAAGAAGATGAAAATTCCATGCTTCTTGTAAAAAGGTTAGGTAAATTCTTTGGTCCTAAAAATAATTTTTGTAATTATAACTTTGTCAAAAGGAAGAAATTCTCAAAGAGCAGAGATAAAGAAGCCTCCACATTAAATGTTACATGCTATGAATGTGGAAAGCAAGGCCATATCAAAACGGATTGTCCAAACCTCTCCAAGAAGGATGGAAACAAAGGAAGGAAAGACTCTAAGTACGAGAAATCCTACATCGCTTGGGATGATAATGAAGTTAGTACATCATCTAAATCGGAGAATGACAAATGTGAAAATTTAGCATTGATGGCTACTCATGAATCTAATGATGATGAAAATGAAGAGGTTAGTACAAATTTTACCCTTTATGATGAAAATGCTCAAGGTGCAATTGATGAACTCCTAAATGAATGCAATGTCTTGTATAAAAAAGATATCAACACAAGAAAAGGAACTTATTTATTTTCAAGAAAAGATTAATATTATGAACAAGGATCTCGAATGTAAAAAACAAAATTTTCTTAAAGAAAAATAAGACTTTGTATGCAAAAAATGTGAATCATATACTTTTCAAATTGTTCAACTAAAAAGAGTTATTGAACAGTATGAAAAAGGTCAAATTGGTTTGGAAGGATTGCTTAGCCAACAAAGATATCCTAATGGCAAAAGTGGACTTGGTTATTCTAAAGAAAATAAATCAAGTTCCAACAAAACCATTTTTGTAAAGGCTAATAATCAATCTGAGACCAAGAAAGTCAACAATGTGCAAATTAAGCATAATCATCAAAAGAAAAAGAAAATAGTTGTTAAGAAAAAATAAGTTCCAAGATATAAGAGCAACTTTATTCCAAATTGTTTTTATTGTGGTATTCTTGGCCATACACCTAATGCTTGCTATGTTAGAAACTTTAGTATGGAAAGTGGACACTATGTATGGGTTAAGAAAGGAACTAACTATGAAGGATCCAAGGCAACTTGGGTACCTAACAATAAATAATTTCTTTTGTTTTGTAGGTATGCTTGAAATCCACTCAAAGTCTATGGTATCTTGATAGTGGATGTTCGAAGCATATGACAGAACATGTTAACAAATTTTCACATCTAACATTAAAATCCAAGGGGTGTGTCACCTATGGAGATAATACCAAAGGAAAAAATTTTGGCATTGGAAAAGTTGGTGCACCACTTTCACATCCAATGAAGATGTACTTTATGTTGAAGGACTCAAGCACAGCCTTCTAAGTATTATCCAACTTTGTGACAAAGGGTTCAAGATCAAATTCAATAAATATGAATGTTTGATCATGGACGAAACAACCAATGAGGTGAAACTCAAAGGTAAAAAAGTTAACAATATTTTTATGATTTCCTTAGATGAGTTGTCTTTGAAAGTAAAGTTTCTTATGGTAAAAAATAATGAATCATGGTTATGGCATAAAAGGGCAGCCCATATACATATGGAACATTTAAATAAATTGACCAAACATGATATTGTCATTGACTTACCAAAGATAAAATTTGTCAAAGATAAATTGTGTAATGTTTGTCAAAAGGGAAAACAAACTAGATCAACTTTCAAATCTAAGAATGTGGTTTCTACTACAAGGCCACTACAATTGTTTCATATGGACTTGTTTGGTCGATCAAGAACAAGAAGCTTCGGAGGTGATGTGTATGCTTTAGTTATTGTTGATGATTTTTCTAGATATTCTTGGACTTTGTTTCTTGTGCAGAAAAGTGATGCTTTTAAGGCATTTAAGAAGTATGTAAAGCAAATTTAAAACTAAAAATCATTAAAGATTGTATCCATAAGAAGTGATCATGGTGGAGAATTCCAAAATGCATCTTTTGAAGAATTTTGTGAAGAACATGGTATCTCTCACAAATTTTCAGCACCAAGGACTCCACAACAAAATGGAGTAGTTTAAAGAAAGAATCAATTTCTAGTGGAACTTGCAAGAACAATTCTAAGTGATGCAAATCTACCAAAATATTTTTGGGTGGATGCGGTTAGTACGGCATGTTATGTTGGAAATCGAGTTATTATTAGACCTATATTGAAAAATACTTCATATGAACTCTTCAAAGGAAGAAAGCCAAACATTGCTCACTTTCATATTTTTGGATGCAAGTGTTTTTTCCTCAACAATGACAAAGACAATCTCAATGATATAGTCTCTTGTGATGATGATGATATTTTAGATATTCCAATAGAAGATGATACCGAGGCCAATCAAAATAATAATCAAGATTCTTTCATAGAAGAAACTTCACAACAAGATTTACCCAAAGAATGGGGAACTCACCGAGATCACCCAATTGACAATATTATCGGCGACATTAGCAAAGGAGTATCAACGAGACTCAATCTTCAAGATGCATGTCTACACATGGAATTTGTATCTCAAATTGAACCTTCCAAAATAGACGAAGCTTTGTTGGAAGATCATTGGATGATTTCTATGCAAGAAGAATTAAACCAATTCGAAAGAAGTCAAGTTTGGGAACTAGTACCAAGACCAAACGGAAAACATATCATTGGAACTAGATGGGTATTCAAAAATAAACTTGATGAAAATGGGATAATTGTCCAGAACAAAGAAAGATTAGTCACACAAGGATACAATCAAGAAGAAGGAATTGATTTTGAAGAAACCTTCGCTCCATTTTCAAGGTTAGAAGCAATTAGATTATTATTGGCTTACGTTTGTTCTATGAATTTTCAGCTTTTCCAAATGGATGTCAAGAGTGCATTCTTGAATGGATACATCAATGAAGAAGTCTATGTCAAACAATCTCCTGTTTTTGAAGACTTCAAGAATCCTTCACATGTCTTCAAGTCTAAAAAGGTAATTTATGTCTTAAAACAAGCACCAAGGGCATGGTACGATCGACTTAGCAATTTTCTATGTGAAAAGGGCTTTGAAAAGGGACAAGTGGACAAGACGCTTTTTATCAAGAAGATCAAAAATCATACTCTTCTTGTTCAAGTGTACGTCGATGATATCATTTTTGGATCAACAAATAAAGACTTGTGTGAAGAATTCTCATCCATGATGCAAGGAGAACTCGAAATGTCCATGATGGGAAAATTGAACTACTTTCTTGGATTACAAATCAAGTAACTTGCAACGGGGACTTTTATTCATCAATCAAAATACTGTAAAGAGTTATTGAAGAAATTTGACATGGATGCATGCAAACCTATTTCCACCCCAATGGGTTCGGGAACTTATGTGAATCTTGATAAAGTTGGTGTTCCCATAGACATGTCAAAATATCGAGGAATGATCGGCATCCTATTATACCTAACAGTAAGTCGACCCGACATCATGTTTAGTGTATGTCTTTGCGCTAGGTTTCAAGCCAATCCAAAGGAGTCTCACCTTGCTGTAGTTAAACGCGTTATGAAATATCTTAAGGGAACTACGGACGTCGACTTATGGTATGCTAAAGGTAGTATGTGTTTGTTACTTGGTTATTCTGACGCAGATTATGCAGGATGTATAACAGGTAGAAAAAGCACTAGTGGCACGTGTCTTATTATTGGGAATGCTCTAGTATCATGGTCATGCAAGAAGCAAGTATATGTGGCTCTTAGCACGGATAAAGCAGAATACATTGTGGCTAGAAGTTGTTGCGCTCAAATTCTATGGCTAAAATAACAACTACATGATTATGGAATTAATCTTGGATGCATCCCACTAAAATGTGACAATACAGGTGCAAACAACATCGTGAAGATTCTAGTCATGCACTCTCAGACAAAGCATATTGATATTCGACATCATTTTCTTCGTGATCATGTGCAAAATGGTGACGTAGAAATCTCATTTATTGATACACACAACTAACTAGAAGACATCTTTATAAAGCCTCTAGCAAAAGATTCATTCTTCAATATTCAACGAGAACTTGGTATATTAGATGAACATGACCTATAATTTATATCTCTGAAACGTAAAAGGTGCATGTATTCTTTTCATTAACTTTTATATTATTCTTACCAAGTATATCTCTCTTCATCCCCCATTCACTTTGAATGGTTCTATATAATGGTTATCTATATGTTTTAATGTCATATATACTTGTGAATATGTTGTTATACATGTTTGGTAGAAGTTACAATAGATAGGTACAGGTTTTGGACTGGTATATACTGTATTTTCACTTTTTTCACTATCAGTAACCGGTTACCCTCAGTCAGTAACCAGTTACCACGCAAACATAAGCATTTTTCACTTTCCAGGCACATTCAGTAACCGGTTACCCATATCCTGTAACCTGTTACCCGCGTGAAATTTCTCAAATTTTTAATTTTTGTCAAGGCATTTATGATTTCCCACATCATTTCCCTCCAATTATTTTTCCTCTTTGACCAAAATTATTTCCCACCAAAAATTACCCCCTCCAATATTTACTTCACCGGAAAAAAAGTAACTCCCTCCAAAAATTATCTATAAATACCCACTCATACTTACGTCTTTAACTCACAACATAAGCACTCTCTCTTACATAAATTTCTCCATCCCAAACCCTTTCTCTCAAAATAAAAATTCCAACCTTTGGCATGGCACCATCAAGAAAGGAGAAAGGAAAGTTAAAATAAATTGAAGGAGAATCCAAAAATCAATAAAAACGTGATCCAATCTTGGCATTCCGATTCCGCCTTCTCACTCCGGTAAAATATGATAATCTCTCATCCTTCCCTTCAACGAGCTTTAGTTTTCCATCAATGTTGAATAGGCAAGGAGTAGGTGAAATCATCACCGAATGTGGAGTTTACTACCCGAATTTGGTTCGTGAATTCTATGCAACTATGCAAATTGGTGTCAGAGGTGTTATTTCATCATGGGTAAAAGGGAAGAACATCTTAATGTCAACCACTCAATTTGGAAGATGCTTGGGTGTTCCTAGTAAAGGCTTACACATCAAGCATGGGTATACTATTGATGTTGATGCTTACAACCGTACTCGCTACTACTATAGCATCACTCGTCTCTCCATAAAATAAATCTTGGACAAGAAAAAGGAAGTTGATTCTACAACAAGTAGGTTAACTTTGTATGCCTCATTATAAGTGATTGTATGCTACATTACTTTACTGCTTACGTTTTGCTCCCTAAGAATTCAAATCACTCTCAAATAAGTGATGTTGAGATGCAAGTCTTGATTGTAATAAAAAATAATCTTCAAATAAATTGGACATACTCAATCATGAACCATATGGAGCATCTAAAAAATATGTCTGGTGGACTTCCATATGCTCATTGGATAACAAAGCTTCTCAAGTTTTGGAAAAGTTAGCTTCTGAGGAGAAACTGAAACAAAAATGACTTCAAGAGATTGGGAAATTTCGATTGCAGCAACAAACAAAAATATGGGCATTTTCAAAGATGACGGTGGATTGTTCAAGCATAGAGAAAAAAGGAACTTCCTCCAGTAAAGATGCACATCCTCCACCACCCACATATGACGGAAAAATATCAAATGAGATGATTTATCACAAGTTTCGTCAATGGAAAATTTCATGATTTCTGAATTTCGAGACATCCGTCAAGAATTGACAGCCCTCCAAACATCAATCCAAGAGGACTCTAGGGTTGAGAGTGATGATTAATAATTATAAATGCCTTAGTACCGTTGTTTGTTGTTTATGTTCATCTTATGTAATGTTTTATCTTGTTGCATTTTGTATCGTATTTCCTTCCGTACTGTTTATGTCTTCAAAGACCTCGTGTCTAATATGTTTCTAAGTATCCGTTAACTTTTTGTTTTGTTAAAACTCGTGTTATCTTTTACTTGTTTTTATATACTGTTTTATTATGGTATTTTCCCCCATCCTTTTTTATATTGACAAAGGGGGAGAAGACATTATGTGCTTGTGTTTAGTGATGCAGAATTTTTTTCCAGATTTTAAAGCTTCCTCTTTGAAATACAAATCTTCAAAGACTACATAAATTCAGTGGGAGATATCCAACTTGGGTGGGGGGGATTAAAAGCACTATGGTACATATACAAGCTACACTTAAAGACCTTGATGAACACGCTACAAATGTCAAATTGGTTGTTTACATTAAAAAGGGGGAGAATGTGATTGCATGCACTCCAATCAAAGTATTTTGATGAAGACCACCATACATAAAGTCAAAGAAATATCAAGATTGTGAAAAATAAAATATTCAAGATCATATAATATTTCAATATCACCCTTTTAAGTCTTTTACATGTGTACTGTTGTGAATTCAATGCCAATAACAAAGTATAGAATAAGGGAGGAATATCAAACAAGGAAGAAGAAGAACACAAGAATTGGTTATAACTGCTATTCTTTACTTTCTCTTAGGAAACAAGATTACAAGTTTACAAGAATAACAAATAACCCTCTCACCCTAAATTAGGATTTGCTGTGATGCAATGATGAGAGACTAGTATGCTATTTATAATAAAACCTAACATACTAACTAATGGGCTTTTTCCACAAGGCCCATTATACAAGCTAACTTAAGAAACAAGCTAACTTAACAAATTAGGGTTTAAACACTAAAACCTAATTTAACAAGCATCTTCGACAAATACATGCTAGACCCTTTCTTCGACTGCAGCATGTACTTCGATCATACTAGAGTTCGATCCAATATCCCACAAATCTCCACCTTGGACCTAACTCTACAGCATCAAGAGACACTAACTAGCTTTCTTCATGCAGCTTTATCAACTGCATACAGTGGAAAAACTTGCAACTTGGCAATGTTTTGGTGATCATATCAGCGGCATTGTGTTCTGTCGAGACCTTCAGCACTTGGACTTCTCCACGCTCGATTACCCCTCTGACGAAATGCAGCCTCACATCTATGTGCTTGGTTCGCTCATGATAGGCTGAGTTCTTCGACAGGTGTATTGCACTTTGACTATCACATTTAACAGTGATACCTTGACCTTGAAGTTTCAGTTCCTTTGCAAAACCTTCAAGCCACAATGCTTCTTTCACAGCTTCAGTTAGGGCAATATATTCTGCTTCAGTAGTTGATAAGGCAACAACCTTCTGAAGAGTTGCTTTCCAACTAATTGCTGTACCAAACATAGTGAAAACATATCCAGAAATAGATTTTCTGGAATCCATACAGCCTGCATAATCAGAGTCAACATAGCCTTCGACAGCTGCTTTACTATCTTCACCCAAGGCTCCACCATAAATTAAGACTCTGTTCAGAGACCCATTTATGTACCTTAGAATCCACTTTAACGCTTGCCAGTGAGCCTTTCCAGGATTCGCCATGTACCTGCTTACAAGACTTACTGCATATGCTATGTCGGGTCTAGTACAGACCATAGCATACATCAAAGAACCAACTATATTAGCATATGGGATGCTGTTCATATAGGTTCTTTCGACATCAGTACTGGGACATTGATCAATGCTCATCTTGAATTGAGGGTTTGTTGGAGTCACAACAGGCTTTGAGTTCGACATACCAAACTTGTCAAGAATCTTTCGTAGGTATGCCTCTTGAGATAAGCATAATTTCGACTGCTTTCTATCTCTTCGAATGTCAATTCCAAGAATCCTAGATGCAGCTCCCAGATCCTTCATGTCGAACTCCTTATTGAGTTCAGCCTTCACCCTCATTACATCTTCGACATTGTTGCTTGCTATCAGAATATCATCAACATAAAGCAACAAAATAACAAATGAATTTTCAGGTCGAAATCTGGAGTAAACACAGTGGTCGAACTGACTTCTAATGAAACCTATGTGTTCCATGAACTTGTCGAATCTCTTATTCCACTGTCGAGGAGATTGTTTAAGTCCATATAAAGATTTCTTCAGTTTGCACACATAATCTTCTTTCCCCTTTTCGACATACCCTTCAGGTTGCCTCATCAGGATCGTTTCATCTAAGTCACCATACAAGAACGCAGTCTTCACATCCATTTGTTCCAGTTCAAGGTCGAACTGAGCCACCATGGCAAGCAACATTCGAATGGATCTGTGCTTCACAACAGGGGAAAATACATCATTGAAGTCGACACCTTCTTTCTGAGTGAAACCCCTTGCGACTAATCTTGCCTTGTACCTCTTCGACATTACTCCTTCAATTCCTTCCTTAACTTTGAAAATCCACTTACAACTGACTATCCTTGCCCCAACAGGTTTCTCGATTAGTTCCCAAGTGTGATTATCATGAAGAGATTTCATCTCATCATGCATGGCCTTTAGCCATTCAGTCTTCATTCGACTCCTTATAGCTTCCTTATAATCTCTAGGTTCTTCGTCTAGAACTTCACTTGCAGCGATTAAGGCATAAGCTACAAGATCTGCATATCCAAGTCTCTGAGGTGGTTTTATGACTCTTCTTTGCCTATCTCTCGACAATAGGTAGTCATCAACAGTTTCCTCAATATCATCAGAATCTTCTGTTTCTTCTTCGACTTCATCTGGGATACGCATTTCAGCATCAACATGCTCCACCTCAACAGGAATCTCTACCTGTTCCAGCTCTTCGTCACCATCATCAGTTTTCTTGAAAACCATTTCAGTTTCATTGAAAACTACATCTCGACTGGTGATACACCTCCTGTGACCTGGCTCTAGGCACCATAGCCTATAAGCTTTCACTCCTTCAGGGTATCCCATAAACATGCATTTCAGAGCTCTAGGTTCGACCTTGTCTTGCCTAATGTGAGCATAGGCTACACAGCCAAATACTCTTAGTTTGTCGAGATCTGGTGGATGTCCCGACCAAACTTCTTCAGGTGTCTTCATATCTAACGCTGTCGAAGGACATCTGTTTATCAGATATGCTGCTGTCGAAACAGCCTTAGCCCAAAACACCTTCTTTAATCCCGCACTAGTCAACATGCATCTAACTCTCTCCAAAATAGTTCGATTAAACCTTTCAGCCAAACCATTTTGTTGTGGAGTACCTGCGGTAGTTCTGTGCCTTGCAATACCAGAGACAACACAAAAACTGTCGAACGCCTCATTGCAAAACTCAAGGCCATTGTCGGTTCTCAACCTCTTTACCTTTCTGCCAGTTTGATTTTCGACAAGAGTCTTCCAACTTTTGAAATTCTCAAAAGTTTCATCCTTAGTCTTCTGGATGAATACCCATAACTTTCTGGAATAGTCATCTACTATGGATAGAAAATACTTTGCTCCTGAATGTGATGGACACCTTGCAGGCCCCCAAAGATCAGCATGGATGTAATCAAGGGATCCATGTGTTCTTTGTTTGCCTTTGTTGAACTTCATTCTACAGGACTTTCCAAGTACACAGGGTTCACAAAACTTCAGCTTTTCGACTTTATCTCCACCAAGCAGATTTTGTTTCCCTAATTCGACCAGACCCCTTTCACTGACATGGCCCAATCTCATGTGCCAAATTTCTGTCTTCGACAAAGGTTTCGTGGATGCAACACTTGTCGAACCACTTACAACTTCAGCCTCAAGGGTATACAAGCCTTGTTTCTTCACGCCTCTCAAGACTTCCTTCGACCCTTTCATGACTCTCAGGATACTTTTCTCTCCTTGAAACACATATCCTTTCTTGTCGAATTCACCAAGAGAAATCAAATTTCTCTTCAAATCAGGTACATACCTGACTTCAGTCAACAATCTTATTGACTCATCATGGAGCTTGAATCTCACAGATCCAACGCCTGCAATCTTGCAAGCTTTGTTGTTTCCCAGCAATACAGATCCACCATCTTGATCACATAATTCCTCGAACAAGTCTTTGTTTGGAGTCATGTGCCAAGTGCATCCAGAATCCATAATCCACTCCTTCGACGAGTTGTTGCTTGAAACCTCAAGAACATCAGATGATTCGAAATCATCTTGGACAATAGCTGCATTGCCATTATCCTTACCTCCATGATCTTTCAGGCGTTCAGGGCACACCTTTCTTGTGTGACCTACTTTCTTACAGTGATAGCATCTAATACCAGATGCGTCACCACTATAAGACTTCGACTGATTTTTACTTTTCCTCTTGTCGAATTTTCCTTTAACAGCCAACCCTTCACCAACCGTCGAAGGTTTATGCTCCTTACGTTCGTTCAAGTCCTTAGAGTACAAGGCTGATTGAACTTCTTCAAAGGTCAGGGACTCTCTTCCATACAAGAGGGTTTCTTTGAAGTGAGCATGTGATCTGGGCAAAGCGCACAATAATAACAGCGCTTGATCTTCATCATCAATCTTTACATCAATATTTTCAAGATCAAGAATCAGCTTGTTGAACATATCCAACTGCTCAGCCAACACTTTGTCTTCAATCATCTTGAATGAATACAAAGCTTGCTTCAGGTAGAGTCGATTTACCAGAGATTTGGTCATATACAAACTTTCAAGTTTCACCCATAACCCTGATGCCGTCGTCTCCTTTGATACCTGTCGAAGAACCTTATCACCAAGGCTCAACAAAATTGCGCTGTGTGCTTTCTCGATCATGGCCGTCTTCTCTCTTTCTGTTAACGCAGCGTCCATCGCCGTCGCTCCCTTCAACGCTTCCAAACAACCCTGCTGAACCAGTAGGGCTTTCATCTTCAAGCGCCATAGACCGAAATCATTCACTCCGGTGAACTTTTCAATCTCATACTTTGTTGAAGGCATCTTCTCCACGCTCACCGCACCAATTTGTTGTGAATTCAATGCCAATAACAAAGTATAGAATAAGGGAGGAATATCAAACAAGGAAGAAGAAGAACACAAGAATTGGTTATAACTGCTATTCTTTACTTTCTCTTAGGAAACAAGATTACAAGTTTACAAGAATAACAAATAACCCTCTCACCCTAAATTAGGATTTGCTGTGATGCAATGATGAGAGACTAGTATGCTATTTATAATAAAACCTAACATACTAACTAATGGGCTTTTTCCACAAGGCCCATTATACAAGCTAACTTAAGAAACAAGCTAACTTAACAAATTAGGGTTTAAACACTAAAACCTAATTTAACAAGCATCTTCGACAAATACATGCTAGACCCTTTCTTCGACTACAGCATGTACTTCGATCATACTAGAGTTCGATCCAATATCCCACATGTACAATCAACTTTCAAGATGAAGAATTATGAAGATTCATCAACAAGTTAGGTACAAGTTTTAATTTGAGGTTTTAAGATGATATAATGCTCAAAATATACTCTAAACATTTTACATAAGTGTCATGATCATTTAAGAGTAAAAAATTGCATGTCCATCACTTAGAAAATATGTTTTTATAACTTTCACTCAGTGGTAACCGGTTACAGGGTTACAGTAACCGGTTACAGAACTTTACGAACTTAAAATAAAAAATTTGGTTCAGTGGTAACCGGCTACAGCTTTTGGATAACCGGTTACAGGCATGCATATTTGAAAATATATACGTTATCGTACATGTGTAATCGATTACATCCCTACGGTAACCGGTTACTGCTGAATAAAAATTCAAAAGTTTTATATTTTACATGGCTGTTGGATGGTACCTCTTGGGGTCCAACCATTGCATCTTTTTACTCATTTAGGGTGTAATGAAAGGGTACATTTCATATAAAAATTTTGTTTGCACTCAGATCATAACATAAGACATATCATTCAAAATTTCAAAAAATTCTTAAGTGTTGTAAAACTTTAAGAATTTACATATTGCATGAAACATTGTTTAGAACTTTCATACTCATCATTGTTTCAGTATATATTGAGCACTAGATCTGACTATAAAATTCCTATTAAAATTTTGTCTTAGTATCTTGATAACCATTGTGTTATTCAAGAATTTATCACACTTTGTAAAAAATAAGATTTTGTATAAGATTAACCTTGCATTCCAGGATTGTTGGAGCAAGTGTGTGCATTGAAGAAGATTGTTCTTCTTGCACTTAGTGTTGAAGATCTTAAAGGTTTTAAAAGTCTTTGATCTCCCTATATATTAGATAGTAAGGCATCGCCTTTGGTGTGATTAGGCTTGTGCAATTATTCTAAACTATAGTGAAATCTCTTTCGTGTTGGCAACAGGACTGAAGTACTCTCGATTTGTGAGGGGAAACAGTATATATCTTGTGTTCATTTACTTTCCACACTTTATTGTTTTCTTCACCATAATCAGAAAAATAAGAACTTTAAAAAGAAGGCAAAAATTAACCATCACCTAATTCACCCCCCCCCCCCCCCCCCCCCCCCGCGCCTCTTAGGTGCATTATTAACTTACAATTTGGACCGAGATGAAAATGGTAAGCCATTCGATATAAAAAGGTATATAGGTATGATTGGTTCCCTTCTCTATCTTACTGCATCCCGTCCGAATATTATGTTTAGTGTTTGTATGTGTGCTAGGTTTAAATCATTGCCCAAGGAATCATATTTAAAATCCATAAAGTGCATGCTTAGGTACCTTTGTGGTACGTCAAAGTATGGACTTTGGTTCTCCAAGAGTAGTGATTATTCTTTGGTTGGTTATTCCGACTCCGACTTTGCTGGTTGCAAATCAGATAGGAAAAGCACTAGTGGGACTTGTCATTTCTTTTTAAACTCCTTAGTAACTTGGCATAGCAAAAAGTAAGTTTATGTTTCTTTGTCAACTGCCGATGTGGAATACGTTGAAGCCGGTAATTGTTGTGCCCAAATTTTATGGCTCAAACAAAATTACTCGACTTCAATGTTAAACTTGAATATATTCCTATTTTTTGTGACAATACAAGTGTCATTAACCTAACCAAGAACCCGGTTTTGCATTCACACACAAAATATATTGAGATTAGACATCATTTCCTTAAGGATCATATAGAAAAGGGTGACATTGTATTCGAGCACGTTGATAGCAAAAATCAACTTGCTGATTTTTTTACAAAATCACTCGCGACAGAACCTTTCTTCCATATTCGCAAGGAACATGGTGTTCTCGATATCTCGGATAGGTTACAACTTGAATAAGTTGCATGCTCTTTATTTTATGATTGTATATTCCTTCATAATCTACTATGTCTAATGCAAGCGTTAGTGAGGGCATTCGTCTTCAATCATTCATGGAGGTAATGTCGTTCTTATCTATTAGACCTCTCTTGATCATGTGTAAATGTTAAACTTACTTAACAATACGTATTTCTTATCCTTGACATATTTTATGTATGTGTAGACTTTCTATTTATTGTATGAATGACATTAAATAACATGAAAATTTTGAAAATTGAAATTTGGACTACATGTGTTGACTCGTGAGTTACAGTTGTCGGTGCATACTGAAGCACTTCTTGATCTCAATGTGGTGCTTTGTAGTATATTTTGTGACTTTCCTTGTTTACATGTCTTGCTTATGTTATTGGTTATTTTATTTTCTTAAGAACTTACTTTGTATTCGTTGTTTTATTCTTAAACTCATTTGGTGTGTAATGAACTTAAATGTGTTTGCTTAATTATGTCCACTATTATATGTTTTGCACTAGCTTCATTTTATGTGAATGGTTGTTAGTGTATGTTAGTTGCAAAGTATATGATGGTCATATAATTGTATATGTTTCTATTACACTTGACTTGTGCTTTTCTCTTTTTGATATTGTCAAATGGGGAGAAGAATATACATTAAGCATATTATGTTGCAGATTATGTTGAGCATGTGGTTGTAAGGAAGGCACAAATTCAGTGGGAGAATATGTGTAAAATTGGGATGAGTTATTGGCTTAGGTTTTGTCATCATCAAAAAGGGGGAGTATGTGAGGGCAAAGTTCCTCTACTCTTATTTTAATGATGTCAAAACATTCTTCGTATCTTGCATTTGTGGTCCTAACATTGGTTGACTCTTTGGTGCATTTGAGCTTGGAAATGGATGACATGAAACTCCTTGCATTTGTGCTCCTAATATTGATTGGATCTTTGGTGAATTTGAGCTTGGAAATGGATAGAATGAAACTCCTTGAATTAAAGCGATTTTGGCCACTTCAACTGTTTGCGTCGACTCATACTGATCAAGGACTTTGCACCTGACTCGGGACTGCTCACGTCGACTCTTTTGGTTGACTCATACTGGGAGTGAAATTCCTTCAGGTTGCATCGACGCATTCCCTAGTGCGGTCGACGCATCGCCTATTTTCAAATTATCTCATCAAGCTCGAGTTAGCTCAAGTTGACCCCCCCCCCCCCCAACCTGTATGAGTCGATGCATCACTAAATTCTCTTATTTTCTTCTACGTTTTGGGCTTGCTGGTTGTGAAACATATTAATATTGGTTTGTGGTCATCATTTGGGTTAACAAGAAAAAGTGAAAGATATACACCAATTTCTCATCATCTTCATCACTTCCTTGCATTCTTCAACAATTACACATAAAAAAATTTGTTGATTAAAGTGTGGAGTTGTGGTGATAACGTTCAAATTGAAGATTGATTTAAGATATGGGTTGAGAATTGAGTGGGTTTTTTCTTGAATAAATCATTTGGATTTTGTCCTCCAAGATCTGTGTTGATGCGGGGGTTTTTGCACAAGTCTTTATTTTATTGAATTCAGTCGAGTGAAAGAATTGAGAAATGGTGGGTTTGTTCAATCAAGTTGTGGTAACTGAAAGATTGTGAAGAAAGATTTAGGATCAAACGTCTTGCGATCGAAATCATCCGAGTGAAAGATTTGTAGAACGAGGAATTCGTGCAATCAAGTAGCGGTAATAGGAGGTTTGTTCCAAGAGTTTGGCATATTTGGTTTGGTTTGAACCAAGGGAGAGAGAAGGGAATAGTTTCATCTTCAATAATTGGTTTGTGTGTAGTGAAGACTAATGCTTCTCTTGTAACATTTTGCAACTTAATATCATATATCTCAATTCTAGATTTTAGAATTGGGGACAGACGTACCCTACGCGAGGACAACAAGGGGAACTGCCTTAACAAATCGTGTGTTGTTTCTCTTTCCCCATCCTTTTATTTTCGTTTGTTATAATTTGTGTGATATTGATTGTTCAATTCATTTTAACGTGATTGTAGTGATTCAAACTTAGTTTATAATAATCATAGCAATCACTTTGATTGTTATCAAGGAAAATTCATCACTACAATTAAGTAAAATTGAACTTGTTGTATTTTTGCACACCAAGTGTTTGATAAATTGACTAACACACAAATTAGTGATTTTGTCAAGTTTTATCTTAAACAATTCATTGGAAGTAGTATGTACTCATTGATATTATTTAAGTGGTTGATTAGTAAGTAAACGTATTGACTCATTTCTCATCATAAGATCTCAATATGGTTTCGCATATCCGATCTTTTCAACAATGAATTATTTAGAAATTTTGATCAGGAAGCTTTCGCACCATTTCAAAACAAATTTTAAAAGCACAATTTTTTAAATAAAAGATCTATTCAACCCCCTTTTAGATCCGTCATGTAGTCTATCACATGTCATTGTTCTTGTCACTATTCATAAATATATTTTCTATTTAAAAAATATTGTTCATCGTATTTATAATATTGAGTGTAAGTATTAGTGTAGAAATTAAATGTAGAAATAACATTATTATTTATGTTAATCGCGATAAAATTTTAACTTTGCGACAGTTCGTCTTTGCTCACACCGGCCCTCATCATCATGATTATCAAATTCCATGAATACACGTCCAAAGTTTAACATTGCTACTTTGCTTCCTCTTACATAAAATGGTCAAAGGTTTCTTTTCTGACCACTCCTCATGTTTAACATTTTTGAACAAGTAAATGAAGCCAAATATTTCTTTCATGTTCACATCACATATACATCTGTTGCCTATTTTATCATGGAAATTTGTGCAGTTTTATTTACGAACCTCCGATTTTTGTAATAACACATTAACTATGAACATCTCACTGATAAATGGCTTTGAAGAAAGAAAAAGTACTTGCAGTAATTTTCCAAAAAATCCTTGCAGTACATAGTTGTCATAAACAACAGTGAAACTTGTCTTCCTTAATCACTGCTTTATCTCGATGATTAGAAGAAAATTACAAACATATAAAAGAAGGACAAAACAAACTCCTAAAGGAGAACTATTAAGCTGGAGCATCTTCTTAATTTCAAAAATATAAATTGGAATCTCCTTTGCTTCAAGATTTAGTCAATGTCGTAGATCGTGCTCGAAGGTTCAAAAATATTCCCCTGAAATAAAATAGACATAATGAATCATTTCTTTTAAGTTGTTTACCAAGAAGAACGGCAATTGCGCATTTTTGTTGCATTAGCGGTGGCAGAGGCTGTTAGTCTGCAACAACTATTTGCATAACACGGAAACCACCAACCAAACACATTTAAGTTAAGAAAAGCTGAAAGAAAGACTGGAGAATAAAAAGAGCAAACCAGCAAAATGCTATTAAGCTTTGGAAAACAACACGGAAATGAAGAGGCATAAATTTGTACTTTATCCACCCAACAGCAGGCCAGAATTGTAGTTTAGTTCATTCAAGATCTTAAAGTCAGAAACAATAAAGTAAATTCTATTTGATACTAAAGTTATAATACAAGATTACCATCCATGATGCATATTGCACCGATGGATAACCCTTCTTCACTCTAGCTTTCACATGCACCCAAGGTTGGCCTGCAGTTGACATTTTTATCATAAACATAACTACCAATTTGATCATTTTGCATACAAATGGCATTTTGATCATAAATGCAAATCAGATAAAGATGGGACCCATCGAATTCCAAATGAGATTAATCATGATGCATTGTTTGTGTGAAACTTTTTACACTGGTATCTAATGACAGTCCATCTTTTGTGCTGCTTTTAAGATAAATATGATTAAAACAAATATTATTATTGATCAAACAATAGTGATTAATTGAGAGTGTAAAGACTTTTTTAAGATAAATGAATTACTAATCGAATATGATGTCATTTGGTTGAGTACCCTAATTTTGACACAGATGACAATTATTTTATTTCTCCATGCATTCCATGAGCATTTGACTTCGTCTATGTCCATGCTTCTTCAGTTTAAATGAAAAAGGTTGGTGTTGAAAAATGACTAACCTTCGATAACTAATCCGTAGTAAATCATGAAAAGAAAATTGTTAAAAGGAGAAGATGTTAATTGTTCAATCAGAACCTGAAAAAATAAATAAACAGAAGACTTCTTTAAAAATGGCAATTTATTTCTCATGTTCTTTTCTCTTGTTCTGTAATGTGAGCATATAAAATAATTTAAAAAATATATATACTTCAATTATAAATAAGGTCTTGTGTAAAATTTGTTCCGACTTTGGAATGATACTAGCCTAAAGAACTCAATTCATTCACATTTTCAGAATCATATATCACATTTTGCTAACAATGGATTTGTAAAGTATATATTTCCAAACAGTGCATAAGTTAACAGATTAATTTATTCATGCTATAAACACTAGAAAAACAACAGATTGATAACATGATAAATACAGTTAATAAGAACAAAAGGTTTTGCAATATCACCTTATTTGCCACAGTTTTTGAATCTTTCTTTCCTTCGAAAATCTTTTCCAGTATTAATTGAAACTAGTGTCCAAAGGGTCCAAAATAAGCGGCTCCAAGAAACTGCATGCAATAAAATATTTATATGATTCCTATAATGCATATATATAGCATAAGATAACAAAAGACACAAAATAATCAAAACTACAATAGTAAAATGGGAAATGATTGTAAAGGAAGATAAATGTGATGGTAAATAAGATAAATCAATAAGAAATATACAATAATTATAAAATAAATGGTGTCAAAAAGTCAAAGCTCAAATGAGTAGTAACATTATAGAATAGACGTTTTAGAAATTTCTATCTATATATTTCCTTTTGGCAAAAACAGATAAGCAATAGACCCAATTTTTGGCATTTTAAAGAACAAGTTTGATCACAGAGGCCCAAATTTTTTATTAAACTCAAGTCCATCCTAGTATCATGTTATCCACATGAATATTGATTGATGTAACATTGGCAAGATTACAGTGAGTCATTGCACTTTTGGCAAAAGCTACACTTTTGAGCTTCAACAATATCGCAGTGCTATTAAGATTTTTCCAAACTCATAGTGATCAAAACAAGTACTTAGTAATATGATAAAATTCTCAGTAAAAACACCACAAATATCAGAAAATCTTGTAATATGAGCTTTCTAAAATATGTTTTCTTGTATAAGTTTGAGATTGGCTTTTTGGATCTCTCAACAAGTTCCCTCCTTCAAAGACAACACAGGACTTGTACCAATTCACTCTCTCTTCCAAGGACGATTTTCACATATATCGAATTCGGTCATGACCATGTAACACAGACATTTCAAATTAATGGAGTGTATGGTGATCTGACAACAACACAACATAGACACATGTAGTTACGTTGAATCACTTGAACTTTCTTAAATTATTACTACCGGTGTCTTCATGTCAGTATCATGTCGAGTGTAAGTGCTTCATAGTACAAACCCTTTGGGTAAGTTGAAATTGGGTTTCTGTTGACTTTGTTTATATCAACATATATAACCTACTAATATTTCACAAACAATGAAGCATGGACACCCCTGAACACGACGCCGACATTGGTAATAATTTGAAAAAAATGAATAAATTAAATATAATCACAAATGCCGGTGCAGGTGTTCGACAGTGGCATGGACACGCCTTTTTTTCCGAGATGTCGGTGCTACATAGTTCACAAATCAAGGACTATAAATTTAGTTTAATTAAAAACTGTCATAAACAACGGTCAAGTAGAAAAAGATTGAAAAACAAAATGGAAAAGATGTTAACTAACCACTTTGAGAAAGTCATTTGAATTGAAGTTTCTAAGTCCCAGTAAGCTTCTGAGAACTATATCACTGATCCCCGACAACACCCCTGCAGTAATTGACTATTTAACCTCCAAATGAAACATAGGAAAATTAGGGAAAAGTTGATGAATAAATTGAATCAAACAAAACCAAACAAGAATAAGAAAGAAGATGAACCTTGGTTCTCAAAGGATGTTCCTGAAGCTGTTTCATATAATTGTTTAGTCCATTCCTCGACCGGAAAATTAGGTACTGGCACTGCTTCTGTGAAGGTTTGTGTTTGTTTGGAGAAACCAGATAGCGAAACAAAGACAGAAAAGTTAACAACAGTGAAGAAAAATGACACTCTAGTCTTCCAGACGCATCTGCTTTGAAAAAGGGAATAGTAAATACCACTAGACCACTTCACCTTTTTTGTTTTAATTTACACATTAATGTCATTGAAATTTTAATTATTTCTAAAAAGAAGATATACAACCCATGGAAAAGGACTTTAACAGCTTCAGATTCCATTGAAACACCAGAAATTAATGAAAACCGAGACTCAGAACATCAAACCGAATCGTAACACCAATCACCGCGTAGTCGGAATCAGTGGATGAGGCGGCGAAGATATCAAAGCAAATCCCTCATCCTGCTTCTGAACAACACCAACTCCTATCTGAGCAAACTGTTCCTCAACACCAACGTTGATTGTACATGGAGGCGGCCTTTCTTGCAAGCATGGACAACATTATGATCTTAGTTATGAAAAAGAAGCATTTGTTATAATATAACAAGTATAAGAAACCCAGGATTCAAAAATCATGATTTTTGCATACCAAAATATGAACAATGCTCACAGAGGCAAAATATCAAACAGTTGGCATGCACTCGGTGAAGCGTAACACAATTGGTTGAATTACAAAATTAAAACCGATAGAACTAATGCTATTTGAAGTGTCTTGGTAAGAGCTTGAATTTTGAAGACTAATAATATGATAGAAGTCAAGCAGGAACTATGAAAAGGTGGTTGATGGCGTTTACTTCTTCACCGTTATAAGTTAAATCATCAATGATGAATTGGTAGACCATCTTGTTAAGCAACTAAAGGGTGCTTGGTTTGAATCTAGGCTAAAGGCAAAATTTTAGAATTTTCTTGAAATTTTGATGATTTTAGTGATGAACACATGTGAAGTTGGATGTCACGACTTTTATGAAAATTAGATGGAAAGAATTTAAATTATGTTGTTTGAAAATATAAGGGAGAAAAACGAAATCGGCAGAGCCGGGGCCTTCAGGGCTTTCCTGCTCTCGTACTGGACATCGAATTCTGAAAGTTTCAAGCACCATTTCAGCATTCGGTCCGTCATGTCTGGTCGACCTAAGAGCTGTTTCACGGGCTGGTCTGTTCGTACGACGATCGTGTGCGCGAGGAAATAGTGTTTGAGTCTTCTCGTTGCGTTGACGAGGGCCAAAGCCACCTTCTCGATCTGTTGGTATCTAACCTCGGGCCTCTGGAGCACTTTGCTCGTGAAATAAACGGGTTTTTGTCTATCATGAGTCTAGCGAATGAGGGTCGTACTGACGGTTTCGACGAAAACGGCCAGGTATAGAAATAAGGTCTCTCCGTCGACTGGTCGTGATAGCACGGGCGACTGCGAGAGGCTCTGTTTGAGATGGAGAAGGGCATGTTCGTATTCATCGGTCCACTCGAAAGCTGCCTCCTTGCGAAGGAGTTTGAAGAAAGGCAGGGCGTGTTGAGCGGATTTTGCAACGAAACGGGAGAGTGAGGCGAGCATGCCATTCAAGATTTGTATGAATTTTTTCGACGTGGGTGTAGGGAGGTCGGAGAAAGCTCAGCACTTGTCGGGGTTGGCTTCGATTCCTTGTTCTGTTAGGTAGAAGCCGAGGAACTTGCCTGCCTTAACCCCGAACGTGCACTTCTCGGGGTTAAACCTCATTCTACATTGCCTTGCTTGGGCAAAGACTTCCCTGAGATGAGCGGCATGGTCGGTGTCTACGCGGGACTTGACGATCATGTCGTCCATGTATACCTCGAGCCTATCTTCGATCTGGTTGCGGAAGACTTTGTTCATCATCCGCTGATACGTTGCTCCTGCGTTTTTCAGACCGAATGGCATTACATTGTAGTAATAGTTTCCCGAGCTGGTCATGAAAGTGGTGCAGTATTTGTCGCTCATTGCTATTGGGATTTGGTTATAGCCCGAATAGGCGTCCATAAACGATAAAATTTTATAGTTGGCCGAGTTGTCGACCAGCATGTCAATATTAGGTAAGGGAAATGCATCTTTGAGGCATGTCCGGTTAAGATCGGTATAGTCAACACACATTCGCCATTTTTCCATTATTTTTCTTAACAAGTACAACATTTGACAGTCAGGTTGAATACCGTGCTTCAGAAATAAAATTTGCCTCTAGGAGGTCTTTTACAGCTTTTTCAGCAGCCTCCGCTTTCTCGGGAGACTTCCTACGCCTACGTTGTACTACTGCCCTAGCGCTGGATCAATGGCGAGTTGATGACAGGCGACCTCAGGGTCGAGACCAGGCATCTCTGCATCGCTCCATGCGAACAGATCTGCATTCTCCCTCAAGCAGGCCTTGATTTTCTTTCTTGCTAAGTCGGGGAGTCCAGTTCCAATCTTCACCCCTCTGCTTGGGTCTTCACCGAGAAGGACGAGCTCAAAGTCCCCATCGGAAATTGGTCGGAGGAGCACCTGCTCGCTGTTGGAGGGTTCGTCTTGGTAGAAGTGAGTGCCCAACGAGATCGAGTCGACCTCTGGAGGGGACCTTTGTACCTCTGCTCTAATGGGAAGTGGCTCTGACCGCTGAGGCTCTGGTCACGCAGTTGCAGCTTTCTTGGAGGGTCGTGCCCCGGTGTCGATTGTGCTGTGTCCCTTGGTCGCCGCGTTAAAGCATCTTCAGGCGGCTGCTAGGTCGCCTTGAATGGTGGCGACCTGTGCCCTCTTGGTGTAGAACTTCATCTTTAGGTGGACGGTGGAGGGCACCGCGGTCAGCTCTGCCAGTGTCGGCCTCCTGAGGATGCAGTTGTAGAGGGATGGGCAGTCCATGACGAGGAAGCGCACCTTGACCTTCCTGGTAGCGGTATCTTCGCCGAAGGTGACCATAAGCTCCACGTACCCCACGCTTGGAGGTCGAGCCATTAAATCCCTGCAGATCTGACCCCACGTATGGTGAAAGGTGAGAGTCATCGAGCTGTAGGGTTCTGAACAACTGGTTATACATCACGTCGATGGAACTTCCCTCGTCGACCAGGACACGATGGACGTCGAAGTTGGCCATTCTTGCCCTTATCATAAGAGGGATGGCTGAATTGGGGGTCCCTCTGGGAAGCTCCTCAAGGTAAAATGTGATCGGCTCTGATCTGCCTTTTACCATCTCAAAGATCACTGTTTGCGGGGGAGCCGCGTCGACCAGTTCGTCCAGCTTCCTCTTTGTTGAATTTATGGTCAAATCATTAAACCCTCCACCACTGATGACCATGGCGGTGGGGAAGTTTTCCCACCTGCTGTGCATAGACAGAGGCTCTTGCACATGTTCAGAGACGTAAAAGTCATCTAGTCTCGTGAGAGAGAATGCGGTTTGGATGGGGACCGACTCATCAGATGGTCGTTCATCCTCTTCTACTTCTCTTATTTCACGGGCATCTCGACAAGGGGTGTCGTCGTGCCGATATTACCCGAGTCTCCCCCCTTTTATGAGGGTCTCGACGGTGTCCTTGAGATGGACACAATCTTCGGTCAAGTGCCCATGGCTCCGGTGATACTGGCATTACTTGCTTCGATCTACCCTGGGTTTAGCAGGAGTGGGGCGAGGATGCTTAACGTCGTCGTCCTTGAAATCTGTATTCGTGCACTCTGCTAAGATGCGCTCGCGAGAAGCCGTTAGCAGAGTGTACTCAGTGAACCTCCCCGAGGGCTCCTTTTGTTCTCGGGCGTCTCGGGGTTTGTCGTCCCTTCTCTTCTCGCCAGTTCGTCAAGGAGGGGCGGTGTCTTATCACGGATGACTGGTAGATCCGCGATTCCTGGGATCCCGGACTCTGTTGGCCGCTTCTCTCTCCTCGTAGTCCATATAGGCTCTGGCCTTCTCGAGGAGGGCATCGAATGTCCGGGGTGGTTTGATGCCTACAACCTTTCTGAATTCTGTGCCCGGGAGGAGTCCCCTCTCGAGCAGGTATCTCTTCATGTGGTCCGTACAGGGGACCTGGATGGCCTCCCGGTTGAACCAGTCAAGAAATTCCCTCAGGGTCTCATCGTGTCTCTGGATGATGGCCTCGAGGGTTGCTTTGATCTTCGGTGTCATCGTGAAGCAGTGAATGAACTGATGAATTGGTTCTTCGAATTTCGCCAAGAGGTAATTGACCCTGGGGCGAGACCTTTGTACCAGTCCATCGCATCTTTCCTTAGAGTCGTGGGGAACAACCGACATTTGATCGGTCCCCTGACATTGTGATAGTTTAGCATGGATTCAAACCCGTCTATATGGTCGAACGGGTCGACGATACCGTCATATTCCTTTAGGTGGGGAGGCTTCTCCATGCCCGGTGGAATGGGTTCCTCCATGATAGCTTGTGACAAGGGACTGCGGGGGTCGTCCTTGTCACTCTGTTCGGGCGAGCAAGACAGAGATCTGATGTAATGGCGGTCACGGTGGCCCTGGTCGCGCAGAGCGGTCCTCAGGCGGTATAACTGTTGGTGGTTTCCCCTGTTCCTGTCTCCAGGGGGTCTTCGTTCTTTATGCGATGGGCCGTGATCGCGCCTTCTCGCATCAATGGGCTATTCCCTTTCTAAGGCGGGCCGTCGCCCGATTGGTCGGGGAGACGGGCTTCGAGAGATGTCCCGACTATGTCTCCGCGGGGGAGATTGGGGATGTTCCTCTGCTTGTCGAGGAGGAGGAGATTGAGGTCTCCTGTGTCTTCTTGGAGGCCTCCGATCGTCTTAGAGCGCCCTCAGTCTTTCTTACTGGGTGAAGATTAGGTAGTTGGTCTGATTTATTGCCGCGAACAGTGCCCTGGTCTTAGCGTCTGCCCTGGCGGGGACGGGGACCTCATGGATCTAGACGTGTTGGTAGTTCTGGGGAGGTGGCCGATCATCTTCAATTTGACGAGGCAGTGATGATGACGAAGAAGTTGCTACGTCTCTATAGTCAGAAGGCTTGGGCATATTAACGTCGACGGTTGCATTGTGGCCGGCGGTACCGGTGTTATCGAGGCCGGCATTATTGTCGGCGGTGTTATTGTTAACGTTGATGATACAGACGTTCATGTTGTCTGGAGTCTGGTCAACCATGATAGTCGGGGATTATTTAGCTTTGGTCTCAAGTGAATAGAAGACGGGGAAGCAAGTTTCTCACAGGCGGTGCCACTGATCTTACCGGATCAGAGATGGACCGTCACAGCTGGCTCGGGCAGAAGTTGAATGAGATGGGGGGTACCTGCAAGACACTCTGATGGCAAAGTAAGTTGCGGAATGAGCAAGCAAGTATGATTTTAGAGAGATGAATTGAATACTTGACCCTCTTAAGAGAGATGGTATTTATAGCCCCCAGTGTTGGGCCAAGGTTCCCACTCTTGGGCCATGTTAAGGCCCAATAACAGGAACTGCCAGGGCTTACGTGTGTATGGAGTCCAGCAAGTGGGCTCCCCCTTGATCAACTGCTCCGCGAGAATAGGGTTGGACCCGTGATTTCAGGAGGGCAGTTTAAGATAGTTGTCGTGGGATCATGGGCCACGTCCTCCAACGGTCGGATGGGAAGTTGCCCAACGGTTCCTAACTTGGGCTGTCTTTAGGCTTCCCGTTCGAAGGGCAAGTGTAGGCCAAATCCAGATCAGGATCCCCCCAAGTTATTACCCTTGAGCAAGAGGGCGGTAACTTGAGTTCAGCTCTTGATACCGGAGACTTGATCGAGGTAGACGGCCAAAGTCCCCTGAAAGGAACGAGTTGTTGCCCGCGTGGGGGACAAGCTCAAGTACGTCGGGGGATACCATGGATGAGTAGGCAGCGAGACCGAATGGGTCAACCGCTTTCTCGAGAGGATGTATTAGCAATGGGGAGCCTCTGCGAGATTCTATTTGACATGCCCGTCTTGAGGGAGTTGTTGGTTTGTCGAGCATTACTTCGTCCCTGAGGTGGTCGAATGGATGTGCCCCTATGTACACTCCAATGTCGAGCATTCCCTCGCGTGGGTATCTGCCTTGTGCGTGTCTGGGGACGACGCGTAAGAGTCTGGCGTATGCTCGTCAGTCTAGAAGGGACGTGTGGTTGACAGTTGAACCACGTGGCTAATGCTTTGGGGTGCCACCCCTTCAAGGGAAAAGCAAAAAGGGCCAATGAAATAATGATCTCCCTTGAGGGATCCCTTGGGGCGTGGGTCACCTATAAAAGGGGGGCCCTGGGTCTCATTTGTCATCTCCTCAAGTTTCCTCCCAACCTTTCCTTGCTCGTGGTGTGAAGCGATCCTCTCAACTTCTCAGATTTCCTTGCTCGTTGTGCGAAGCAATCCTCTCAACTTATCAGATTCTCTCTTTAAGTTCTTCATCCAAGTAAGTTATAACCTCTTAACACCATGTCTCTTAAGCATTTTTGGATTAAATGTTAAAATTATGCCTTGATTGGATGAACATTTATGAGTTTTATGATGAATACTCATGAGTGTTCAATGGAGTTCATGGATTCCGTGTCGAGCACTCATGAATATGCCGGACACTATGAACATTCATTAGCTATAGTGTCGGAGCGGCCTCCCTGAACAATGTTTGTAACAGGGGATGGTTTCCTCAGATATAGGGATTATCTCAGGCTTTTCGCTCGATGAGTGATCCCCCCGACAACATATCCTCCCAATGTAATGGTCCGCTTTAGCGTGTAGTCGAGGGATTGGGTCGAGTTCGTCTCCCTTTCACTTGATCTGCGGTGGAAGGGTGGATTTGATAATGTCGAATTCACTAATTTCCCCTGCTTTTCAGGTATAATGGCGCGCTCAATCGGGGACGAAATTCCGGCCGCCAATCACGAAGACGAGTCCCATACTGGCGAGGACCCTTTGGCTTGGGTCTCTCCTGAGCCCCGGGATAAACTATCGTGCTTTTCCCAAGATGTGACAGATGCGTTCAATTTCCCAGAGGAACAAGCAGAAGGGCCCCCCGCCAATTGGATGCTCCAAATCCCCCATCGAGACCGAATAATATGTTCTACGTATCCGGGAAAACGGTCCCCATGTATGAATTTACTTTTAAAGAGGCGGGGATGCAGTTGCCCTTCAATGATTTTCAGGTCGGGGTTTTCCAGTGGCTTCAATTGGCGCCTTCTCAACTTCATCTGAACGCACTGGTGTTTATGCGGGCTTTTGAGCCCGTCTGCCAGTATCTGAGGATAGGAGCCACGCTGCCCCCTTTTTTTCCGTATCTTTCACCTCCAAAGATAATCCGTTAGAGGGGGCAGGTGTGGGTATCCTTCAAGCAGTTCCGGAAACTCTTTTGCCTTACCTGGAGTCCGTCCAAAATTTCAAAGAGAGGTACTTCATTGTGAAGCCCCTAAGGGACGCGGCTATAGATTCTCTGTATACCCGTGTGGAAGAGGTGGAGGATGGGAGGCCAGTTACCCGACTTATGGCCAGATTTCCGCTCGAATGGCAGTGGAAGCATTATGAACAAAGGCCTGAATACTATACCGTGAAACCCGAGGACTTGGACGCCCAAGACCAGCTTTTGTACGAGAATTTATCGGCTTATGTCAAGAGTTTCTCCCCCGTGAAGTGCGTGGATGTGAACAACAACCTGTTGTTCAATAACAAGGGGGGGTATATATTGGTGAATAGGTTGATCAACACGAAGGCCTTGCTCAAGTGCTCCTCGAATGGGGAAGCCATGAGGCTTTTGGGTAAGGGGTGTAGCTTAGTTAATTTTCTCCTCTTTATGCGGGGACGTGCTCGCACTATTTTTGATTTTTCCAACTCGGCTAATGATTCTTTTTTATTGCAGGTCGAATGGCATCCCTTTCTGAGCGTCTGTTGAAGTTGAGGCCCAATAATGCATCCACTTCTGGGCCAAGAAACAGAGTCACCTAGCTTCAGAAACAGGCCAAATCTTCTGGTCAGGCCAATGGTTCCCATTTCTCATCAAAAAATCCTGCTTCTTCTACTGAACCGGCCCAGATTCCTGTCAACGAGCCCGGGTCTAAGAGGAAGCGTGTAGATAACATTGCGGGTGTAACGCCTGCGGGGGTCTTTGTATTGCCTCCTTTCTATCTAAATTGTGATCTCCTTCAGCGAGGAGAACTCCCTCGGCATGCGGGAGGAGGAGAGGGAGGAAATCTTGACTGAAGACAAGGAGGTTCGTCATAAGCACTTGGCCGAGGACGTGGCCGCTGTGATGAGGGTGCTCGAGATAGCTCTTTCGCTCAACGATGAGTCCTTGAGTGCTCAAGCCTCTCTCGACACAGCCTATACCAAAATTCACAAGTTGAAGGCCAAAAATGAGAATTTGAAGTGTGATATCCTCAACCACGAGTCAAAGTTTAAGGCCCAAGTTTGGCTTCTCAAGGATTTAAATGAGATGAGACCTCAGTTGGAGGCGGCCACTAAAGAGAATGAGTGTCTGGTCGCTCGTAATTTGGAGTTAGAAGGGATCACCGCCTCAGCCGAGGATGAGACCAATGCAAAGAATAACATGGTGACCAGGGAAGATTTGATCGCTCGCATCTGCGTGCTCGAACAAGACGTGGTTGATACTTGTTTCAATTTATCTTGGGTTTAGCAGGAGCGAGGCGAGGACACTTGACGCCGCCGTCCTTGAAGTCTGTATTCGTGCATTCCGCTAAGATGTGCTCGCGGGAAGCCGTTATCAGAGTGTACTCAGTGAACATCCCCGAGGGCCCCCTTTGTTCTCGGACGTCTCGGGGTTTATCGTCCCTTCTCTTCTCGCCAATTTGTCGAGGAGGGGCGGTGTCTTGTCGCGGATGACTGGTAGATCCGCATTCCTGGGATCTCAGGCTCTGTTGGTCTCTTCTCTCTTCTCATAGTCCATATAGGCTCTGGCCTTCTCGAGGAGGGCATCGAATGTCAGGTGTGGTTCGATGCCTACATCCTTTTTTGAATTTCGTGCCCGAAAGGAGTCCCCTCTCGAGCATGTATCTCTTCATGTGGTCCATACAGGGGACTTGGATGGCCTCCCACTTGAACCGGTCAATAAATTCCCTCAGGGTCTCATCGTGTCTCTGGACGATGGCCTCGAGGGCTACTTCGATCTTCGGGTGTCATCGTGAAGTAGTGAATGAACTGATGAATTGGTTCTTCAAATTTGGCCAAGAGGTAATTGACCCCGGGGCGATACCTTTGTACCATTCCATCGCATCTTTCCTTAGATTCATGGGGAATAACCGGCATTTGATCTGTCCCCCGGAATTGTGATAGTGTAGCATGGCTTCAAACCCGTCTATATGGTCAATCGGGTCGGCGATTCTGTCTTATTCCTTTAGGTGGGAAGGCTTCTCCATGCCTGGGGGAATGGGTGCCTCCATGATAGCTTGTGCAAGGGACCGCGTGGGTCGTCCTCGTCACTTTGTTTGGGCGAGCGAGACGGAGATCTGATGTAATGGCGGTCACGGTGGCCCTGGTCACACGGAGCGTTCCTCGGGAAATATGAGCGTTGGTGGTTTCTCCCATTCCCGTCTCTAGGGGGCCTTCATTATTGACGCGAGGGGCCGTGACCATGCCTTCCCGCATCAACGGGTTATTCCCTTTCTAAGGCGGGCCGTCGCCCGATTGGTCAGGAAGACGGGCTTCGAGAGATGTCCCGACTACGTCTCTGCGGGGGAGATTGGGGATGTTCCTCTACTTGTCGAGGAGGAGGAAATTAAGGTCTCATGTGTCTTCTTGGGGGCCTCCGGTCGTCTTCGAGCGCCCTCAATCTTTCTCCCTGGGCGAAGATTAGGTAGTTGGTCTAATTTATTACCGCAAACAGTTCCCTGGTCTTGGCGTCTGCCCCGGCGGGGACGGGGACCTCATGGAACTAGACATGTTGGTAGTTCTGGGGAGGTGGTCGTTCATCTTCAAGTCGAAGAGGCAGTGATGATGACGAAGAAGTTACCCTGTCTCTATAGTCAGAAGGCCCGGGTATATTAACACCGGGGGCTGTGTTGTGGTCGGCGGTACCGGCGTTGTCGAGGCTGGCATTATTGTCGGCGGTGTTGTTGTTGACGTTGATGATACAGACGTTCATGTTGTCTGGAGTCTGGTCATCCATGACAGTCGGGGATTATTTAGCTTTGGTCTCAAGTGAATAGAAGACGGGGAAGCAAGTTTCTCACAGACGGCACCACTGATCTTACCGGATCAGAGATGGACCGTCACAGCTGGCTCGGGCAGAAGTTGAATGAGATGGGGGGAGTACCTGCAAGACACTCTGATGGCAAAGTAAGTTGCAGAATGAGCAAGCAAGTATGAGTTTAGAGAGATGAATTGAATACCTGGCCCACTTAAGAGAGAGGGTATTTATAGCCCCAGCGTTGGGCCAAGGTTCCCACTCTTGGGCCATGTTAAGGCCCAATAATAGGAACTGTCAGGGCTTACGTGTGTATGGAGTCCAGCAAGCGGGCTCCCTCCCGGTCAACTGCTCCGCGAGAATAGGGTTAGACTCGTGATTTCCGAAGGGCAGTTTAAGATGACTATCATGGGGTCGTGGGCCACGTCCTCCAACGGTCGGATGGGGAGTTGCCCAACGGTCCCTAACTTGGGCTGTCTTTGGGCTTCCCGTTCGAAGGGCAAGTGTAGGCCCAACCCAGATCAACCCCCCTCTCCAATATTTGAAAACGGACAAAAAACCAAAGGGGGCCTTTCTAATTTACATTGGGCCTTAACAATAAATAAATGTTTTATACACCCTAAAAAGAATGGAATTTAAATGGGCCTTATGAAAAGAAAAAATCATTCACACCTCCCTTGAAACAATACACTTCCCTTCACTTTGAAATGGATTTTTTATAAACCTAATGGGCCATCAAATATTGATGATCCATTTTGGGTCAATCGAACCTCTCTTCCATAATCTCGCGCCCCTATAGAAATAAATAACATGACTTATTTAAAAAGAAATCTAAATAAGGGTAGGTCAAAGTCTCTAATCCTAAGTCCAAGAAGTACATCACTCCATAATGCCAAGGATAGTAACCAAATAGTCCAAGTAATATTAAAGTTTTTTATGGTACAAATTGATTTTTAGGTATCTTCAAAAAGAAATGGAAAGCTCAAATGAGCAAAATGAAAATGACATAAAAGTAAATGCTCAAGTGAGCAAAGATGAAAATAACATAAAATATAAATGCTAAAATAAATGTGCTTAAAGTAAAGAGCATAAAGTAAAGACATAAAATAAAGTCAATTCTTAGAAATTAGAGGTTAGTTGAATGACCATCTTGAAACTTGCATTTGAAACTCATTAGAGGATTGATAAAACCAAAGCCTCTCAACAACAAGTTTCATTTGTTTTTTGTCAAGTATATCATTCATTTCAAAATATCAAGGCAACAATAAATGATCAATGATGTATAATTGATTCACTTTGACCAAAGCTTATGAAGAATCATTAATGGATTGATAAGACCAAAACCTCCTAACAATGAATCACAAGATTATTGGATCAAAGGTTTCAAATTAACATACTTGGGCTTGCAAACATAGGTTTGGGCCACAAATGATCATTTCTCGAATCGAGACAAAATTTAGCGATATGTTAAGCAATCGTAAGTGGACTTATATAGAAGTCGCACCTATTTTGAGATCTGTCAATAGAAATCTATGTACCATATGTTTAGAGAAATTATAGGTAAATCATTCTCCAACAACATGTAGTACATGCAAGAACGGGATGAGATGAAGAGGGAGGAGATAAGAATTAATCCACATTTGAACCAAAAATTTAATCAAGCTATCATTAATTTAGACGGAAAAATTTATGTAAGGTGTAGCTCAGTCGTTTTGGAAGGAAAGATTTGAAAAGGGATTTGAAAATTTATGGCCAAAACTCACTTCCAGTTGAAAACAAATGTTGCGACTAGAATCAGAATGATGACAGCTTCATTACAGTACCAAAGTTTGAGAGAATTGGTGAAGGAATATACCTATTGAAGTTCAAATTTAGAGCTCTGAAACTTGACTTGGCTAGAACGATTTAGGAAGTATTAGAGCTTGGTTCTTCTTCTGTTAGCTTCAGTGAAGTTCAAGGATGAAGAATTGACAAAGAAATCGATTGAGGAAAGTTGTAAAACCAAATTCGAAGTTGCAGAAAAGTGGGTTCAAGAGAAAGTTTGGCAGGGTGATTCTGGCTATCTAAGCTTGAGAAAATGAGTGAGGTATAACCCTTTATTTATAGGGAAGTGAATAGAATGCTCAAGCGTGTGGAATGATGAAGTTTGAAGGGAATTCGTGTGAATCTGCGGCATGAGATGTGTGTGACCTGTTTAGCATCAAAACCCACTCAAACCTTGCGTTTCAAGGCTCTAATCCATTTTGGAAAGTTGGTTAAACATGTTTTAATCAAAAACTTGTGCTAATTTTATGTTTAGAAGCCACAATGTGAATTTCAAATTCCGACTTTAGAGAAAACTCCAGTTTCAAGGTACCATCTTTGAATCCACGGTGTGCACGATTTAGGGAACCTTATGATTTGATTCTTGATACATTAGAAAGATGAGGTCACAAAATTTACAATGTGAAAATAATGGGATCAATTGTATGCTTGAGCTCAAAGTTGTGATGAGTCAAAGTTGAGAAAAAGATGTTGACTTTTTGTACTTAGAAAAATTCTAAGTTTTTTCTTCAAAAATGACCTATAATGTTTTAATTCCAAACAAGGCCTTCCTCCAAAATCTTTCTTTGATAAATGATTCTAGATTGAAGTATACTCCCTAAAGATCATTATGAAACTTGACTCACTCAAAAATACCAAGTATTGAAAAAGTCATGGTCTTGCAAAATTGGTGAAAATTCATGATATGACCTATAATCTTTTGCATCCTTAAGGAATTTTCCATCCATTTTCAAGCTTTTCACATGAAAGAAGATTTGAATTTAACACCCTTAAAATCATTGTGGAAAAATAATGGGATCAAGGAGATAAAAATTGACCAAGTTATGATATTTTAAAGTCACATAAGGGAATTTGATGGCATGTCTAGAGGACTTGTAATCTTTCTTCAACATTAGGCATCTTGAGCAGAAAATATTCTTTAAACTTTTGAAGTGATTTGTTAATAATCCTTTAAATGAAAGAATATATTTGGAATCACCCAAAAATACCAAAAGATGAGCAAGATATAGCCCTTAGAAGTTCAAAACCCTAGCTCCTAAAGCAACAAAATGCCTTAGAAACCCTTTTCAATTTTGACAAACTTTCTTGCACAAATACATTTGTCTTATAAATAGAAGTTGTTGAGGATGATAATAAGAAACCATATAAACCATAACCTCCTCCAAATATTGAGAATTGAGGGAAATATGCACCTGTGATCAAGAAATCAAGGACTTATCCAATTAGGTCAAACTTCGTCAATCAACCCTTACATCTTTGAAATATTTTTTTGACAACTTGAGGCATGATGAATAATAATAGACTTTGTCATGATATTACTTTAAATATTCTTCAATAATGAATCTTGAATCTCAATGAAACTTTGTTGAAGAAGGCAAGGAAATAGACTCATGAACCTGTAGATCAACTTGATGGAATGTGTTGTGCTTTCACTTATAATATCATCAATTATGACAAACATTCATTGTATTTATTAGTTAAGAGTTAATCAATACAAAACATAGATGATCACAATATACAAGTCAAGGTGTTTGGTGATCCCTCATGAGAAAAGCTAAAGATGAGGAGAAGAACCAAACCCTAGTGTGATCTTGTTCCATTGTGTTGGTATGAGATGATAGAGGAATCTTAGGGGCAAAAATTAGGGTACAACACATAGGCGTCATTCCAAAGTCCTACTTCCCAAGAGGATGTCTCTTGAGACGTATTTCTTTTGTGGAATTCCACCGACTCTAGGCGAAGTAGTCACATAAACTCATAGGGATGATGTATCCCCTTGGCTAATAGACGAACCTTCTTTATAAGGTTTTTTGAAAATATTTTGCAAAATTTTAAATCCCGCCACAGATATAAGCATAATAAATAATAAAAACAAAATAAGCAATAAATAGATAAATAAATAAATAAGAAAGAATAAAACCCAAAAAATAAGAAAACCTAAAACCTAAAGGAGAGGCTTCTAAACCTAGGGTTGAGTCCCTAGCAGAGTCGTCAGCTGTTGCAACTGGTTTTTAAATCGGAGTCGCCACCCTTAATTTTTATCTTAAAGGAAGGGAGTATAAAGGAATAAGATTAAAAGTCATAGATTCTAGATTTGGACTCGGTTCTAGACAAGGGGAAAGTGTTAGGCACCCCTCATCTACCTTGTTCACAAGGATAATAGGTTTAGAAGCGCGTTTTAAGAAACAAGGATTTTTTTAAGAGAAAGGGGTTTGAATTTTAGTTAGGGAGAACTCGCCACGATTTGAATGGTATGCCTACATATCCTCTTAGGAGGAATCAGAGTCTCATTTCTTAGTTCGCGGTTTTTGTTTTGTTTTTTTTATGGATTGCGAAATATATTTGAATCCCCGCATACGTAGTCTAAGAGTGTGAATAGCAGAGTTTTGTTTGACCTAGTGCGCAGTTAATTCAAATATATTTGTATTCCTTTTTTCGAAAATTAATGTTGGATTAATTTATTATGAAGAATAATTTGATGTTTGCTCAAGTATTTTTTTTAGACGTAGTGCGAAGGAGTCTGATGTAGTCTCCTCATCACGTGACCAGATATTGACTACATGTCGCTTGCGGATGTAGTAATTTGGTGAATCACGCGGGTTTTAATATTTTGATGTAAAATATTAAATTAATTTATATGATGAAAAATGTTTTTTACATACATAATTTTAAAAGATATGATTTATTGCAAATAAACAACATTATATTTTAAGTAGGTTTAAAATAAATCAATTATAATAATAAATTATATGTATATTATAATTTCGTTGGGGTGCAGATTATATATATATACAAATACAGAAAAAATAAATAAATAAATATATAAATGAAATTATAAAAGAAAATAAAATAATAATAAAATAATTTCGTTGGGGTGCAGATTATATTATGGCAATAACATTGGGGAATTCTAATAACATGGGCCTAAATTTAGATATTGAATTCAGGCTCAGGAGGCAGGGAGTGCGCGCTTTGTGTACAGTAGAAAAATGGGGAGTATGTTAAATATGGGCCTTAGTCCATATTTTTGGACTAGGCCCAAATGAAGCTGGGGGATTTGTTTTTAAACGTATCCAGTAAAACAATAAGGGTGGGAGTGTGAATGGCATTGGGCTCGGCCCAACAGACACACCTTTGATTCGTTCGGATCAGGTGGGGGGGGGGGGGGGGTACACGGAATAACGTAGACACGCGCACTAAAGGGCACATGATGATGATCGTGAGGCTGAACTTGAGGGGAGTATGATAACGTGATGGAGGTTGCACGCATGGGAATATAGAACTTAGTATATTTTCATTTTCTAAGCAGAAACAAGCACTTTATTATGTTTCTCCTGTCTCTCTCTATCAGCCTCTCGCCCCTCCTCCTTCTTCTCAAATCAATGAAACCCTAGCCCTAAATTCCTTCAACTGCGGCGGCCATGAACCCTAGGCTCCCTTTCCCCGAATCGAACCTGAACTCAAACCCGAACCAACCCCTAATCCCCAATAGTCATATGGAAAACTCAAGTGAGAGAAAAAGGAAAAGTTAAGTTATACCTCGCCGTGTTGATGGTTTCGCAAACCCCTTTTTCTTTTGAACTTTAACTTGCCTCTGGTTTTGCAGGTGTGGAAGGCGCTGATGATAATGGTGGAAGTATGGCAGCGGCTACCCAAATATGGGATTTCGGACTTCGAAGTCCAGATTACTCTTTCTCCTTCTGTATATTATTCTCTCAGTAAAATATTTTTTCCTCTTAGTTGTCTCTCCCTCCGTTTTTGTCCTCTTTTCTTACTGTAATTGCTTCATTTTATAGGTTTTTTAGATTTTAGCAAAATAGGAAGAATACTAATATGTCTGTAAATTCGATTCTTAGTTTTAATTAGGGTTTTTACATTAGAAATTTTTTTGAATTGCTGTCTGTATATTAAGGGTTCTATTTTTAATTGTTGTATTCGTAATGAAGTTGTTTCCAATTAAGTTGAAATTTGTTTATGCATTTAAGCTGATTCTGATTTAGTTATTGAATTAAGGTTTTGATTACAACAATATGGTTTTTTACATGCGCATGCCTTTGATCGCTACAATGTATGTTTGTGAATTTGCTTTGGGCCAGTTTGCTTTGGGCCAAGCGTGATTTTTTCTTTGTAACAAAATTTTTGTGTTAGTCTGGATTGTTACCGGGCCTGCTAAAACAAATAAGAAAAAGTTTTCCAAAAAAATAATAAAAACGAAACAGGCCTTACGCTTGGTAATGGGTTTGGGCCACTTGCGTGTTTGGTCCGCTACAAAAAGGATTGTCAACATTTTCTTTTAACAAACAAAACAACATCCTCTTTAATTAAGAACTGAGATATAATATTAATAATAATAATTATTAATAATGTTAGTAAAAAAAAGGGCCAGAAATTCAATTAATTAGGCCTTAACAAACACAAAAAGGAAATTTCTATACACCCCCTCTCCAATATTTAAAAACGGACAAAAAACCAAAGGGACCCTTTCTAATTTACATTGGACCTTAACAACAAATAAATGTTTTATACACCCTAAAAAGAATGGAATTTAAATGGGCCTTGTGAAAAGAAAAGAAAAATCATTCACACCTCCCTTGAAACAATACACTTCCCTTCACTTTGAAATAGATTTTTTAAAAACCTAATGGGCCATCAGATATTGATGGTCCATTTTGGGTCAATCGCACTTCTCTTCCATAATCTCGAGCCCCTATAGAAATAAATAACATGACTTATTTAAAAAGAAATCTAAATAAGGGTAGGACAAATTTGGGGTATGACAGAGATGCTTTCTACTTGAGATCTCTTTATGGAAAAAACTTATGTGAGCTATGTTGACCCAGCGCGATAGTATCGCGTCTATTCCAAAAATTAAGAACTATTATTATAATGGTAAGAAACGTCAAATAAGGGAGAAGCACAACATTATTAAAGATTGTATCTTTAAAGGAGTTGTAAAAATGGATCATATATGCACTGGTGAAAATTTAGCAGATCCTTTGACGAAAAGATTAGTTAGAAAGAAAGTCTATAATACATTCAAAAAGATGAGACTAATGCCAATAGAAAAATGAGTTGTTCATGATGGTAACTCGACCTAATAGACTGGAGATCACAAGAAATAAATTAAATGAATAATAACAAGTTGTGAGTAATATGAGGTGATCATGATAGTATAAAGATGAGAAGCATGAATTATGAAGCGAAAAAGAAGATGAATTTATATAAACTCTTAATGAGATTTAATTTTATATAAAAGAGTACCTAATTACATGAGTATTGTTGATAAACTCACATATGTGATTGTGGAACTTAAGTCTTGCTCACCTATGTGATTGTGAAACTCTTAATAAATTCACCTATGTAATTGTGAAATTTAGGTTTTATTCACCTTTGTGATTGTGAAACTTAAAACTCTTAATGACATTTATCTTTTGTAAGAGAGAGTACCTAGCTATTGGAGTAGTGTAATATATAAGAAAATTACATATAGAGGTCTGTAATACACGACTAATTTGATCAGAAAATAAGAATACATGTCCAAAGTTTAACATTGCTACTTTGCTACCTCTTACTCAAAATGGTCAAAGGTTTCTTTTCTGACTACTCCGTTTAACATTTTTGAACTTGTAAATGAAGCCAAATGTTTCTTTCATATTCACATACATCTGTTACCTATTTCATCATGGAAAATTTGTGCTGTTTCATTTATGAACCTCCAATGTTTGAGAAATGATGATTTTTTTTCAGAAATTTGTCATAGCACATTAACTATGAACATCTAACTGATTAATGGTTTTGAAGAAAGAAAAATTACTTGCAGTAGTTAATGGTTTTGAAGAAAGAAAAATTACTTGCAGTAATTTTCCAAATATTTATTATCTCATAGTCTCATGTACAAAGTTTCCATAGACAACAGTGAACCTTGTCTTCCTTAATCACTGCTTGATCTCAAATATTCGTCGAAAATTACAGGATATATAAAATAAGGACAAAACAAACTTCTAAAGGAGTGCTATTAAGCAGGATCATCTACTTAATTTCAAGACTATAAATTGGAATCTCCTTTCCTTCAGGGTTTAGTCAATGCCATAGATCGTGCTCGAAGGTTCAAGAATATCCCCCTGAAATAAAATAGACATATAATGAATGATTTCATTTAAGTAGTTTAGCAAGAAGAACAACAATAGCGCATGTTTGTTGCATTGGCGGTGGTAGAGGCCGTTAGTCTGCAACAACTATTTGCAAAGCACACAAACTACCAACCAAGCACATTTAAGAAGTAAAGAAAGTTGAGAGAAAGACGAGATAGAAAAAAAGGGCGTACCAGCAAAATGCTATTAAGCTGTGGAAAACAACACGGAAATGAAGAGGCATGAATTTGTAATTTATCCACCCAACTGCAGGCCAGAACTGTATTTCAATTCATTGGAGATCTTAAGAGTCAGAAACAATGAAGTAAATTCTGTTTGAAACTAATGTTGTAATACAAGATTACCATCCATGCGGTGTATTGTACTGATGGATAACCCTTCTTCACTCTAGCTTTCACATTCACCCAAGGTTGGCCTGCAGTCCACATGCCATTTTGCACATTTTGCATATAAATGTTATTTTGATGATAAATGCAAATCGGATAAAGATGGGACCGATGTTCTTTTTTCAAAGACTACTAATTTGAGTGGAGTCGAGCTGACCCAATAATGAGGCTCTTATAATACCAACATGTGACTACAGACCTTATTTAAATAAAATTGAGCTTCTTACAACTCGGACATGCAATATGTCCACACATCATTTTTGAATAACTTGTTCAGTTTGTTTTTAAGATAAATGAATTACTAACTTAATATATATGTTCATGCTCATTCAGTGTAAATGAAAAAGTTTGATGTTGAAAAATGACAAACCTTCAATAACTAATCCGTAGTAAATCATGAAAAGCAAATTGTTCAAAGGAGAAGATGTCAATTGTTCAATCAGAACCTGGAAAAATAAATCAGACAAAGAAGACTTCTTTAAAAATGCCAAGTTGTTTCTCATGTCCTTCTCTCTTGTTGTGTAATGTAAGTATATGAAATAATTAAAAAATAAAAGACTTCTTCAATAATAAATAAGGTCCTGTGTAAAATGTGTTTGGACTTTGGAATGTTATTAGCTTAAAGAATTCATTTCATTCACATTTTTAGTAGTATCATATATCATATTTTGCTAACCCTGGATTTCTAAGTATATACTCCCTCCGCTCCTTATTATAAGCAATTTTTTACTTTTTAGATTCATTGATTAGCTAATGTATCTGGTTTATATATGGATAAGATACATCGGTTATTCAATGAATCTAAAAAGTTAAAATTTGCTTATAATAAGGAATGGATGGGGTATACTTCCAAACAGTGCATAAGTTAACTGATTATTCATGCTATAAACACTACAAAAATAGCAGATTGATAACATGATAGATGCAGTTAATAAGAACAAAAGGTTTTGCAATATCACCTTCTTTGCCACAGTTTTTGAATCTTTTTTTCCTTTGAAAATCTTTTCCAATATTATATGAAAATAGTGTCCAAAGGGTCCAAGATAAGCGGCTCCAAGAAACTGCATGCAATAAAATATTTATATGATTCCTATAATGCATATAGATAGTAGTATAAGATATCAAAAAACACAAGATAATCAAAACTACAGTAGTAAATTGGAAAATGATAGTATAGGATGATAAATGTGATGGTAAATAAGATAAATCAAAAATAAATATACAATAATTGTAAAAGATAAGAAATAGACCCAATTTTTTTGATTTACCAGATAGAATAGACCCTTGAGGAATAGACCCTTGAGAAAAAAATTCTCTATATTTTCTTTTGGCAAAACCAGATAAGAAATAGACCCAATTTTCGGCATTTTAAAGAACAGGTTTGATCATAGAGGCCCAAACTTTTTTATTAAACTAAACTCCATCCTCAATAATCTAGTATCATCTTATCCACATGAATATAGGAGATTCAATAGAAGATAACTTCAGCAACTTCGTACGTATTATGTTTGATGTAACATTGGCAAGTTTGCGGTGAGTCATTGCAATTTGGGTGAAATAGTTTCTTGTATAAGTTTGAGATTGGCTTTTTGAATCTCTCAACAAGTTCTCTCCTTCAGAGACAATGCATGACCTGTATCGAAGGACTGTTATTCACATAGATCAAATAAGGAACCTTCGACTTTTTTTAAGAGTATCCTTGTACATATTCTTACCCTGCAAACCAATTTGGTCATGGTCAGGACCGCATTTGAGAGCGTGCAAGGCGGACTACCGCACAGGGCCCAAAATTTACTAATTTACTAAGGGCCTCTAAAAACTTGAGACGGCCCTGATCATGACTATGTAGCACCAACATTTCAGATTAATGGAGTGTTTGGTGATATGACACCAACACAACATAGACATATGTTGTTTACATTGAATCAATCAAACAATCTTAAATTATTACGACACGTGTCTTCATGTGAGTATCATGTCCAATGTAAGTACTTCAGAGTTCACACTACATAGTCCAAACCCTTTGGGTAAGTTGAAATTGGATTTGAAATGTAGTTTGTTTATATCAACATCTAACACACTCATATTTCACAAATCAAGGATTATAAATTTACTCTAATTAAAAACTGTCATAAACTATGGTCGAGTCGACAAAGATTGAAAAACAAAATTGAAAACAAGGTAACTAACCACTTTGAGAAAAAGCCTTTTGAATTGAAGTTTCTGAATCCCAGTAAGCTTCTGAGACACTATATCACTGAAACCCGACAACACCCCTGCAGTAATTACCTATTTAACCTCACAATAAAACATAGGAAAATTAGGGAAAAGTCGATGAATAAATTGAATCAAACAAAACCAAACAAGAATAAAGAAAGAACATGAACCTTGGTCCTCAAAGGATGTTCCTGAAGCTGTTTCACATAATTGTTGAGTCCATTCTTTGCTACAGACCCCATCTTCCTCGCTTGGTTTGACCAGTACTACGAGTTTGTGTTTGTTTGGTGCAAAAATATCTTTTACCAGAGAGCGAAATAAAAACATAAAAGTCAATAACTGAAGAAACATGACACGTTAGTCTTCCACACGTGGTTTGAAAGAAAAAAAAATCTTGCACGTGCCGTTGCACGTGAGAGACAATAATACTAGTAATAATGCAGTAAAGAGGACCGTAATGACAATGACATCGTAAGAAAATTTTTTCTATCGAAAGCCGCCGTAACAATAAAAAAACATAATTAAGTTAGAAGATTTTAAAATTATATTAAAAATAATAATAGTCATATCATAATTTATTAAATAGAGTATAATTTTGAGATATTGTATTTATGAATGAAATTAATTATTTTGATTTAACAATGTTCTCTTCAATTTGGCAAAAACAAAATTCTCTTTAATTATTTTCTAAAATTTATGTTATGAATTTTAAAGATAAATGGAAATACTGATCAAATAAGAAATATTGTTTGTAGAATAACTTATGTATAATAGTAATTTTTTTATTGAAAGATTTGATATGATATGTTTTGTTTATTTAAGTGGTACCTTTTAATAGTTGATGTATAAATTTAAAAAGAAAAATAGTTATTATATAGTAGACATAAATAACAAAACGGTAATTAAAATTATTATGAGAAGAAAAACCGTTTTATTTTATTTAAATTACTTTACTGTATTTATAAAAAAGTTTTTTATTTTATTTTATGGTAGAAATGCATATATATATATATATATATATATATATATATATATATATATATATATATATATATATATATATATATATATATATATATATATATATATATATATATATATATATATATATATATATATATTGTTTTATAGATAAAGTGTGATTATGTGTTTAATTTCAATATCTCCTCTAATATTGTTTTTATATAATATTGTAGGTCAATATTGAATATTCTGTTGCATTCCTCGATAAAATTGCATCTTATAATAAAAGTATTAATGAAGTTGATAATGGTGAGCGTTGTGAAGAAGAACTTTTTGATGGAGGTTTTGATGTATTTTATCATGTTCAAAATAATCAGTGGGTAGAATTGGTATCTAGAAGCATGGCCGGATGTCGAGAATTGCTGGTATGCCTACTACAAGATCATAAAATTTTAATTTTAATTTTAATTTAATTTTAAGATTGTATAGGTTAACAACAAATATTGTTGTCAATATTGTATATATTTTATAATATATTGGTGTGAAATACGTATTTGTTAATCAAACAAAATTAACTCAATTGACGTTCATCTGTAACTCATATAATATGTTGTATCTTAAAATTTACCTTTTTATTTTTCTTCAAAATATTTTTATGAGGTTCTCAAAATGTTCAAGGTGGCTCAAGAATTGATCAGACAAATTCTCCTTCTAAGCAAGGGTGAGTTTCAAAGGTCTCAAGTGATTTTCGTCGTTCTTCATATGTCTTCAAGAATGCTCATGCCAGGTTTCGAGCCTTGCATCACAAGTTTGCTCAGTCAATTGCTCAGATGACTGAAAATTAACTGTATTGGGTAAAAAGTCAACTATGGTCAACATACAGTCAAACTTCAAGTTTTTTAGTCAATATCAACATTTTAAAGTGATATTCATCATTTGATCAAGGGTTGATCATGATTCCTCAAGAAAAGCTTTCAAATCATCAAAAGTCAAAAGTTGCAAAATTAGGGTTTCCTTAGGAGAAGTCAACTAAACTTTGACCAGGCATAACTTTCACATGCTTCATCAACTTTTCTCCAACCAAAGCCTATTTTGAAGGAAAATCAATTCTCTACAACTTTGTATCTCTATGCTCAAGTTCAAAAAGTGGTTCATTTGAGAGATATGAGCCAATATATTACATGTCATTTCAAAAGTCAATAAAAAGACACTTTTTGTCAAGACAACTTACATCAAGGTAAATTCTCCAAATGCAAAAATGGTAAAAATAGAAATTGTAGAGGGCATCTTGAGATTTCCAAAAAAATCTAAGATCACCTTCAAAAGATAAAAATTGAGAGAGTTATGACCATTGCAAGTTGGGAAATTTTGGTAGAATGCATGAATTCTAAAATATTCATCCGGAAATTTATCATGTCCACAGAGATTGATTATTGAATTGTCGTTCGATAAATCTCTCGTTAATGAGTTTATGGATAAATGGATTTGTAAATAAAATGTTATCAACAAAAAATAAATGTAAACAAAAGAAAAAAAAAACTAAGGAAGAACTTATCAAGTCTGCATATACTCCACTCACCACAGACTTAAATCTATCGACCAGTTACATTCAACCTAAAAATACTCATTAATGTCACCACGTATCACTCACAACCTAAGTCATTTCTAACCCAAATTGAGAGGTCGAATGTATCATCTCAGAAATAATCTCTCTACCTCCTCAACAACATAGAAGACAATTATGTGAAGATGTGAAAAACACAAGAAGGGGGGGTTGAATTGAAAAACTTAAATCAAAAGACTTAATAACACAGTATTTTTATCCTGGTTTGTTTGATCTCAAACTACTCCAGTCCATCCGTCAAGGTGATTTTGCCTCTCTCCAACGAGGTCTTAATCCACTATTCTCAAAGGATTACAACAGCTACTTTAACAACTGTTAAAGTCTTCTTGAGTACAACCACAATCCGGTTAATCTCAAGGAACTTCTTTTACAAATGATTTGAACAAGTGTGTGTTGTTGTTTTTTTACAAAACTGTATATCACAACTGTGATAATTACACAAAATAAGCTTGGAATAAAATGAATTTGCTAAAGCTTTGAATATGCGTGGTTTGGATAGCTTGGCAAATTTTGAGAGCGTACGTACGTGCTTCTTTTCACAAGCAGACCTGTTTATATAGCAAGCAAAGATACATTGTCCATAAAGCAAGTTTTAATGATAATAATGCACTTTCCTTTTGTAGAAGATCTTTGTCTGAAGAAAGCCGTTAGCATTTAATTCTGTCTTGAATAACCAGTAACGCTTCAGAGTCTTCTTTGCTGTACTTGTTGATAACGCTTCAGAGTGTTAATGACTTGGTAAAGATGTCTTTGATCAGAGTCAGAGTATATTTGTTTAGGCGCAGATTCTGGTCATCAACCTTCAGCGTGTAATCTGGAGCTTCAGCGTATAACACATATTCCTGATCTTCTGATGTTGATTCCATTCTGATGCTGATTTCATCAGAACTTCTGCATATACAAAACATGATTTCTAAGGAGCATAATTGTTCTTTGTATATATCTTTGAAATAATTTATTCTTTGTATTTTGTTATCATCAAAACTCTAATCAAGGGTTGTAGAATCAAACTATGTTCTAACAATCTCCCCCTTTTTGATGATGACAAAAACCAGATTTTTCAATTAGAAATAAAGAATAAAAAGTATAGAATTAAGAAGAAAAACTCCCCCTGAGTTGATTACTTCCTTTAAATTCTTTGAATCTTTGAGCATCAGAATTTGACTACGTCTTTCATCAGAGTTTTGCACCTGTTCAAGCTTTTCAGAAGAAAAAAATTGAGTAGATCAGAATGATTGAGACTTATGTCTCAGTAATCCGTTATTGAAAATATCTTATTCTTTCTCCCCCTTTTTGTCAGTTATCAAAAAGAACATATAATCAGAGCCAAAAAGAGTTTATATCAGAATCAACGATAATAAGTTCAGAACAACAGCAATGTAGAAAATATTACAGATAAACAAGTTTTAAAACAAAGGAAAATCTAAGAGGGAGGAGGAAGACGCGTGAACAAAGCTTCCAACAAGCCCTTGATCTGGATGTTGGTTTCCTCTTGTTTGGTTAACATGCTCTTGATTTCCGAAATTTTGTCATCCTATTTATCCATCCTTTCCTGCATAATAATATCAGATCTCTTCAGTTCTTCCAGAGTCTTCCTTTCATAGGAGGAAGTTTGAGAATCTTCAGTAACTGGATGCTTCTCAGAGCATTCTTCAATGTCATCTTTTTGAACCAGTTCCTCTGCAGGAATCATCTGCTCTGAAGTATCAGTCAGAATGAGATCTTCTGACTCTGGTTGAACTTTGTCTGCTGGACGATGTTCTGACCAGGGAGCATTGTCCAGAGGGAGAACTTCTTCCTTGAGCAGCTGGCTCAGAACTTGATCTTCAATTACTTTTAGCAAATTACTGAAGTTCTGTTGAACTTGTCCGTAGCTCTGTTCTTGCATCTTATGAGTTTCAGAACATACCCATTTTCTGAAACTTGTCCAAAGATAATCTGATGCAGCAGGATCAATCATCTCAAGACTAGCTTGCTTCAGGGAAGTTATCCACTTCTGCATTTCTGTTTCAAATATCAATAAATTAGTACCAACATCTAGTGTAGGTTCAGATGGTTTTGGTTTTGGAATGGCTGTTTTGTGGGTTATGGCAGCAAGACGTTCAAAAATAGTTAAATCAATGACAATTTTGGCATTGTCATTTGGATTGTTCTTTGGTGAGGGAGTGGAAGAGTCTGGAATGATTATTGGACTAGTTGGGGAATTTGGTGGAGCTGATTCTAGTGAAGAGGGAATGGGATCAGAATCAACAGTTTGGTTGGATTGAACATGATGAGGTTCTGGTTCACAGGATTTAGAAGGTTGGACTTCAGAAGTTTGAACTTCTGGTTGTGATAGTTCAGGTTGTGGAGAAGGTAGATGAATTTCTGGTTGAGGAGAGAGTGGAATTTCTGGTTGAGGTGCTTCTGAAATGGTTTTAGAGTTTGGATTTTCTGGTATGGGAGCAGAAATATGCTGGTCAAAGGTTTCAATATCTGATAGAACTTTTGCAAGCTCTGGTTGAGTTGTTTGAATGTTTGGATTGATAGGTAGGGAGTGAGTTCCTCTAAGAGTTAAGGTTTCTGAGGGGTCAAACTCAATGTCAAAATCATCAAATGTTTGAGGGGTAGGAATTTATGATTGGGTAGGAATTGGTGCAGATGTTGATACAGATACTGAATCTAAAACAGTTACAGAAGAAGGATTACCTCTCTTTTTAGATGCTTTGGGAGTCTGCTGGGATGATCCTTCTGCTGTTGCCTTCCTTTTCTTGTTCTTCTTCAGCACAACTTCTGGAGTCTTCTGCTGTAGATCCTGAATGTTTAAATCTGGTGATGTACCATCTGCCTTGCATGCATCCAGATATCTGACTATAATCTTAGGCTTGGAAATAATTTCTGAGAACATGGGAAAGTCATCTAGAGGGATTCTTCTGCTTGAGATTGTTGCAAAAGAAGTGACACTGGGTTCCTTCTTGATGTTCTCAATAATCTTCATCTTCTTTAGATTCTTCGCATTCAAAGGCTTTCCAACAGTTGCCTCTAAAGTGCTGATTTCCTGTGCTTCTGTTAGATGATCTATCAGCCTATTCTCTGTCAGAATATCTGATATGAGCCTTCCAAGGGGTATCCAGTCCCTTTTAGTGTGCTCCTCTTCTCTAGTCTCCTTAACACTGGTCCTCAGATGATTGAACAACAAATGAGCCAGATTCACCTTAGTCTTCTGGGAGATGAAGTAGATCAGAAACTGCTGATCAATGTTGATGTAGTCAGGAGAGATGGTTGGCTTCCTGTGGTTTATGCATCCCAGAATAATCTTAGCTCATATTCTGTGATGGTCTTTCAAATCCCTTATCTTGCTGGAGGGAAGACCCATAGTGAAGATTTCTCTAGTAATTACAGCGACATCAGCACATCTTTCAGCCATATCTATGCATCTTACGCCACCACCACTGTAACCTATCAATCTTGCAATAAGGTCTTCAGTTATGACTATCTTCTTCCCCATTATATACGAAGTAACTTGATGGTGGGAGGATGAAGCATGAATCCAAAATTCCTTCACAAGGATTGGGAACGTTGGACCTACCAGACAGTCAAAATACCTGTTCCAACCTTGAGCCTTTACTTCTTCAGAGAGATTGAACCCATTTTCTTGAAGACTGTTAAAGTCCACAATCAATTCTGAGAGTACTTCTAGGTTGTTAATGGGCGTGAGGAGAGTTCTGAATGGTTCTTCATATTGTTCTGAGGATTCTGTTCTCTGAGTACTGGAAGTTAGGTTGCTTGAGGAAGCCATGTTCACACAGAAAATTTGAGAAGAAAATGAAAGGGTTTTGAAAAAGATGCAAACTGAAAACAATTAGATTGTAGAGAAAGTGAAAGAGTGTAAAGAGTGAGAAATGTGTTTAAATAGATTTTGAAAACGTAAACTGCAAGAGAGAGAAATAAATTGTAATGATTATAAGCATTAATGACAGCTGATTTTGGGGGATTCAGAAAGATATTGGAACGGTTACCCATGACATGTGTCTCAATGCACCCAATCAGCGCTTTTGACCTTTCAGAAAAATGAACGCGTGTTCAGCCTCAGAAGGTAGCTGATGAATGGACGAAAATTGTTTGCTTACGTGAACAACACACTTCTATCCTTGAAATGAAACGCTCAGATCTTCATGGATAGATTCTGATACAATCTGGACTTCTAAAATTCTGAAGGCAGGATGATCAGCAGTTCACAGAAAATAACAAAAATTATGAGGATCAAGATATGTAAATAAAACAGTTTTATTCTGGGCAAAGCTTCATGCTGAGATGATTCAGAATGAAGTTAAACCTATCTTCAGAAAGAGGTTTTATAAAAACATCAGCCCATTGATGGTCTGTGTCAATGAATTTTAAATTGAGAATCCCTTTCTGAATATAGTCCCTAATAAAATGATGTTTTATTTCTATATGCTTAGCCCTAGAATGCAAAATAGGATTTTTACTGAGACAAATAGCAGAAGTATTGTCACAGAGGATAGAGATGTTACTCTCAAATATATTGAAGTCCTCAAGTTGACTTTTCATCCAGAGCATTTGCGTGCTACATCCAGCTGCTGCTATGTATTCAGCTTTTGCTGTTGATAGAGCTATTGTGGATTGTCTTTTGCTAGATCATGAGATCAGATTTTCTCCCAGAAATTGGCAGCTTCCAAAAGTGCTTTTACGTTCTACTCTGTCTCCATCAAAATCAGCATCGTAGTATCCTACTAAGCTTTAATCACTTGATTTTCTATAAAATAAACCCATATTAGCAGTACCTTTCAGATACTTGAAAATTCGCTTAACTGCTGTTAAGTGAGATTCTCTAGGATCTGATTGGAATCTAGCACAAATGCAAACACTGAATAGAATGTCAGGCCTTGAAGCTGTCAGATAGAGAAGATAACCAATCATACCTCTGTAGACCTTCTGTTCTACCTTTTTACTTACCTCTTCTTTTTCCAGAATGCACGTGGGATGCATTGGAATCCTTGATGGCTTACATTCTGCGAGATCAAATTTCTTCAGAAGTTCTCTGACATATTTGCTCTGATGAATATAAGTTCCTTCTGGAGTTTGATTAATCTAAATGCCCAGAAAGAATTTTAGTTCCCCCATTAGGCTCATCTCAAATTCTGCCTGCATACATTTAGCAAACTCTCTTCCCAGAGAGGGTTTAGTGGATCCAAATATAATTTCATCAACATAAATCTGACATACTAAGATGTCATTCTTAACTTTCTTACAGAACAAGGTTGTGTCCACTTTCCCTCTGGTGAATTCCTTTTCTAATAGGAAGTTACTTAGTCTTTCATACCAAGCTCTGGGGGCTTGTTTCAGACCATAGAGTGACTTCTTTAATTTGAAAACATATTCTGGATTTTGGGAACTTTCAAAACCAGGGGGTTGGTGCATATAAACCTCTTCTTCTATATACCCATTTAAGAATGCACTCTTGACATCCATCTGATACAGAGTGATGCCTTTATTAACAGCAAATGAAATTAAAAGTCTGATAGATTCTAACCTGGCGACTGGAGCAAAGGTTTATGTATAGTCTATCCCCTCTTGCTGACTATAACCTTGTGCTACCAGTCGTGCTTTTTTTATGATGACTTCACCTTGTTCGTTCAGTTTGTTTCTGAACACCCATTTTGTACCAATGACATTGAATCCTTTTGGTTTGGGAACCAGATCCCATACGTCATTTCTTGTGAGTTGATTTAGCTCCTCTTGCATTTCCAGAATCCAGTCATTGTCCAGAAGTGCTTCATCAATTGTTGTTGGTTCAATCAGAGAGACCAGTCCCATGAAGGATTCTTCAGAGTTTCTGAAGGTAGATCTTGTTCTGATTGGATCTTCCTTCCTTCCTAAGATTGTTTCTTCTGGGTGATCAATGCTGTTTCTGGATGGTCTTTTCTGGAGTTGATCAACAGAAGGTGCTGGGTTGCTTGTAGTGACTCTTTCTGATGTTGAGGGAGTGTCTCTGTTGAGAGCCTCTTAGTTGTCTTCAGTACCTGTGAGTTCAACTTCCATACCTGCAAGGAATTCATTCTGCTTTGACTTTTGAGAGTCAAGCTTATCATCAAACCGAACACTGATTGACTCTTCAACAATCTGTGTTTCTGTATTGTATACTTTGTACCCTCTTGAGCGTTCAGAGTATCCTAACATAATACACTTTTGTGCTTTAGAGTCAAACTTGTTCAAATAATTTTTTGTATTCAAAATAAAGCATGTACATCCAAATGGGTGAAAATAAGAAATGTTGGGCTTTCTGTTCTTCCACAATTCATATGGAGTCTTTTCCAGAATAGGTCTTATGGAGATTCTATTCTGAATGTAACACGCTGTGTTTATTGCTTCTGCCCAGAAGATCTTAGCAACGTTAGTCTCGTTGATCATGGTTCTGGCCATTTCTTGCAATGTTCTGTTCTTTCGTTCTACAACTCCATTTTGCTGGGGAGTTCTAGGACAAGAGAAATCATGCAGAATGCCTTTTTCATTAAAGAATAATTCAAAATCTTTATTTTCAAATTCTCCACCATGATCACTTCTGACTTTGACGATTCTAAGATCTTTTTCATTCTGAACTTGGTTGCAGAAGGTAACAAACACAGAGTGTGACTCGTCCTTGTGCCTTAAGAACTTTACCCATGTCCATATGCTATAGTCATCTACGATTACTAACCCATACTTCTTGCCACTGACTGAAGCAGTTTTTACTGGTCCAAATAAGTCAATGTGCAGAAGTTCTAATGGCTTAGAGGTGGAAACAAAGTTTTTGGATTTGAAAGTAGGTTTTGCAAACTTGCCTTTCTGACATGCTTCACACAGAGCATCTGAATTGAACTTCAAGTTAGGAAGTCCTCTGACTAGATTGAGTTTGTTAATCTGAGATATTCTTCTCATACTAACATATCCCAATCTTATGTGCCAGATCCATTGCTCGTTGTTAACAGACAAAAGACATTTTACATTCTGACTTTTCAGTTCAGAAAGTTTGATTTTATAAATGTTGTTTTTCCTCTTTCCATTAAATAGGATAGTCCCATCTTTCTGACTAACAGCTTTGCATGAATTTTGATTGAAGATTATATCATAACCGTTATCACTTAATTGACTTATGGATAACAGGTTATGCATTAATCCATCAACTAATAAAACATTACTTATAGAGGGAAGATTTCCATTACCTACTGTTCCAGAGCCAATAATCTTTCCCCTCTGATTGCCTCTAAAGCCTACGTGGCCTCCAGGCTTAAGTTCCAGGCTTTGGAACATATGCCTTCTTCCTGTCATGTGTCGTGAGCAGCCAGAGTCCAGGTACCATGACTGGTGTCTTTGCTTTGCTGCTAAAGATATCTGCCACATGTATTATTTTATCCTTAGGTACCCACATTTTCTTGGGTCCTGATTTGTTAGTTTTACCAAAACTCTGGTTGAATTTTGGTTTGACAGAGTAATCACTACTTGTATATTTTATGTCATGTGTGTGCCCATATATAAAGTGTGAATCAAGTGGAGTACGTTTTATAACTAAATCCATGGCATTTTTTGGTGTAGGAACCTTACCTTGATATCCTATCCCTTTTCTGCCATTTCTGCTAACTCCATAGATCATTGAAGCCATTTTGCTTCTGTCTATGTTTTTAGCCATAAACTTCTGAAAGTTGTGATCATACTCTTTTATGATCTCATCAGCATTGCTGGGAGTTTCAAGGACTGTTTCCTTCTGAGAGTTTTGCAATTGGTTTTCTAATTTTGAAATTTTATCTTTTAACTCAGAATTCTCCAATTTGAGACTCTCAGTTTTATCAGAGTCAGAAGCAAGATTCCTTTTCAGGTTTCTGAATTTGACTCTAATCTGCTGATACCTTTCCAGAATTTCATTAAGGCTTTAAGCTAGTTCCTCCTTAGTAAAGTTGATAGTAAAGTCAGGGAATACCTCTTTTGTATCTGATTCTGAGTCTGAACTAGAGGCTTCACTATTTTCAGAGACGTTTGCCATGAGAGCTATGTTTGCTCTTTCATCATCTGATTTTGAGTCAGCTTCAGATGTATCAGAATCATCCCATGTAGCCATGAGACTTTTTCTTCTTTTCCTTGCCAAACTTCTTTTTGGGCTTCTCCTTCTGAAGCTTTGGGCAATCACTTTTGTAGTGCCCTTGCTTGTTACACTCATAGCAGATGATGTCTTTGTTGTTTGGCTTTCTGTAACTTGAAGATCCTTCAGATCTTTTGTGTCCAGAGGAGGATTCTGACCTTCTGTATCTGGAGGAAGATTCATTTTGATTTTCTAATCTTCTGGGATTCCTGAACTTCCTTTGCCTCTGCTTCCACAGTTGGTTCACCCTTCTGGAGAGAAGAGACAGTTCATCTTCTTCTGATGAGGATCCATCAGAGGTTTCTTCCACAACCTGCAAAACTTTGGAGTCAGATTTTCTGTTAGATTTTAAAGCTAATGGCTTACCTTGCTTTTGAGGTTCATCTGATTCTAGCTCTATCTCGTTACTTCTGAGGGAGATGACAAGTTCCTCCAGAGAGATTTTGTTGAGATCCTTGGCTAGCTTAAGCGCTGTGACCATTGGCCTCCACTGTTTTGGCAAGCTTCTGATGATCTTCTTGACGTGACCAGCAGTGGAATATCCTTTGTCAAGAACTTTTAGACCAGCAACAAGAATTTGAAATCTTGAAAACATAGCTTCTATTGATTCACTATCTTCCATCTTGAATGCCTCATACTTCTGAATGAGCGCAAGGGCTTTTGTTTCTTTGACTTGAATGTTGCCTTCATGCGTCATTCTCAGAGAATCAAACATATTCTTGGCAGTTTCTCTGTTTGATATTTTCTCATATTATGAATATGAGATGGCGCTGAGAAGAATTGTTCTGGCCTTGTGATGATTTCTGAACTCACGCTTTTGCTGATCAGACATCATTTTCCTATCAATCTTCTGACCACGTCCATCCACTAGGTGCGTGTATCCATCAGTCACCATGTCCCACAGATCAGCATCATGGTCCAGAAAGAAACTCTCAAATCTGTCTTTCCAGTAGTCAAAGTTTTCTCCATCAAAGACTGGAGGTTTGCCACTGAATCTTTCCCTTTCTTCATTGTTGTCATTGCTGATGTTATGACTTGGTCCTGCCATTGTGTTTTTCTGACGCTGGATCTTGTACTGACACGGTTAAGTGTTATAGCTCAGAACCAGGCGCTCTGATGCCAATTGAAGATGTGAAAAACACAAGAAGGGGGGTTGAATTGAAAAACTTAAATCAAAAGACTTAACAACACAGTATTTTTATCCTGGTTTGTTTAATCTCAAACTACTCCAGTCCACCCGTCAAGGTGATTTCGCCTCTCTCCAACGAGGTCTTAATCCATTATTCTCAAAGGATTACAACAACTACTTTAACAACTATTAAAGTCTTCTTGAGTACAACCACAATCCGGTTAATCTCAAGGAACTTCTTTTACAAATGATTTGAACAAGTGTGTGTTGTTGTTTTCTTACAAAACTGTATATCACAACTGTGATAATTACACAAAATAAGCTTGGAATAAAATGAATTTGCTAAAACTTTGAATATGCGTGGTTTGGATAGCTTGGCAAATTTTGAGTGCGTACGTACGTGCTTCTTTTCACAAGCAGACCTGTTTATATAGAAAGCAAATATACGTTGTTCATAAAGCAAGTTTTAATGATAATAATGCACTTTCCTTTTGTAGAAGATCTTTGTCTGAAGAAAGTCGTTAGCATTTAATTCTGTCTTGAATAACCAGTAACGCTTTAGAGTCTTCTTTGTTGTACCTGCTGATAATGCTTCAGAGTGTTGATGACTTGGTAAAGATGTCTTTGATCAGAGTCAGAGTATATTTGTTTAGGTGCAGATTATGGTCATCAACCTTCAGCGTGTAATCTGGTAGTTTCAGCGTATAACACATATTCCTGATCTTCTGATGTTGATTCCATTCTGATGCTGATTCAATCAGAACTTCTGCATATACAAAACATAATTTCTAAGGAGCATAATTGTTCTTTGTATATATCTTTGAAATAATTTATTCTTTGTATTTTGTTATCATCAAAACTCTAATCGAGGGTTGTAGAATCAAACTATGTTCTAACATTATGTAATCGCACTAACGATCTCTTAGTACAACACAACCACACAAAGGCATTAAGCTCTTATACCCAAGTAGATGTCAACTCTAAATCTATCTCTAGAGTTCATAAACTAACAGATAATCATCCTAGATAAGAATCTAAGCAGTATATGTCTATAACAACTCAAATCCCTAGCACAGAGCCAAAATCTAGGACAACAATCGACAAATATTTATAAAGCAAGTTTAATATAACACCATGGGCGAAAAATATACATAAGTTCAAATTAAATACATGTACAAACTCAACACATAAAGAATACACAAAGAGGAAGAGAAATGAACCACAAATCTACCAGTTTGCCAGCACCGATTGATGAGCAATCCACCCCGGATCATCCGTATGCAAGCTTCAATGTTGTTTTCTAAGTTAATCCTATCAAAAAATAAAGGTTGATGATGTTAGGGTCAAAAATACCCAAAACCATACCCAAAAAATATGTTTTTACACCTAAATACGCATTTCTGACTGTCCAACATCACCTGACGACCAAAAAGCATCGCTCGGCAATCAAAAAGCGTCGTTCGGCTACCAAAACAGTGTTTTTCCTATGCTACAGCTCGCCTAGCGTCACCCGGCTACTAAAAGCGTTGCCCGACGACGAATGACAGAAAGTTGAAAAACCAGCACAACATTCTGCACTGTTTCGACCATAACTTTTGAACCATAACTCTGATTCGCGCCCGATTATAAGAGTTGTAAAGCTTATTCAATGCTCTATCTAACAATGCCTAAATATCAATACTTGGATACCTACAAAAATGAGATAAAATCAATTAAACTAAATAATACTTACACAATAACGCAATAAATACACTGTAACGTAAACTATATCGAATATACACTAAAGTTGAGGTTTATTGACAAAAAGCAAATGATTTAAGCCCATGAGTGCTAATTATTCACACTAAAATTCACAAAAATTTAGCACTCATCAAACTCTCCCCAACTTAAAACATTTTTTATCCTCAAACAAAGTCAAATGAACTTAAAGAAGCAAAAGACGATAATCAAAGAATCACGAATCAACAGGTTTTTAAAAATGGAAAACAAATGTATGGTTCAAAATAAAAACAGTACACACAAAGTAAACACTTACCACTAAACTACAACTATAACATAAACACGAAACAAATGCTAAATACAAAACTTATGCCAACATTCTAAAACAATACTAGTTCACAAATGAATCACACCTAGCAAACACAATCATCGGTAGATGAAAACACACAAAAATGGGGTATTTTCACTCATCCAATAATCTTGCAAATAATAGACTAAATTATGCATTCATCCAAAAATTCACATTGAAAATATAAAAGCAAGAATCTCAAGGGCTTTTCAAGGTTGTAATGTGGCTTGGTTAACAAACAAGTGATAAGTCCTAAAGGTAATCGAGACAAATATTTGCCTAAACCTAAGGGAGTAATTACATCCACAAAGTTCCAAACAATATAATTTCAATCAAACTTCTTCTTCATCCTAAATTTTAAACCAACACACATCACTTTTTCAACACAACATTATTTCATACTCTTTTTGTTTTTCTTTTTCAAAGCTTTTCTATTTTTTTTCCTTTCTTTTTCTATCACTTTTTTTTCTTTTTCTTTTCAACCTCATAGCAATCAACCAATAAATACACAATCATTTTTCTCCCCAACTTGAATTCAATCATACATTAAAGTGAATACTCCTTAATTTCTAAGGAAATGTAAAAATTTAAACCAAACCAAAACAATGATTGAGGGTTCAAGAAAACAACGAATTAACATCCATGCAAAAAGAGAAACTAAACACTCATAGATAAGCATTTTTAGCAAATACGATGGATATTAACAAAAAGCTCAAAGGGGTTACTAATGATCACACACTCATAAGGTGAATTGACTTATTTGGCCAAGATAGTTGTGCTCAAAATGAAACAAAAAAATGCCTTGATCATGTTCAAGATTTCATACAATCATCACAAACAAAAGACCAAGCATAATAAAATCCAATTAAAACAAAAATTGTGGTCTTCAGCATATGTGAACAATAGAAAGCTACCTCACAAAAAGGGTAGGAACTAAAGTGATTCACAAATGAACAAGTATACAAAATAATGAATGACAAAAAAATTGTAAAAAGTCTAAGTATCATGAATATGCTAAAGTATAGAAAGCGATAAACACATACCTCGAACGTGTACAAAACTTTAACAAAATCATTACCATGCATTCGCAAGTCGAAACTATCAAACTTGACAAATCACCTCAATATTCTACAAGTTATCGGACCAAAAGTTGAGTGTAAACAACAACAAAAGAATTAGAAAAATAATACTCCCACAAAATTTCAATGCACAAAATTTACAATATATACAACGTACAAAACTCCTCAAGCTAAACACGACAAGCTTTTAGAAAACACAAATTGTCATAACAAAACAAATACAAATAACGATATGAAAACCGGGTGAAAATGAATCAACAAGTTAAAAAGTGAAGATTTGAAATTCAGAATATTTCTTTGTTTCAACTTGTTAAAGCACAAATCACCACACACATAAACAAATACAAACAAACATGCTTGTTTTACATTATAAGCTCGACGCCTTTATTGTGCAAGCTAGTAACCTCCTCTCATCGTGCCATGGTATTGTCACATTGCGCAAACCTAAAAAGGTGTCCTAACATTCACATAACAAACGTTACAAAAATGAGATAATTCACAATAATACATGAAAACACACATATGCACAAATATCATAGACAAGTTAATGTATAATTTCTATACAACATATACATTAATTTCAAAACTCAAAAACAAAAGAATTATCACAATGTGAAGACAATAAAATCAATCCCCGGTAACAACGCCATTTTGTTGGAAACGGTGTAGCGGAAATGGTAATGATAGAAACATCTTCAAAAGGAACAGGTGGAGCAGAAGTCTTTTCAAACAAAATTTCTTTGTTATCTATTAGGCATTGAACGCCTGTTTTCAACAAAGGACAACTGGTTGGTGAAGACAAACAGAAATGACAACCTTCATCACAGCCCAGGAACACACCGACATTCAACAAGTTCACTTTGATAGTCAAGAGTGGGGTCATAAGTTCATCAAATGAAGTAACAAACATTTCTTCTTCAATGGTATTGGTATTATGGCCATATCTGGGCATAGGGACAGAAATGACATTTGGCTTTTCGGGCGCATCGAATTCAATCTCTTTTGCTTCAATGAGGTCTTATATTTTGTTTTTTAGATCCCAACAGTTATTAGTGTCATGGTCGGGACTTTCAGAGTGGTATGCACAGCGGGCATTGGGATGATAGTGAGGAGATATTGTGTTGGGGTTTTTCGGAGCTTCTTTCAAGGTCACTGTGATCGGTGGATCTGGAACTGACTATTTAACGCTGGTTCGCGAAATTTCACAGAAGCAAGAGTCGCCACCGTCTTTTATTTTCTCCAACATGGAAAGGACAAAAGCACAGAAAAATTCCTTATTGAGATTAGTTCTCGGTTCGGGAGGTAGATTTATAGAAAGGGAAGGTGTTAGCACCCTTTCTATCCATGGTTATCCATGGGCTCTTAGATACTTGCTCATTTGTGTTTTCAAAAGGTTTGCTTTTCAATCGTGAGTGGGTTTGAAAAAGTTCCGTTTAAAATTTCAGTTTGACTCTTGTATCAGTCCTCAAGAGTGTTTGAAAAGTTGTTTTTGAAAGCTTTTTTTGCAAAGTGTCGGTGTGAAAAGAAGTTTTTGATTTGTTTTGAATTTAGAGCAAGTATCTACGAGTCATCTACCTACCCTAAGGAATTAGTCTGTGTAAATGTCCTTAAAATAGTGCCATCCCACCATTGAGAGGTAGGTAGCACCACCATTGGAGGTGTTCGGGTCAATTCGAGGTTTAGGGACAGTGTGGTCACCAAAGCAATATGAAGACACCTTAGAAGCTACCCCCATGCCATGTTCATGGACATGAGGACTTACTAAAACATCCTCTACTCGACGACCACGTTTCGAGGGCAAGGCAACAGTGAGGCGTACCCTAGGAGTGGTGTGTGAATTATGTGTCCTTTTCAGTTATATTTGTCTTGATCATGCATTGAGTGTTCTACGCATTGTTTTTATTTGGGCATACATTCTTTCATGTGATAGTTAACAGTTAAAAGGTGCGGGAATTTAAAGTGCGGAAAATAAAAGTCCTACGCTATTACAAGGCGCGGGTCTACATCGCCAAATTAAACAAAGACCCGATTTGAAATAATAAAATGCGGAAAGTAAATGTCCTAATTATTTATTACAAAGCTTTGGGGCAATTACATGAAATCCACAAAAGAAATAAAAATAGATGCGAAAAGAAATAAAAATCGAGAGTGCGAGGGCGTTGGACCCTTTAAGGAATTGAATTGAAATTATTAAGTTTAATTAAATTAAATAGAGAAAGGAACTTATTTTTTTGATATTTTTGTATTTATGAAATTAAAGAAAATTAAATGGAATTAAAACCCTAATTATAAACATTTTTAATTATTAAAGAAATAAATTCAAGTTTGACCTAATTTACTAATTATTTAATTATAAGTTATTTACAAAAATAATTAATAATTAATAGTGATAAGAAAAAAAAATTATTTATTAAGAAAAAGAATAAAAAATGCTAAAAGACTTGTTTTTTTATATTTTTTAATTATCTAAGAAAAAGCATTAAAGTTAAAAACTTAAAATTAAAACCAAATTGATTGTTATGTTTATTTACAAAATAAAACATTTAGTGAATTAAATAATAAAAATATTTTATTTTTTGACTTTCTGATTTTTTTATTTTTTGTGTTATAAAAATTTATTTTATGAATTAAATAAAACAATTATCATAAATAAAATAAATGAAAGAAAAGAATAAAAAAAAAAAAGAGAAATGCAAACATATGGGGGTGTTGACCCCTTTTGGAGGTATGACTGAAGTAAGTTGGCCCAATAGAAGCTTGGCCTGTTTGACTTTCAGCGTTCACGTGTGCATGGTTGACTAGTGGGTATGGTGATCTGCGTGATCTGGCCATTAGATTGGTCTCTGAAGCCATGTGGCGCGGCAAGGTGTTGAGTGCATGGTAGATCACTGAAAGGTACGCTGCACAGGAATAAGTTAAAGAAAAAATTAAGAAATATGCAAGGGGACCTGGGAATCGAACCCAGGTCCCAGCGTTTACCCATTACACATCCAGCCATCTGAGCTACGCGCACATGTTATATTGGAATTGGCCAGCGGATAACATAACACGACACAACGCTTAGTGATGTCCATCGCGCGAAAATTCAAACGTGCCTATTATCAGGGGACACGTCCTCCTTCTTCTTCATGTTTCCTGCAAATAAAACATGGATAGCGGGGGTTTTAAACCCCCACTAAATGACACATATAAAAATAGCGAATAGAACACCGTTGATCAAAAATTGAGAGCGACGCGTGGAATTAGTTCGTATGAAGCTTCTGATTCCAATGGTGTAGGTTAGGACGGCCAATTTTTCCATGGGAAAGAAACCCCAATTTCGAGCTTATGAAAACCTAGAAAATTTCCATGGCAGATTCTCGTACAGGGCACGTTAGTTCAATTAGAAGATACCAACAGCTTTAGAATGCTCATGTTAGTGCAAAACAACAATTAAAAGACATTAATCGTGCATATAAAATGGAATATGATTATCAATTTTTTAAAGAAAAGTGGAACCCGATTATACCAATTCTTGAGGTTAGAGGATGTGATTTTGATTCAGAAAGCTTCCTTGATGCGTCAGGAATGTAATGGAATCGTTCTTTGGCTTGGAAAAGTGCTCTATGTGTGTTTTCAGTTTTCAATTTTTTGACAAAAAATGCAAAGTGATTCTTTGGTTTGAGGCGCAGCTTCTGAGTTCTTGTGATTAGGGTTAGGTTTCTGTATGTATATGGAATGATTTTGGTCAAAAATCCAAGCCCAACAACCATGTTTTAATGCCTTTGAATTTTTGTGATCTTCCATGATTTTTTCAATCTTTTTCATACCTTTCTCATGCCAATCAATGAAGATTCTTGCCTTTTTAGTGATGCACGAAATATTTGATCCATAAAGAGTGAATTGGCTGCACAAAAGATTTAAAACACATGATTTTCTATTTTTGTCATATTTTATTTTAATTAAATGAACTAATAATAATAATAATTCAAATAATTAATAAAAAATGATAAAATAACTCCCTTTAAAGTCAATGGGTCGTGCATAGCCTTTGGGTGATGATTCTTGGAAGAAATTGTGGCCCATTAGCAATTTTGAGGCATTTGAAGCAAAGTTGACTTTTCAAAATTCCCAAAAATTTCCCAACTTCCACAAGGCATATCTTGCTCAATTTTTAAGATTTGATCATGTTCTTGGACATTTTGGAAAGTTATTGAAGTCCTCTTAGCAATTCCTTTCGTCCCATGTCATTTTGATTTACCAATATCAAGTTATGGTCTTTGACTTAAAGTCCCTTTTTGTTAACTTTTGAAAATGACCTATAATGTTGAAATTGATAACTTTTTGTGAGAGCATTTCTTGGACTTGAAGTGTGAAGATGAGTTGTAGGAAATGTCATTCTCTTCAAAATGAGATTTGGATGGAATTTTTCTGATAAACCATGTGGAAGTTATGCCTTGGTCAATTTGCAGTTGACTTTTTCAACTGTCCAAAAATAGAAACTTTTGCATCTTGAGACTTTTTGAGCCATGCTTTGAGAATCATGATCAAGAATTGATCAAATGATGTTTGTGGCTTCAAAATAAGATGTTGACAATTTTTTTTGACTTTTGACTGTCAAATGACCATTTTGCCCCTGCAGTTGACTGTTGAGCAATTAGGGTTTTTGACTGTGCAATTTTGTGCTGTAAGTCTTGAAACTTGGCATATGGATGCTTGACCATGTTTGTAGGCATGTGGGACTTGATTGGACCCTTGGAAACTTCAATTTCTTTGCCATAATCAAAACCCTAATTTTTGACTGTTAGGAGGCCATTGAACTGTGCAACTCTTGAGAGATTGTGAAGCATGCTCTTTGAAAATCTTGAAGAATATGGGAGGACAAATTTTGGGGTACAACAGTCACCAAATTGGATCTTAGTAGATGCAGTAATACTTGAGATGGGGTCATGTTAATTCTGGTGAATTGTCTGACTGGTCTTTCCATCCTCGGTTGGTTATTTCTTTGCTGATCAGGCACATGCTTAGGAATTATAACAGCCCCCACCATTGGTCGGCGTTCGACCCTATCTTGATTTCTTTGCGGATATACAACAACCGCCTCTTTATTTCTGATGAAAGGCTTCCTTATAGCTGCAGAAGAGGATGTATCCTTTTGGATCTTTCCATTCTTTATACCGGCTTCTACCCTTTCTCCGATCAATTTCAATTCAGTAAAACCCGCCGATGAACTCCCAATTAGGTGATTAAAGAAGGGACTAGACAAAGTTTCCAAGAACATGTCTACCAACTCTCTCTCAGATAGAGGGGGTTGAACTCTTCCAGCCAAGTCTCTCCATTTTTGCGCATAGTCCTTGAAAACTTCATTGGAAACCATGGCCATACTCTGGAGTTGAGTATGGGTAGGCGTAAGATCATTATTGTATTAGTATTGTTTGTAAAAGGCTGCAGCAAGATCTTCCCAGTTATGAACATTGGCTCTTTCTAACTGGTAAAACCAATCAAGTTGAGTTCCAGACAGGCTGTCTTGGAAGAAGTGTACCCATAAGTCTTTGTCAGTGGTATGGGGCTGGATTTTCCTCACATAGGACCGGAGATGCATTTTAGGGAGTGAGACTCCGTCATATTTGGCGAACACGTGTGCTTTGAATTTGAGAGGAATGATAATCCCCGACACTAACCCCAACTCCTCAAAGTCCAAGCCAGGCACTTTTTGGATTTCCATTGCGCTCAACCGCTCTTCGAGATGTTTATACTTGTCATCAGCTGAAGGGTATTGTTCTTCAGAATAGTCTTCTTCTTCCTCTTCCTCTTATGATTCTGACAGGACAACTGTTTCCTTGCCTTTCCCATCTTGATTGTCTTTCTCACCGGATGTCGTTGCAAAGTCTAAGGTCCTTCTTGTCTTCCCATGAAATCTTCTTCCCATTTTTAGGACCCCGGTTACCTTCTTTGTCTTCTTTTTCTTCTCCTCAGATAGCATAGTTTTCAACTCTTCTTGTCCTTTGGCTAGGGTCAAGAGCAACTGTTGAAACTGTGTATTCTGAGCTTGGAGGTCCTTCACTGTTTGCTCGAGATCCATCTTATTGAAATAAACAGTAGAGAGATGAGGAGACTTGTTGCAAAAGACCTGCTTATGTTATGATGAATGGTATATGCATATGTAATGATTTCAAGGATTTCAAAGATTCAAATTTGTTTTAGACAAAAAAGAAACACACGTTATATTAATAAGTTAAAGCTTGAGTACATCAATGCCTCTTGGGCTTATAAGGAAATACAAAAGCTCTAAGATAAAAAGGTAGTGCGCATCCTCTTTGGCGCGATGTAGGCATTGAGAGTCTGCTCCTCACGAAGTAGCCTAGTGAGTTCCAAAACCTTCTTCTCGCTTGCGTAGAATTGGGCTTCGAAAGTATCTCGCTCTCCCTTGAGTTGTATCCAATCCCTTTTTAGGTCTTGAAGAGAGGTAGGCATGTCAGGATGTAGGATAGTGTATGGAACTTCTCCTTCCATGGCAAGCTCAATGATTATCGGGAGAATGGATGGGTAAGGCACCATAAGACTCTGAGCACGAGTTCATACGCATTTGAGGTAAGGCTCAAGAGGGATGGAATTTTTATGCCCCAAAGTCTTGCTATCCACCTTGTTTAACATCCTCCAAGCTCGGATAAATCTATGGCGAAGACCTTGATCGTCGTTGTTGTAGTCAAATACCAAACCTTGAATCAGCATGTCGTGCGAGCCATACCTTCGGGCGTAACAAAATTGTCTTCAGGCTAAGCAGGGGTTGTAGGTGACACCTCCCCTAATGCCAAGTAAAGGGACATTAGGGAATTCTCCATAATGATCGACAATGATAACATTCTCCTTGGATCGGGAGCACCAATGAATGTCCGAATGTTTGAGCGTCATCAACCTTTGTGACCACCTTGAACCTTGCTCATTTTTTAATACAGATTGGGGAAGATTCAAAATAAACCATCTTGCCAAGAGAGGAGTGCAACACATAAGGACACCTCTTTTCATCATTGTGCGAGTGTGAAAAGAGTGTAGGATTTCTCCTAGCAATGTAGGCACCAGGTTGCGGGATATGAAGATTTTGACGGTGTTGACATCTATGAGTTGGTCAGGATTTGGAAACAAAACCATCCCATAGACGAGGAGAGCCACAATTTCCTCAAAGGCTTGCAAGTCCAAGGAGTTCCAACAGCTTTGGGCTTTCTCAAACAAGAACTTTTCTAGGAAACCTTTGACACCACTCCTTGTTTCCCAATGAGTTGTGATATCAGATGAGTGCAAGTGTAGAGCTTGAGCAATCTCTTCTGGATTTGGGTCTCTTTCCGTACCATTGAAAGGTAGTTGATTGAGAATGGGAATCCTCAAGAGTTTGGATAATTCTTCCAAAGTAGGCACAAGTTGATAGTCGGGAAATATGAAGCAATAGTCTAAAGGATCAAAGAACTGAAAGAGCACCTTCATCATATCCTCATCTGTGTTGGAGGTGACCAAGTTGAGTAGGCGACCATGTCTCTCGGTAAATGGAGAGTTTTCAGGAATCCTTGAAGCTAGCTCCTTAAGTTGTGGAGGGATTCTTACAAGGTTGACTTGAATAGTTTTCCTGCAAAGTGAATCCATATCCTACAAAACAAGAACAAAGATGAATCCCAAAATCCATGAAATGGTTAGTGGATGTATATGATGTTCATGATGTTCATGATGTTATGTAAAAGTATGTATATACAAAAAAAACAAACAAATCCTTAGGTTTAGGCTTGCATGGAGTTTTATAGGTAAGTACCCTCTTGAAGTTTAGTTGGCTTAAACCTGTCCTAGTAATAGTAACCGGGTTCTAAGGAGCTCAATATCACTGGTTTGTTTCCTTGGTCATTGTTTTAGCACAAGCCTCTTTAATGGAGACCGTAACATCCCAAGAAACCAAACCTCAATGAGTGTAGTATCGAGTATCTACCAACTTCGGACTGCACCAAAGCTGGTCATCTCACTATATTCTAAACTCCAAGTTGGTCAAGTAAAGGCTCTAAAAGTTCATTAGTGCTTCATGACATCACTCAGCGGCCCCGTATTCTCTTTGATTAACTCAAAGGCTACCGGTACCCACAAATATGTTGCACTAACATAGCTATTGCTTAGACCATGTCGGTATACCCCGCACAATTTCCACAACGTATTGCTACTTACCTATAATGTATCCCAAATCCGGGTAGAGGATTCAAACCCAAACAAAGAACCATAATGTAAAGCATACAAGTCAAACAATGTAAGCAAGTAAATGTAATCTAACCCTAAGGTAACTCCACTTTTAGAATTTTCCCCAGCAGAGCCGCCAGTTCTGTGATCCGGTGGGAAAACTGACTTGAGAGTTTTGCGTTTGATTGCAAATGTTGCGGTTAGCAAGAGTCACCACCGACTTTTCTTTTATCCAAAAGGAAAGGTGAAAAAGCACAGGAAAGACCTTTGAGATTATTTCTTGAGTTCGGGGGGTAGATTATGAAAAGAGAAGGTATTAGCACCCTTTTCATCCATGGTTTTCCATGGGCTCTTAGTTACTTGCTAGATTACTTGCTTTTGTTTGAAATTATGCTTTGTGTGGTTTTTGAAAGTATTTTGTAAAGAGGACATTGTTTAGGCAATCTTTGTAATGATTCTCGTTCGTAAGAATGTATACAAAGATGTTTGATATTTTGAAAATATTTTCAATTTTGTAAGATGTTTGAAAGTGTATGTATTTGTTTTTAAAATTAGCAAGGATGTTTGTTTTGAAATAGAGCAAGTAATTAGGAGCAATCTACCTAAACAAATACCTTTCTTGTTCATTTTCTTTTCCTTTGACATTGTTGTCTTACCATTGATTTAGTAAGCAACCCTATCTTTGGATGTAAACGGGACAGGCGTGGGTCATCGTATAACCATGATTAGAAATGTTGCAAGGTATCTTAGTATTCTTTTTTAGGGACTAAGATCATTTGTAAGGCAACTTAGATAGCATCATCGAGAGACTATGATCTTGTATTTGCTTGTTTTTGCTAAGATACCTTACATGCGTAATATGGCCATTTTGTATAAGGCAACCAAGTGGAATAACCCTAGGGGTGCTTGTGTGCAAGTGTATTATTTTCATGCTTGATTTTGTCTTGAATTAGGGTTTTCTATTTGATTTATTTTGTTCTTTCCATATAAACCCTAATTACTAGCATGTGAATATAAATCATTTAAATTGTGGAAAATAAAAATAATAATCTATTACATGATTTATGGGAAAAGGGTGTACAAATTGAGTGGGGATTGCAAGAATGTAAGCCTAATTAATCTATTACAACCATATTGAATTGATATCAATGTACAAGGAAATGAATAAATATAAAATACAAATGCAAATAGAAAGAAACATGATTTTTGTTTGGATTTTTTTATGAAAGAGGTTTTAACCTAAACCTAATTAGAGAAAAATAATTAATCAAAATTAAATTAGCTTAAACTAATTAAGAAAAGAAATTAATTAAGAAAATATTTTTAGGGTTTTTTTAAGAAAAGGGTTTTTAAATTGAAAATAATATAAAACTAATTAAAATAAACCTAAGTTCTAAATTAATTTTAATTTACAAGAGGATGATATAGTAATTAAACCTAATTATCTAAATATTATTTAATTAAGAAAAGAAATTAATTGTTAAAAAAATATTTTTATCTTTTGTTTTTATGAAGAAAATAAAATGAATATATTATTGGCTAAATAATAAATAAATTATTTTTGGGATTTTTTTATTAATAATAATAATAATGAAATAAATAATAATAATAATAATAATAATAAAAATAAAATATGAAATGAAAATAAAATAAAATAAAAAAATGAAATAATAAAAAAAAAGAGCCAGGGGGTGCTGAAGCAAGGCCTGTAGTTAGTTAGTAAAAATAAAAAAACAAACCAGGCTCAAAGGGCCCAGCGCCTGCAAAAACAAAAATAAAGAAAAAGTGAAAAAAATATGGAAAATGAAAAGGGTACCACTGGGGCTCAAACCCAGGTCCCATAGGTTAACAGGCGCGCGCTTTACCACTGGGGTGGCTATACATCCGTTAACTTGTATGAATTAATAAATACATAACACAAAACGTGCCCTGACTGTACTTCATCTTCAACCTCCAGCCAAAGGATCTGTAACTTGCTCATTTCTCAACCATTTGCAAAAATGTAAACATGAAAATTGCTCCATTTTGTCACACGAATCCAAACATATAAATATCATAAACTATAAATCAAAGATGAATGAAAATTTTTAACAGTACCAAATTCTGACCTAAATATTTCATAATGTTCAAACTCAAAATTCTCCTAGCTCAATCAAAATGAATGAAATCTATGGACATGTACAACTTTAGGGCAATGATGTTTACATTTTATCTTCACAAATGCAAGCCTAACAATGCCTAAGTAATGAGATAGAAGTTTAAGAAAAATACCTCAAAATTGGAAATTGTGAAATGGATTTGAGTTTGTTTCAAGCAGTGCTGATGATCAGGTTAGCTTCCTTGGACCTCTAGGAAGCTAATGCAATGGTTGACCTGAGTTGAGAGTGGCTGAGGAGCTCTGGAGAAGTCAAGTTGCAGACCCTTGTTTTTGAAAATGGAACTTGATGATGGAGGTGTTACAGTTGAGCAAATGGACTTTGGATGGTTTGTATTTGATGTTTAGAAGCTTTTGGAAGTGAAAGGCCAAAGAACGCACAAGGAGATTTGGAGTTTGGTATGTAAAGTCAGAACTTGCACAACAATGGTGTTTTGAGACAGTTTCTGGCTAGAGGGAGTTTGAGTGAGTTTAAGAGTCTTCAAGCTCGTGTCCTAGCTCACAAATAGTGACTCTATTTATAAGCAACAAGTTTGGGATGCTCTAGTTGATTAGAATTCAAATTTGCATCCTTAAGCTAAACATGTGATTTTTTGACAAAACAAGTTTCAAAGTCTTGTGTACTTTCTAAGATAGAGTGGTTATGCTTTAAACATGCTTGCTTTTGACTTTGTGGATGGAGTGTGATCAGAGGGAACAAGTTAGAGGCTCAATGTGAACTTTATGCAAAAAGCTTGCTTTACAAGAATGGTATTGTTAACTTTCTTCCCAAAATGGCAATATGAATTGGATAAAGCTTAAACCACTTGGATTATAGCTCAAAAGTTTGTGTAATCCATTAATTATGGATTGACAAACAAGTTTGAGGCCTTCAAAGCAAAGATTATGCAGCCTAACATTGAAATTGCATTTGTGTTCGTCATGAAAATGACCTATAATTCAAGTGACAAAACACCAACTTCATCTCTTCGATTCTCCATACTCAAGAATGATCTTAAGGAGTTCTTGGAAATTTTGGAAAGCTTTCAATGTGATCTACAACTCATCTTTGAATTACTTTTGAAGATTCCTCTTGGAACTATGTGAAAAATTGCCTAACTAGGGCAAAATTTCACTAAGTCTTTTTTAGTTCATGAGTATGTATTCATAAAATTATAACTTGAGATCCAAGCACTTTTAGGAGAAGTTGTGTGAAGAAAAGTTGTATATTTCATGGATATATACAACTTTCATGTTGGATGTTTCATTTGAATCATCTTGCATCATAATGAAATTTTTTCTCAAAGTTATGAAAAAATAAGAAATTTTTGACACTTAGAAAAATTTCTAAGTTTAGAAATTTTGACTTTTCAAAATTAAATCTTGATTTCTTGATTTCTTGATGAATAAGTTTACTATTTTGACATGTTTTGATGAATTGTGATCTTTGGTGATTAAATTGGACCAAAAAGTGAAAGTTTGACTTTTCAGTATACAGTTGACTTTTGATCAATTGACTGCAAAATTCATCTGTCAATCTAATGGATTTGCAATGTTTTAAATCATGTCATTAGGTCAAAATGATGCAATTGGACTCTTGATATCATGCCTTAAACCAATTGACCATCTGCTAGGTCAAAAATCAAAAATTTCCCTTTCCCAGTTAAAACCTTAATTTTGACCATTTTGCCCTTTTAGAGATTTGATCAAATTTCTTGAGGAATTATGGTCCAAACTTGATCAAATGATACATATGGGTTTAAAATGTTGATGTGGATAAAAAATTATGAAGTTTGACTGTAAATTGGCAATGGTTGAATTTTCCCCCAATACAACTGATTTTTAGGTCAACTGTTCAATTGACTGATCAAAAGTGTGATCCAAGGCTTGAAACTTGTCATGAGTAATCTTGGGGGTCCATAATGATCCATGAAAGTCATATGGGGCATTGGAAGTTGAAAAATCCTTGTGCAAACTCAAACCATAATTTTGGTCATCAGTGCATAAGGAGGTATCTTGAGCTGATCAAACCCTAGTGCAGTCTTGAGTCTAAAGAGATCTTGTGAGCAAATTCTTGATAAGTGAGAGGACAAATTTTAGGGTACAACAAAACCATACTTCTTTTCTCTCTTGTCTCTCTTTGATGGGATGATAACTTCATCAAGTCCTTCAAACTCACCAAAGACTCTATAAAGATCCTTTGCCTTAAGTTTTGCGTCAAACTCAGTAAAGAAGAATGTTGAAGTTGTTAATCTATCCTTATGCATTTATTTTATTTTTGTATCCCATATCCTAGCCCTCCTATTCGAATACTTGTTATAGTTAACTTTTTTCCATCCTACATGTTGATCGCCTTTGCTTGTATCCTCCATGATAAGAAGATGATAAGAAGAAAAGTTGAGAGGGAGAAACCTAGAGAGAAGTCAGAGTTTCTCTCTCTTCTCCCATGATATTATATATGACAATATTATTAATTGGTTAGGTACATATATAGTTAATTTGTTCTTAAATTTTGATTGGCCAAATCTTTAAACCTTAGTAATTTATCTTTATAATTGAATAAACATGATGCTTCCTCTCGCATTACATATATTTTTATAAAACAAAATTAGAAAGGACATAACGAAATATCTAGTTGAAATACCTAAACGGCTAAATCTCACAGCTACGTGATCTATACATCATCTCATTGAAATTATCATTATATAAATAACTAGTCAAATACTCGTGCATCCGCAAAGGTTAAAATAATTTTGTACAACACAATTAGCACAATTGTACTTAAATACACATTGAAAATAATACTATTTATGTATATTTTATCGTCTAGAATTAATTAATTGTGTTCGATGTCATTCCATGAAGAATTTCAATCATATTTTTAACATTACATAATAAAAAATTATCTTGACAATAAGAATGAAATGATTTTTCAACATACTACCGCGAAAAGATTGAAATACATAATCAAAATTTAAGAACTTTCATTATTGAGTTGTTGTGTTTCATGCCATTTCCCGGAACTTTTCTTAATCACCATTAAAAGTTTAAATTCTATATTATCACTTATGTCAATAAAACTGATTAACATACATAAAAAATAAAAATGAAATGATATATCATTTGAATTCATAGAATAGTGTTCAAAAGATCAACTATTTATAACTATATATGAGCTAAATCACTCACTGCATGGTTAAAATAAGATGTAGTGATGACTCAGCAATATTTTTTATTTCTACAACCAGTACATATGTGAATGGGCAGTATTTTTTATTTCTATAACAAGTATATATGTATCTACAACATGTGAATTTTTTTTTTTTAATAACCAAGTTTTAAATTTTTTTTCCATAAATAATCATGTTTCGGAGAATATTACACAAATAATCATGTTAGAGAAAACCTCACAAAAGAGGAGTCAACCCAGTTGACGCATGCACCTAAAAGTAAAGGGGAGGTACCATCTCACTTGACGCCTAAGTGCTAAAAGTTTGTCCTAAGCCATGTGAGATGGCGCCTAAGTACAATGGAGGTGTAATTTTTTTCGTTTTTTATTTTAAATGCGAGACATTAGGTAAACGATATAACTTCACGAAAATTCGACTTTTGATTTACAAAAAACGATTACATAATAAAAAAACATATAAAATAATTAGTGGTCCCCCAGAACTCGGTAACGACCCGTGGTTCCGCATCCACGTCCTCGCCTTTCTCGTGGTGGGTTTCATCGCATTTCCAGTTGTGGCAGGGTCGATGGCCCAGCGAAGTCAATGCGTTTAGGATCCATGAAATCAGTCAGATCATCTTATCTAGAAGGTCCACTTCGATATAGTCGGTTACCCATGTCCTCAAAGTTAGGTCGTCTTGGTGGTGGATGGGGTTCCATGATTGGTCTATAGCATTGGTCGTCTAAGTAAGGGGGGTAGAAAGAAAATGAATCTTGAGGTGTTTGGTATTGCGACTGTTGGGTGCTATGGTGATGTGGTGGTTGATGGTAAGTTGGGTCGGTTGGGTCATATTCTTAGGAAAATCCCAGATCAGGGCTAAGGTTAGATGTTGATGGGCCCATGTTGGGATATGGAGAAGACTGGAATTGTGTGTGGGGCATGCGTGTGTATTGGTATTGTGATTGAGATTGTGGTTGAGTGTGGGGCATATAGGGGTATTGGTATTGAGGTGGTGATTATGGTTAGGTGTGAGGCATATGAGTGTATTCGTATTGTGGTGGTGATTGTGGTTGGATGTTTGTGGATCTGTATCGTCGGGGTGGTTGGTGGGAGGTTGATGTGTGTTGGGTTTGTTGTTGGGGATTTGAGGGTTGTGCCCATTGTATTCATGGGTCAACCAAATACCTTGGATGAGACACGTGCATTTCTAGGTTACTAATCGATATGTACCAAGCTAAATATTGATCTATGTGTCGCATATTACTCCGGTTGATGAAAACAGAGAATTGCAAGACATGTTGGTGACGCCTATGCCACATCTTACACCATTCTGGAGCAAAATATTTCCAATTAGTAAGACCCCATTGGGTGTCGACCCTTTTGAGATGCCAGGGGACAAACAAGTTGGATCGCAGGGTATCTCTTGATGTATTCTGAACTGCATCTTGACACGGTCGTTGTGGTGCATTTCCACAATGTTGAACCGTATGATTGCAGTATTTACGGTCCAAACTGCTACATCCTCGGGGTTTGATTCATGGTCCAAACCCAAATATGGTCTCCAGATAAACTGTGGATAAAATTAAATCAACATTATGCAAACGTAATAAATAAATAATTTAAAACTAGAAAAGTTCGAAGGTGCGACGTACATCATCCGGGCCAAGGTGATCCAATAGATTACGATATAGAGCGACATCAAATCTGAGATTCTTGCCGTAATTCATACCCGTCACGCAGTACCTAAAGGAATTGTAAAATAGATTATTTTTAACATATATTTGGCGAATGGATGAATAATAAATGATTTAAGTTCTTGACTTACTTTGTTGCGTATGAGAACACGAATGCGTTGTTGTTGACGGGGTTTAGGGACTCCATTGCCCAATGGTATACCAACGCGTCATCATCTTCCTCACTGAACCTGCATAAAACACATTAGATAGCGGGGGTTTTTAACCCCCACAATTTGACATGAGGAATAATAGCGAACAACTCTATGCTTAACATAAATATTTCGCGAGTATGGATTTGTGTTCGTCTGGATTCCACGATTTCAACCATATGCCTTAGGGGTTCTGATTTTTCCTGGATAATAAAGCCCCAATTTGAGAACTCATGAACCCTAAAATTCGTCAATGGCAATTTGTGATTCTGTATGTTATAATTCAATTAACCTGTACCATTAGCTTCATAGGAGTTCTAGCAATGCAAAACACACAAAAAATCACGTTAATGATGCATGAATTAAGCTATTCGATTATGGACAAAATATGCAAACCGTGAAATTGTTCTTGGTGATTCTTTGAGCCTTAGCGTGTGGTTTTGATTGCAAAATGTTCCTCACACTCCCAGCAACGTGTTTGAATCCACAAAAGTCCTTGAATTGGCCTGGAACCTGGAAAACAGTTTTCAAGTTTCTTGAGTTTTTTTCAAAGTTGCTATGGCTTTGTCTGCAGTGGTTTCACGTCCATGGCATTAGGTTTTGCTTGTGTACTTATAGTAGAAGGGAATTAGGTTACAATCTTGCACAAAAGATCCATGGAATGATGATTCAATATTTGATTGAAAATCAAATATTTTTGAATCTTTTTGATTGAAGAAAGTTGCCAAACTTGGAGATTCTTGTCCCTTTGATTTGCACACGAATTGCCAGCATATCTTGAGCTTGTTTGCTTCACAAAAAGATTGAAAAAATCATATCTTTGAATTTCCTACAATTTAAATTAATTAAATGAATTAAAATCAATTAAAAATCCAATTAATTAATAAAAATAAGAGAATGAATTAAAATAGGCTTGATGGGTCGTGCATATGCCTTGGATAAAGTTTCAAGAAGAAATTTGAGGCCCATTAGCAAAAACAAGGTGTTTTGGGCAAAGTTGACTTTTGCAAATTCACAAAAGTTTCCCAACTTCTCCAATGCATATCTTGCTCAATTTTGATCATATGAACATGTTCTTGGACATTTTGGAAAGGTCTTGAAGTCCTCTAACCAATGCCTTTGGTACCATGTCATTTGGATTTACCAATATCAAATTATGGTCTTTAACTTAAAGTGCATTTTTGTTGACTTTTGAAATTGACCTATAATGTAGAAATTGATAACTTTTTGTGAGAGCATTTCTTGGACTTGGAATGTGAAGATGGATTGTAGGAAATGTCATCCCCTTCAAAATGAGTATTGGATGGGATTTTTCTGATGAACCATGAAAAAGTTATGCCTTGGTCAAGATACAGTTGACTTTTCTGCTGTCCAAAAATAGTAACTTTTTGCATCTTGATGATTTTTGAGCTATCCTTGTGGAATCATGATCAAGACTTGATCAAATGATGATTGTTGACTCAAAATAAGATGTTGACCAAAAATTCTGACTTTTGACTGTAAAATGACCATTTTACCCCTGTAGTTGACTGTGAAGCAAATGGAGCTTTTGACTGTGCAATTTGACATTGTGAGTCTTGAGACTTGTCATATAGATGCTTGAGAATATGTATAGGCCTATGGGACTTGATTGGACCACTAAAAACCCCAAATTCCTTGAGAGAACCAAAACCCTAATTTCAGCTGGCTTAGGAGGTGGTTTGACTGTGCAATCCTTGAGGAATCTTGAACCATTTGAAGATGATCCTTGACAAACCTTGAAGAATATGGGAGGGAAAATTTTGGGGTACAACAGTTACCCCTGTTCAATCTTCTTAAACCTGAGGATGTAGATTGGCTTGCGTGCCTTTCGTGATCCGAAGGTGGAAGATGATTGAACACTAGAGTGCCCAGAAATTTGCACTCGCATAGTGGAGTATCAGCAATGTGATGTCGGGAATGGGCTTAAAGATGCCATTTGGGAAGATGATGGTAGGAGGATGGGATTATAGATGCCATCTGGAGAGGAGACAGAATCTTGTCGGGGATGGGCTTATATATGCCATCTGGAAATGTAATGGATAGTTGTGGAGATGGGCTTAAAGATGCCATCTAGAGATGTTGATCGCATAAGAGTTTCCTTAGCGAGAACTTGCGTACCTGAGAAAGAAAGATAATTTCCTGGCCTGTTACAGGTGTTGATCTTCAAACTCTTCATGTAGATAACTTTCCTGGCTAGATACAGGTATCGAATCTACAAACAATCGCTCACAGATATGCCATGGCTAGATACAGGTATCAAATCTGGAACTTCAACAGGTTGATCGAGATAGCTTTCCTGGCTGGATACAGGCATAGACCTCTAATCAGTCGCTCACAGATATGCCCTGGCTAGATACAGATATCAAATCTGGAACTTCAAAAGGTTGATCGAGATAGCTTTCCTGGATGGATACAGGCGTAGACCTCTAATCAGTCGCTCAGAGATATGCCCTGGCTAGATACAGGTATCGAATCTGGAACTTCAAAAGGTTGATCGAGATAGCTTTCCTGGCTGGATACAGGCGTAGACCTCTAATCAGTCGCTCACAGATATGCCCTGGCTAGATACAGGTATCGAATCTGGAACTTCAAAAGGTTGATCGAGATAGCTTTCTTGGCTGGATACATGCATAGACCTCTAATCAGTCGCTCACAGATATGCCCTGGCTAGATACAGGTATCGAATTTGGAACTTCAAAAGGTTGATCGAGATAGTTTTCCTGGCTGGATACAGGCGTAGACCTCTAATCAGTCGCTCACAGATATGCCCTGGCTAGATACAGGTATCGAATCTGGAAATTCAAAAGGTTGATCGAGATAGCTTTCCTGGCTGGATACAGGCGTAGACCTCTAATCAGTCGCTCACAGATATGCCCTGGCTAGATACAGGTATCGAATCTGGAACTTCAAAAGGTTGATCGAGATAGCTTTCCTGGCTGGATACAGGCGTAGACCTCTAATCAGTCGCTCACAGATATGCCCTGGCTAGATACAGGTATCGAATCTGGAACTTCAAAAGGTTGATCGAGATAGCTTTCCTGGCTGGATACAGGCGTAGACCTCTAACCTGAGAATGAAAGATAATTTCCTGGCCTGTTACAGGTGTTGATCTTCAGACTCTTCATGTAGATAACTTTCCTGGCTAGATACAGGTATAGATCTATAATCGGTCGCTCACAGATGTGCCCTGGCTAGATACATGTATCGAATCTGGAACTTCAAAAGGTTGATCGAGATAGCTTTCCTGGTTGGATACAGGCATAGACCTCTAATCAGTCGCTCACAGATATGCCCTGGCTAGATACAGGTATCAAATCTCTAAACTCTTCATGCAGATATGCCCTGGATGGATACAGGTATCGAATCTACAATCAATCACTCACAGATATGCCCTGGCTAGATACAGGTATCAAATCTGGAATTAGTCGTCTACAGATATGCCCTGGATGGATACAGGTATCGAATCTCTAAACTCTTCATGCAGATATGCCCTGGCTGGATACAGGTATCGAATCTACAATCAATTACTCACAGATATGCCCTGGCTAGATACAGGTATCGAATCTGGAATTAGTCGTCTACAGATATGCCCTGGCTGGATACAGGTATCGAATCTCTAAACTCTTCACGCAGACATGCCATGGCTGGATACAGGTATCGAATCTACAATCAATCACTCACAGATATGCCCTGGATAGATACAGGAATCGAATCTGGAATTGCGACAGTTGATAGTAATCATCTTTGGATTGACCTTTTTCCTGAAAAGGCAAAACATTAGTTGTATGCAATGTCATGATGTATGAAATGCATGATGTCATGATGTTTTCAGAACGAGATCGTGTCGTATGCACTTTATCATGTATGTAAGCAGGATGTATGAAATGTGACATGTTTATGAATGTATTTTCGTCTAGGAAAATAAATCCTTGACGAATGCCGGGAGCTTGTTAAATCCTGGGTTGATGTTTGAAGAGTAGGGTTCTTCGTTTCCGCTGGGGATGATGATTGCAAGAATAAACCGGTAGGAGAAGATGACTCCGTTGGGGAATAAACTTGATGAAGAGATTACTCTGCGAGGAATTACTCTGTGGGAAGAGATACTTCGCTGAGATTTTAATGAGAACTCCGCTGGGGATTCCGCTGATAAGTTGTATTGGGGAATTTGATGAACTCCGCTGGGGATAGGAAGAACTTCGCCGAGGACGATCTTTCTGTGATAATTAGCTGAGGATAACCCAGTTATAAGCTCTGGTGGGGAATAACCTTTGAATATGGTCGGGGCGAGACGTATGTACTCTGCAGGTGATAAGCTTCCAGAATCTACTGGGGATAAGCTTCCAGAATCTACTGGGGATATGGATTCAACTCTCCTGGGGAATCTCTTGGACTGTGTTGGGAAAGTGGCTCCACTGGGGTGTCTGGTATTCCGCCGGGGAACAATCTTATATTAAGACTGCCGGGGATACTTGCTTAGGAACATTTGTATACTCCGCTGGGGAATATTGAGATCTTCTGGGGATACCCAACTTCCTTAAGGCTGACAGTAGACTAACTCTGCTTGGAGAGAGTATCGCTGACTTGCTAGGGATACTGTGCCTTTTTAGGGCTGATGGAAGACCAACTCTGCTTGGGGAGAGTATTATTGAAACCTGTCTTACTCTGCGGGGAGTGGAAGTATCTTGGTCAAGTTCTTCAACTGAATTTACCTTTGTACCTGGGAGGGCAGAGCAGCTTGTACCATTTGGACAACTCTTATTGCCCCAGTTTCTGTGGGAGAAGGTACCCGTGGAGGTGCTTGATAACTACTGATTGGCGAATCTTCTTCTGGTAGGCAAGTGACAAGATGACATGACATAGTCGTACGCTTTGATCCCTAACTTTTGCCTGGACCGCCCTTTCGGGTTTTCAGTCCATCGGGATACCCATTTTTGCCCAAGCCGCCTTTTTAGGTTTTCGACTTGCCGGGTGTACAGATTTTTTCATTTTATCCCTTATTTTTGCCCGAACCCTTTTGGTTCGCCGGGAAGCCCTTATTTTTGCCTAGGCCAGTCGACCTAGCGGGTCTTTGATTATGCGCAGTATTTGTTCGACTATGTCCATGCTCTCAGAGTGCAAGGAGTTGTCACTGTCAGTAGTGTTGTGTTGTCATATTACCAGAAGATGTTTGATCATGCAAGATTCGTTGCTGGAATTCATGTCCAATGCCCTAAGTGATTCAGGCGGAGATTTTCCCCTGGCATTTGGCATTTGAGAGATTCCTTGAATCTTGACTGGACTGCCCCAGATGATAGACCATGATCATGCCGTGCCCCTTGATTGGAAGTGTTCTTCCACTTGAGGTGACCTTTTTGTTGAGAAGATTTTTGTTCATTGGATATTCGTCGTGCGAATTTCTCTGCTGTTCGAACAAAATAGTCATATGCAAACAATGTCATTTTAAGAATGCAAAAGCTTATGTCTGTCTTGAAGTTTTTGAAAATGCATTTTTTTGTAAAACAAGCAATTTTTTTGGAAAATGTGATGTCAACTCAAGATTTTACAGCGAGCCCTACAGGAGTCAGGACACCTTTGTAACAGTATGCTTTCGAACTAACCCATGCTTCAGCTAGGACTTTTTGAGGGTTATAACGTGGCCTGGTTCACGGTTTAAGAAACAAAGGATAAAGGCTCAAATTTTATTTGTACCCACCCGTTCTTCGTGATGTTCTTCGATCCTAAACTCAACTAATCGCGCATTAGATCTTGTTTGAGTCTTTGCTCTAATATTCCGGTGATGGTTCGGATACTGGCAATTTTATTTTGACCAGGCAGTCATTTCTTCTTGTTGAGGGTTAGTAGGACCTCTTTCTTTTTTTTGATTTTGTTATCCCTGTTTTTTGCCTGAACTGTTTCTTTTGTGATTACAGTCAGCGGGATGCCCCCGTTTTTGTAAGTCTCCTTCATAGGTTTTGACTTATTGGGCTTTTGTTTTGAGAGATAATGATTGCTTGTCCTTACGATTATAGGGAACCAACACTGTCTTTTTGTCTCGGAAGGACTCCTTTGATGCCATTCATTGTGCACCTGGATCAGCTGAGAAAACTACCCTGCCCCAGGTTTTGATTGAGGGTTTTAATTTTTTGAAAAGAAAAACTCCAACTTCTTTGGCTCAAAGGGGTTGACTAGGGATTATCTTCCTTATAACTCCACTGTTTAGGATTTGAAACAATGCCTGTACCTCATCAGCGGGGTCTGTTCAAAAGCATACTGTAAAGATCGTGGTATCGTTTTCGTCATCCTCCCTCAAAAGGCTTAGAATTTTTTAATCGAGAGTTTAAACATCACAACAAAAATGAAAGCAATTTGAATATAGTGAATACAAATGGATTGATTCAAAACAGACATATGTAATGCATTAATGAAATAACAAAGTTTGACATGAATAAATGTTTGAATAAGCAAAGAAAAATACAACTTGAGAATTCAAATGAACAAAAGTCTCTTAGTTTGAACTAGTCATCTCAGGCGGAGAAGGCTCAGCCGAAGATTTTCATCTCACCATCCGGCATGAACTCCAGCACCCTCCCGTCAATCAAGTCTTGGATCTTGTTCTTCAGAGTCCAATAGTTGTCGGTGTCATATCTGGACCGTCAGAGTGGTATGCACACCTTTCATAGGGATGATAGGTAGGAGCAGAAGTATTTGGGTTCCGGGGAGGATCCTTTAATGTAATCAGTCCTGTCTTCAACATGTGTTGTAGCGCTTGAGTTGGTGACATGTTGATCTTGGTAAATCGCCTCCTGGACTTGTTTGGCTTGCTCTGATCAACCTGTTGTTTTTGGTGAGGTTGTTATTGGACCCTTGATGTAGTAGCAACTTGGGGAGGTCCATTCTTCACCATACCAAACTCTTGTCTTCTTGGGGACTGATTATTGGTTTGATCCCCAGCCTTGACCGTTTGCTTCATACCGTTGTCTTGACGAAGCTGGTTGACAATGGTCCTCAGCTCTTCTTGCTCCCGAGCTAAGCCTTGGATAAGAGCCATCTTCCCCAACATCTGGGTTTTCATTGCGTCTACCTCAGCTTACAGATGTTTCAGCCGTTCATCCTTACTGTCTTCTGGACTGTTCTTGACCAAATTCCCCATGAGGAGTGTTCTCAACTCTTCCTGCCCCTTGGATAGGCTTAGGAAGATTTCCCTGAACTGAGTCTCTTGAGTATGAAGATCCTGGTTGTCTTGTTGGAAAGCCATTGCTGAAATAAACAGCGAGAACGTGAGAGACCTGTATCGGATGACCTATTATGCAATGATATGTATGATATATGTATGCAATGTTTTCAAGGATCTCGTGGGGTAAACAAAGAAACTGTTAGAGTTTGAATCTGGTAGCTTGATTGAAGGAACTTCATGTTGTTGAGAGTCCTTCTTCAAGAGTCAGGCTCACCATATCGAGTGGGTCATATCCCCTGACTCAAGTCATCATGTTTTGATCTCCAACAACCTTGGCTAGAGGAAAATAAATCCCCTTTGCCCCTTGCTAGGCAGTTGGTTCATCATGACCTGCATCACAAACCCTTGAGATCCTTGAAATGGGTTAGTCCTTATGCAAGATGCATGCAATGTTATGATGTTATGATGTGTATGTTATGCATGTGAGGTGATGTAAGAAAGCCCTGCTATGAGTCCAAATTAAGGACTGTAAACAAAACCTGCAAGGAACTCATGCTGTCAGATAACAAGAATGTGTAGGTAGTTCAAGTTTGAAAGCACACAAGTCACACATATAGCCTTAAGTTTAGGCCGGCATGGAGTTCGTAGGTAAGTACCCTCTTGAAGTTAGTTGGCTCAAAACCTGTCCTAGAAATAGTAACCGGGGTCTAAGGAGCTCAATATCATTGGATTGTTTTCTATGTTCATTATTTTGATTTAGCCACTTAACTGGCGACCAAAATATTCCAAGAAAACAACCCTCAATGAGTGTAGTATCGAGTATCTACCAACTTCGGACTGCACCAAAGTCGGTCATCTCACTACCCCTAAAGAGGCCAGGATGGTCAAGTAAGGTTCTAGGTCAGTTGATGCTTCACGACACCACGCGGCGGCCCCGTACTCTCCTTGACTTGACTCAAGGGTTACCGGTACTCACCAAAGTTCCACATCAATGTAGCAACTGCTTCAACCATGTCGATATACCCCACACAGTTCCCTCACAGTTTGTTGCTACTTCTAAAGGGTATCCCCAGATCCGAGTTAGGATCTATGAAACTCCAAAACAAGCCCACAATATAAAAGCAATCAAGACATACAATTGAAAACATAGAATGATCTAATCCTAAGGTACACCTCACTTATTAAGTATTTCCCCAGCAGAGTCGCCAGTTCTGTGATCGGTGGAAATAAAACTGACTGTTTTGAAATACTGGTTCGCGAAATGTCGCGGTAAGCAAGAGTCGCCACCGTCTTTTATTTTCTCCAACAAGGAAAGGACAAAAGCACAACAAAATTCCTTTTCGAGATGTTTCTCGGTTCGGGAGGTAGATTATAGAAAGGGAAGGTGTTAGCACCCTTTCTATCCGTGGTTATCCACGGGCTCTTAGGTACTTGCTCACTATGTTTTCAAAAATTGTTTTCTATTCAAGTGTTTGTGGGTTTTGAAAAAAGTTTCGTTTTGAAAACTTCTAGGTAACTCTTGTATCAGTCCTCAAGAGTGTATGAAGTATTTGTTTGAAAACTTTTTGAAAGTGTGAGTGCGAAAAGTTTGTTTTGTTTTTTTGAAAAGAGCAAGTACCCAGGAGAAATCTACCTACTCAAAAGAAATTAAGCTGTGTAAATGTCCTTTAGACAGTACTATCTCACTATTGAGAAGTAGGTAGCACCATCGTAGGAGTTATTCGGGTCAATTCGATTATAGGGACATGTGTGGTCACCAAAGCAATAGTAGGACGCCTTAGCGGTAACCCTAATGTCCTAGACCCTTTTTTATCTGAGGCAACCGTTTCGAGGCAACTTGGATCTTTAGACAGGAGGGCGACCTCTAAAACACCCTATACTCAATGACCACGTCGAGGCAACCAAGTGAGGCGTACCCTAGGAGTGGCATGTGCGAGTGTGTCAGGATTCAATTTATATTATCTTTGCACATGTCATGGTGAGCTACGAGTTGATTTTAATTTCATACAAGTCTTGTCATGCATAGTTAACAGTTAATAATTGTGCGGAAAGTAAATTGCGGAAAGTAAATCTACGTTATTACAAGGCGTCGGGTATTTACATTGCCAAAAACATAACCCTTGAAAAATAAATGCGAGAAAATAAAGAAAGCGATAAAAAAGGGTCCTAATTATCTATTACATCCTCGGAGCAATTACATAAATATGATCAAAAATAAATATGCGCGAAAAGAAATTAAATCAGAGAAGTCCTTAGGGTTTTGACCCTTTTTTGAGAAAAGAATGAAATTTTGGTCTTTTGCATTTAATTAAATATTAAACCTAAAACTAATTAATTAATTAATTAAAAGAAAAAAGTATTTTTTTAGTTTTTTAATGTCTTAATGAAAATAAAAATAAAAATAAAAATAAAAGAAATTAAAAGTTGTCAAAAACCTAATTCTACATGGATTTTATTTATTGCAAAAAATAGTCAAATTTAACCTAATTAACAAAACTAAATTAATTACATTTTATTTACAAAATAAATTAAAGATGAAAATAAAAATATTTTAGTTTTCTGAGTTTATTATGAAAATAATTAATTTGTGAATTAAATAATAAAAATAATAATAATTATTAAAACAATTAACTAAATAAATAGAAAATATAAAGAGAAAAAAGAAAAAGAACCCAGGGGGTGATGGGCCCAGAAGGAGGTACCGTTTGGAAATTGCTGGCCCATTAATCTCTCAAGCCTGTTTGACTTCTGGGATTGTCTAGGGCGTTGGTTGACTGGGAGCATGGTGTTCCCTCTCTCATGGCCTTTGGATTGCTGCTTGAAGACACTTGGCATGCTGATGTTTAAGGTATATGGTGGAACACCTTTGGAAAGCTGCACGTGAATACGTTAGAAAAAACAACATAAGCATTTGGGTGGACCTGGGACTCGAACCCAGGTCCCAATGATTAACGTCCAGCGCATCTACCACCAGGCCATTTGCTTGCTTTGATATTATAATGAGAAACAAATATAATATATAAAAACTAATCACTGTGCTGTAAACATAAAAACAAGCGCGCATTTTTTGAATTGCCCAATGGTATACCAACGCGTCATCATCTTCCTCACTGAACCTGCATAAAACACATTAGATAGCGGCGGTTTTTAACCCCCACAATTTGACATGAGGAATACTAGCGAACAACTCTATGCTTAACATAAATATTTCGCGAGTATGGATTTGTGTTCGTCTGGATTCCACGATTTCAACCATATGCCTTAGGGGTTCTGATTTTCCCTTGATAATAAAGCCCCAATTTGAGAACTCATGAACCCTAAAATTCGTCAATGGCAATTTGTGATTCTGTATGTTATAATTCAATTAACCTGTACCATTAGCTTCATAGGAGTTCTAGCAATGCAAAACACACAAAAAATCACGTTAATGATGCATGAATTAAGCTATTCGATTATGGACAAAATATGCAAACCGTGAAACTGTTCTTGGTGATTCTTTGAGCCTTAGCGTGTGGTTTTGATTGCAAAATGTTCCTCACACTCCCAGCAACGTGTTTGAATCCACAAAAGTCCTTGAATTGGCCTGGAACCTGGAAAACAGTTTTCAAGTTTCTTGAGTTTTTTTCAAAGTTGCTATGGCTTTGTCTGCAGTGGTTTCACGTCCATGGCATTAGGTTTTGCTTGTGTACTTATAGTAGAAGGGAATTAGGTTACAATCTTGCACAAAAGATCCATGGAATGATGATTCAATATTTGATTGAAAATCAAATATTTTTGAAACTTTTTGATTGAAGAAAGTTGCCAAACTTGGAGATTCTTGTCCCTTTGATTTGCACACGAATTGCCAGCATATCTTGAGCTTGTTTGCTTCACAAAAAGATTGAAAAAATCATATCTTTGAATTTCCTACAATTTAAATTAATTAAATGAATTAAAATCAATTAAAAATCCAATTAATTAATAAAAATAAGAGAATGAATTCAAATAGGCTTGATGGGTCGTGCATAGGCCTTGGATAAAGTTTCAAGAAGAAATTTGAGGCCCATTAGCAAAAACAAGGTGTTTTGGGCAAAGTTGACTTTTGCAAATTCACAAAAATTTCCCAACTTCTCCAATGCATATCTTGCTCAATTTTGATCATATGAACATGTTCTTGGACATTTTGGAAAGGTCTTGAAGTCCTCTAATCAATTCCTTTGGTCCCATGTCATTTGGATTTACCAATCTCAAATTATGGTCTTTGACTTAAAGTGCATTTTTGTTGACTTTTGAAATTGACCTATAATGTAGAAATTGATAACTTTTTGTGAGAGCATTTCTTGGACTTGGAATGTGAAGATGGATTGTAGGAAATGTCATCCGCTTAAAAATGAGAATTGTATGGGATTTTTCTGATGAACCATGAAAAAGTTATGCCTTGGTCAAGATACAATTGACTTTTCTGCTGTCCAAAAATAGTAACTTTTTGCATCTTGATGATTTTTGAGCTATCCTTGTGGAATCATGATCAAGACTTGATCAAATGATGATTGTGGACTCAAAATAAGATGTTGACCAAAAATTATGACTTTTGACTGTAAAATGACCATTTTACCCCTGCAGTTGACTGTGAAGTAAATGGAGCTTTTGACTGTGCAATTTGACATTGTGAGTCTTGAGACTTGTCATATAGATGCTTGAGAATATGTATAGGCCTATGGGACTTGATTGGACCACTAAAAACCCCAAATTCCTTGAGATAACCAAAACCCTAATTTCAGCTGGCTTAGGAGGTGGTTTGACTGTGCAATCCTTGAGGAATCTTGAACCATTTGAAAATGATCCTTGACAAACCTTGAAGAATATGGGAGGGCAAATTTTGGGGTACAACAACAAGGAACTGTATAGATGAGCTAAAACAGCAGAACCCCAACTATACTTTATAGTTTTTCAAAGTTCCTAAGTAAATTTAAATACATAAAATTTACACTATTCCCCGTACTTTCGAGAAATAAAAAGGTTCCAAACAATATCATTATATGATTACGAGCTTTTGTTACTCTTGCTAGCTCGAAGGAATTTTTGTTCAACTCTAGAGTCGCGTAATGTTTTTTTAGTTCAGTAAGTAATATACCTTGGTCTCTAGCACCACCACCTTCAACCATATATTTTCCAAACAATTCCTCGCATTAGAGAATTGGGTTGTTGAACCGACCCGTTAACCGCCTTACCATCGACAGGGAGACCCAGTAACATGTACACATCCTCTAGTGTGATGGTACATTCACCTATTGATAGATGAAATGTGTGTGTCTCGGGTCTCCACCTTTCCAATATTACAAGTATAAACTTTGAATCAATCGTGCAGTTGGAGATCTTTATAACATTTCCAAATCCCGCATATTCGAGATAGGACACGATCAACGGGCCAGGAGCAATGTAGTTGTGTGAGCGAATTCTGAATATTTTAATATCCTAAATTCAAAATGTAAAAAGTGTAAGAGTCCGTAAGATGTATAAATTATTAATAATATTATAAAAAATATATTAGTATACAAGAATATTTGAGAATTTATAAAAACTTACAAACGCCGCAATATTGTCCCTTGTGCCTCTATGAGAATCGCCCATTGTAAGAAGAGCCATAGTTGAAATTGTATAAGATAATGAAAGAGTTTATATCAGAGAGTGAGATGATTGTTGATGCAAAACAAGTATGTGAGGCTCTATATTTATAGGCAAAATTGTATCACATGGTGAACAAATGAGGTGGTTGGTGGTTGCATGCATGCATGATACGTGTCACTCATGAAACAAGTCAAATGGCACCTACATGCAATTTAGAGAGCATGCACCATTCAACTTGGCGTGGGACATGCCTAGTTGTTGTAGTGTAGGTGCAAGCTAGGTGGCAGTCTTGGAGAAGGGTTTTCTGCATGCATGTAAAACGATTGGACATGTAGGGAGACGCCATTTGACTTGGAGATTTAGTACAAAATTGAAAGGTGTCGTCATCCCAATTGGGGAAATAGAGGTGGCATAGGTTGCAGTGTAGGTGCGGGCTAGGTGACAGTCTCGGGGAAGGGTTTTCTACATGCATGTAATACAATTGGACATGTAGGGAGGAGAATTAGTGCTTATTGTTGTCTTGTTCAAATTCAGTGCAACCTATTGATGTGTAAATTCCACAAGTGCACGGAAATATCAAAGTAATATAAAAGATTGTCGAACCACAGAGACCAATGTCAACCTACTGCAATCTATCGCTACTTTGTAAAGCTAAGGCTAATGAATAATTGGATTTTTAGGGGAAATTAAAGTAGAGGAAAACTAAATCGAACTAAGGGAATAATAATAATAATAAAACGGTCGGTGTGATACGATGGGAGAACTGACTTGAGGTTTTGCGTTTGTGTTCGCAAATTTTTCAGTTTAGCAAGAGTCGCCACCGACTTTTTATTTTATCCTAAGGAAAGGTCAAAAAGTACAGGAAAGACCTTTGAGATGTTTTCTTGGGTTCGTGGAGTAGATTATGAAAAGGGAAGGTGCAAGCACCCTTTTCATCCATGGTTATCCATGGGCTCTTAGTTACTTGTTTAAATCACTTGCTTTTGCTTTTCAATTGTTTGAAATGGTGCTTTGTGTGTGGTTTTGAAAGATGTTTTGAAAAGAGGCCATAGTTGTGGCAACCTTTGTAATGATTCTTGTTTGAATGTATACAAAGGTGTTTTTGTCTTTTGGAAAGATGTTTCAATGTTTGAAAGTTTGTTTTGGGAAATGTTTTGAAATTGTGTTGTGAAATGTGTTTCAAAATAGCAAGGATGTTTTTGCAAGCTTTGATCAAGTAACTAAGAGTTATCTATCCTATTTTACTCATAGATCTTTCCTATATGTTTTTAACCCTTTTGACAGTGTTGCTTTATCATTACATTTAATAAACAACCTTGTATTAGGATGTTAAACGGGACAGGTGCGGGTCATCGTATAGACCATGATAGCAATTGTGTTAAGTATTTTTGACAAATTTTCCGAGGGACTTGATCATTTTGTTTAGGCAACCAATATAGCGTCATCGAGGGACTATGATCTTTTGTTTTGTTTTTGTTTTGCCAAAGTACCCAACATGCATAACATGACCCAATTTTAAGGCAACAAGTGGATGTAACCCTATGGGTGTAAGTGTGTGTTGTGTATTGATTTTCATGCATTTTTGTCTTTGTATTAGGTCAAGCTATTTGTTAATTTTGGATTTTTGCATACAAACCATAATCTCTAATCATGACATGATTGAAAGCATAAAATGCGAGAATTAAAAGTCTAAACTATTACAACATGATTATGGAGAGGGGGATACAATTTTTGAATGGGGATTATTTGACAAGAAATTAAAACCCTAATTTACTATTACATCCAAATTGAATCAAATGGCATAAATAAGAAATGAACAATATTTAAATAAACAAATTAAATAATTGTACAAAATAAATGATATGCAAAAAGGTTTTTTGTTTAATTTTATGTATGTAAAAATATTTAATACAAAAAAAGGGAAGAAATAAAATAAAAGAAATTATTATTTTTTTATTAAGGGTAAACCCTAATTTTTCTTTAAGAAAATAAATATATTAATTATATTATTTATATACAATAAATAAAATAATGTATGTAAAAAAAAAAAATATTTAGGAAAAGGTATTATTTTAAGTATAAATAATAATAATAAAAAGTATAATATTTCTATGTTTTTTATTTTATTTTAAAGTATCTATTAAATAAAATAAAAGTGTATATATATATATATATATATATATATATATATATATATATATATATATATATATATATATATATATATATATATATATATATATATATATATATATATATATATATATATATATATATATATATATATATATATATATATATATATATATATATATATATATATATATATATATATATATATATATATATATATATATATATATATATATATATATATATATATATATATATATATATATATATATATATATATATATATATATATATATATATATATATATATATATATATATATTAATTATATTAAATATGTATAAAAATAAAATAAAATATATAAAAAAATAAAAATATATTTAGAATGATATTTTTTTGGTGTGAATAAAATAAAGAATAAGATAAAAATATAATTTATATATTATTTTTAAGTTTTCAATAAATAAAATGAAAGTATATAATCAATAAATTAGTTTTATGTTTAGAAAAAATGAAAATAAAATACAAAATAAATGTAAAAAATTATAAAAATATTTTTGGGTATTTTTATATTTAGAAAATAAGAAAAGAAAATCAGAAAAATGAAAATAAAATGGAAAAATATAAAAATATGAAGAAATGGGCCAGTGGGTGCAAAAAGTAAAAGGGGGGTGTCAATAGTGAGCCAGGACCAAGCCCAGCCCACCACTTCATCTTTAACCTCTGACTTTCAAACAAAACGCGTGCGCCTGTACCAAACATGGACATCCTGCATACGAGCTCTATTGCAAAAACACATAACATCAAAGTTGTAGAGCTTTTCAAGATGAATCTAACCATATAAAAAACTAATCCTAACTCTCAAAGACCAGAGAGAATTTCTCTGGCCCTAAAATCTAACCTAATTTTTTCAGTATGTTCATGGATCAAATTCTCTTAGCATGCTTAATAAAAATGAAAACTAAGCATATGTACAACTTCATGGAAATGAATACTACATTTCTTATTCATAAACCTAAGTCTAAATGTTCCTAAATAGAGAGATAGGAAGTTGATAAAAAACCTGTTTCAGCTGACTTCGTGTAGGGCAATGTGGAGCTTTTCAACAAGGCTTGAGATGTCTGGGAGCTTGCTTGAACTTCACTTGACCTTCTCCAATGTCTAGCTTGCCTTGAATGTACTTGAACAAGCCTACAAAACTCAACCTGCACAAGCTCAAAATGAAAATGGAAAACCCTGTAAATGGAGTTACAGTTGGTGTTTAAGGTTTGGGATAGCTTGGATGGATTGAATGGAAGGTGTTTGAACAGGTTTGGGGCAAAACGCACAAGCAAATTGTGCTATGGAAGTCAAGTTGCAGATGCTGCCTTGTTTTGCCAATGGAAGGTGATTTTGAGCTATGGGATGTTTGAGGGCTCAAAGAGTCGTGTTTCTGGTTCAAAGGGGTGTGTGAAAGATGTTTCAAATGCTTGCACAAGTTGTTTTTTACAGATGTTCAAGTTCTAGTATTTTGGATATCTTTCTTGTATTTTAAGCAAACAGGAGGAGTGATGTGAAACAGGCATGTACAGGCTATCCATATGCTTTCACACTTTGACTTTGGCCCCTCCAATTTATGGATTTGATTTGCTGCATAAGATATGGACCAATGCTCAAGAAATCAGTTTTGACATAAAGCAAGATTATGGCAAAATTGGAAATATTGCTTTTTCTATTTAGGGATTAATCCAAGGTGCAATGCTGTAATGACCAAAACAATGCCTTAGACCAATGGTTTTGCACTTAATTATTGAGTGTGGAATGGTTTTGAGGCGTGTAATCTAGTGCAAAGCAAGCTGATTTGAATTTGCAACTTGTATGAACATGAACATGCCATGGATGAAAAGTGAGGTTTTGCCAACTTCAAGCCTTCGATTCTCCCTAACCACAAATGAGTTTGGAGAGTTCTTGGACATTTTGGAAATCTTACAACATGCTCTACAATCCATCTTTGAAATGAAATTTTAGATTCCAAGTGGAACTATGTGAAAAATGGCCATGAAGATAGGTCAAAATCCTGCCTAAACTAGGGCAAGATTTCACTAAGTTAAAAGTTTTAGGGACCCTTGTTCCAAAAATCATAACTTGAGATCCAAGCCTCTTTTGGGAAAACTTTGTGAATCAAAGTTGTAGAATTTGTGTAGGACTACAACTTTCATGTTGGAAGTTTTGTTTTAATCCAATTGCATCATGGTGAAAATGTTGGGCAAAGTTAGGAAAAATTAAGAAAATTTCATAACTTAGAAAAATTCTAAGTTATGAAAATTTTCAACTTTAAACCCTAATTTGAAAAAATGAGTTTATTGATGAACAAGTTTCATGTTTTAACATATCTTGATGAAAAATGACCCTTGGCACTTGATTTTGACCAAAAAGTCAAAGTTTGACTTTTTAGTGTACAGTCAAATTTTGATTAGTTGACTGAAAAATTCATCTGTCAATCCAATGCAATTGAGGTCTTTTGAACTTGTTGAATAGGTCAATATGATGCCATTGAGTCCTTGAATCCATGATTGAGCCCAATTTTTCATTGGCTAGGTCAAAAATCAGAAATTGGCTTTGTGCAGTCAAAACCCTAAAAATGACCATTTTGCCCTTTTGGTGATCTGATCAAATTTCTTATGGATTACGGTCCAAACTTGATCAAATGTTTCATATGAGTTTATAATGTTGATGTGGGTAAAAAATTATGAGGTTTGACTGTAAATTGACCACAATTGACTTTTTCCCCAATACAGCTGATTTCTAGGTCAACTGTCCAATTGACTGGGCAAAAATTTGATTCAAGGCTTTAAACTTGGTATGGACAAACTTATGAGTCCAACATGAAGTATGAAAGTCACTTTGAGCATTGGAGGTCCAAAAATCCTTGTGCAAACTCAATTTAGGTCATCAGTGCAAGGAGATGTCTTGGGCAGTGCAAAACCATAATCTTGTCTGGAGTTCAAGGAGTCTGGTGAGGGGCAATCTTGATAAAATAAGAGGGAAAATTTTGGGGTACAACAGCTGCCCATGTTCAATATTCTTGAACCTGAAGAGTTAGATTGGCGAGTTCGCCTTTCATGACTCGAAGGTAAAAGAGGATTGGACACTAGAGTGCCCGTAAATTTGCACTTGTAAAAAATGTAGATGAGGGAATGGGCTTAAAGATGCCATTTGGAGATGGTAAAATCTTGCTGGAGATGGGCTTGAAGATGCCATCCAAGATTTGTTTGTTGGGGATTAGGAGAGTGAATGTCAGCATGGTATCCGTATCTGGAACGTATCTGAGTTGTATCTGGAGATCAGATTCGTATGAGCAAAGGAATGGCGTCCGTGTCTGGAACGTATCCAAGCTGTAACTGTATTTGATTCTTGAACGAATATCAGAATGACTGTCGTTCCTGGAGTGTATATGTATTGTATCCGAAATTTGAAATCTGAATAAGTGACAGAAAGACATCCGTGTCTGGAGTATCTCTGGGCTGGGGAATAGGTTTGAATGAGTGACAGAATGGCAACCGTGTCTGGAGTGTATCTGGACTATATCTGAAGTTGAGATCTGTGTGAGTAGCAGAATGACTTCCGTGTCTGGAGTGTATCCGTACTGTAACTGGGATCTGGATAAGTGACATAATGACTTTTGTGTCTGGAATGTATCTGAACTTGAAGTTGATAGTTGAATCTGAATGAGAGATAGAATGGCTTCCGTGTTTGGAGCGTATCTAGTCTGTATCTGATTGCTGAAATCTGAATGAGTAATAGAATAACCGCCGTGTCTGGGGTGTATCCATACTGTATCTGAAATCTTTGAACATTTGTTTAAAGGTAGCTTTTAATCTTATCCTGATAGGGGTAAAATGTTAGCTAAAACACAAAGTTATGTTGCATGACATGTATGATGCAATAAAATGTGCTTTATCAATGTTTGTGATATATGAATGTAATGTATGCGTATGTAAGCTGATTAGCTGTCTTGCTGAGGAATATAAATCCTTGATAGCCAGAGATAATGAAATCTTTGACTTCTGCCAGAAAAAAAAATCCTTGACCACTGTTGGAGATTCAAAATCTTGATTGTTGAGACTGAGGAATCCTTTGGACTATTGCTGGGGATCGAAAATCCTTGGTGACTTGTGGGGAATTAAGAATCCTTCATGACCTTCCTGGGAAAATAAGGACAACTCTGACGATCTCTACTGGGGAGTTAAAACTTGGGAGGCTTCAACTGGAGAAATGAGAACAAGAATCTTCGTTATGTTGGGAAATATCTCTGTGGGGAGAATGCTTATCCTGTTGGAGAATTTTTCGAAAGCTTGGGTTGTATGCCAATCTACTGGGGAATCGGAGGAAGTTGGATAGTATTCCACCGGGGTTTAAGATTTGAAGTTTTGGATTCCTTTGAGGAAGGAGGCTTTATCTTCGCTGGGGATCTGTAGTTCAAAGTTTTCTGGCTCCGCTGAGGATCTGTAGTTCAAAGTTTTTTGGCTCCGCTGGGGATTGGGAGTTTTAGAAACTTAGCTTTGATGGGAATTTTGAATCTTAACTCCGCTGGGGATGTGTATTTCAAGGTTTTAGCTCTGTTGAGGATCTGAATGACATACTGCAGGGGATTTCTTCTGGAATACCCTAAAGACGTTTTCCTATACTTTTAACCTATCGGTAATTATCCTCTCTCATTTCGTTTTATTTGTAAGCAGTGATTATATTCAAATGCATATGCTCATTTAACAAATCATTGGACGTTTTCAAATAAAACATAAGTGTAAAAAGAAAGAAAAGGCAAGCGAATTTCTGCACTTTGAAGTATCTTTGTATTAACTTTGTGTAATTATTTTGTACAAAGGAGACAGATATCCTAGTAAGAGAATGTTGTCATAAAAATGAGAGAAATTTATACAAAGAAATATGGCTATGTGTAACAATTCCATGGGGTTCCCATTCTGTTATTGCCTTCACAACTTTGAGTATCTTTCCATTCGTTGCTTCGCCCGCATATGATTGGATTGATTAGAAGCCTGGAGCTTGTTCGTGAAGAGATGGTCCTTAAAGTGATCCGACGAGACATAGTCATACGCTTTAATTCCCTAACTTTTGCATGGATCGCCCTTTCGGGTTTTCGATCCACCGGGAAACCCTTTTTTGCCTAAGTTGCCCTTTTGGGTTTTCAACTTGCCGGGTGTACAAATTTTTTTATTTATCCCTAATTTTTGTCTGAACCGCCCTTTTGGGTTTTCGATCCATCGGGATGCCCATTTTTGCCCAAGTCGCCTGTTATACCCAAAAATTTGCCCTCCCATATTCCTCAAGAAATTGCCAAGTCAAGTCACAAAATTCCCCAAGGGTTATGCAGTTCAACTGTCTCCTATACAGTCAAAACTAGGGTTTGTGTGCTGATCAAGAAAATGGAGTGTTCAAAAGCCCAATCAAGTCTCACATGCCTACAAAGATGGTCAAGTATCCTCATATCAAGTTTCAAGGCATTCAGCTCAAAATTGCACAGTCAAAACCCTAAATTGCACTACAGTCAACTGCAGGGGCAAAATGGTCATTTGACAGTCAAAAGTTCAAATTTTTGGTCAACATATCATTTTGAAGCCACAAACATCATTTGATCAATGCTTGATCATGATTCTCAAAATTTGGCTCAGAAAATTATCAAGATGCAAAAGTTTCCTTATTTGGACAGTTGAAAAAGTCAACTGAAATTGACCAGGGCATAACTTTCACATGGATTATCAGAAAAATTCCATCCAAAGCTCATTTTGAAGAGAAAGACATTTCCTACAACTCATCTTCATACTTCAAGTCCAAGAAATGCTCTCACAAAAAGTTATCAATTTCAACATTATAGGTCATTTTCAAAAGTCAACAAAAAGGGACTTTAAGTCAAAGGCCATAACTTGAGATTGGAAAATCAAAATGACATGGGACCAAAGGCATTGGTTAAAGGACTCAAAGACCTTTCCAAAATGTCCAAGAACATGAGAAAAGCTTAAAAATTGAGCAAGTTATGCCTTGTAGAAGTTGGGAAATTTTTGTGAAATGGCAAAAGTCAACTATCCTTGAAACTCCAATTTTTGACAAAAGGGCCCACTTTCTTCCACTTGATTCATCCTTGTCATGCCACACACGTGTCCCATGATTAATTTCAAGATCAAACATTGATTTTTCTATTTTATTTAATTTTTGATAATTTAATTCATTTTAAATCTTTAAAAATTCAAATAAAATTCAAAAACCAATGGAATAGTGTCATTTGAATTTGGACAACTTCCATATATCATGGGCCAGCTCACAAACTTATGCTAGGGTTAAATTGCACATCAAGTCTTAGTTTGCTTAAAAAAGGGGAAAATTGGTTAATGGTGAAAACCCTAGGACTAGTTCTCTCATGGGCATGAATCAAGGCCAACTAATGACCTAATTTCCTTCCATCATAAGCACTGAGTCAAACCCTAAGCCTTGGACACCAAATGCTGCGCTCAAAAGCTCATTGAAAATTTGAAATTTGGACTTGAAAACTAGATTCTGAAATCACTATTAGAGGTGGATTCAAGTCCTAAGATTGATTCTAATAGCTTCCTTGCCAACTCCTGATCACATTACAATCCCTAACATCCATCAATACGCGAAGAATTGGTACATAGAACCCTCCCTGTACAGCAAGAAAGTGTTGATCGTGTTTTCAATTTTAGACATCCCCATTGCATTTTGATTATACATTCATGTTCCTTGTCAAGTTTCCAAGCTAACCATACCAATTAATTTCATTTTTGTGCAATATAGGCGATTTTGCCATTGTTAAATGTTAGGGTTTGCAGGTTTCAAAATTGGGGTTTCCCAATACAAGCAAAATTAGGCCATCCCAGTACCACCATTGCATTCAGTACACCAAGACGAAGAGATTCATGCATTCGCGATCAATTTATATACACCCAGCATCTAATCGTTATTTTTTCATAGGTGGTCTACAGCAACGCGTGCAAAACCGTTTCCATAGGCTTGTGTTTCAGAAAAAGTGAGGAAGACGATGTGTTGTCCCTCACTGATTCGCTGATTTCAAATTCCGCGCGTTTAATCACTAATGCACTTGTTCTTTCTTTTTGTTGTTTATGTATTATTAATATATCAACTAATTCAAATAGCTCAGCTGGCAGGGATACACGCTTGTGACTCTCATGACCTGGGTTCAAACCCCAGGTCTCACATATTTCTCATATTATTTTTCAACGTGAATTCCCATGCAGCGCTATCATTGATGCACACCATACACCTCAAGGCCTGATCGTCCACGCGTCCCATCCAATCCACACCAAAGGCTTAGATTCAAAGAGCATGCTACGCCTGGTCAAATGCATCACACATGATCTAGAAAAGTCAACGAACTCAAAGATAAACGGGCCAGATTGCCAGGCCTGTACCTCACAATTGGGATTTCCACCCCCTGGTTTGCCTTCACTATTTTCGTTTATTTATTTTTTATTCTTGTTTTTATGTTTATTTTAATTATTGTTTATTTAGTTAATAATTTTTAACAAAATACAAAAACTTAATGAAAAATCAGAAAAGACCAAAAAAGAATAAATATTTTTATTATAATTATTTTCTTGTAAATAAATTAATATATAATGAATTTAGTTTTAATTAGGATGTTTGCAATTTTAATTCTTTTCATATTAAATAAAAAATAATTAGAATTAGGTTAATTAATAATTTCCACTCCTTTTAATTTTTCCCTTTTTTCCATAATATTATTATTTATTTATTTTCTATAATTAAATTTTGTACATAAATAAGTTAGATTTAAATTAGGTCAAATTTCAATATTTTCATAATAAATCTAAAAAACACTAGAATTAGGTTTAGCATTTCATTTTAATCTTAATTAATTTTTTTTCTTTTTTCCTTAAATCTTAAAAAAAGCATAAAATACCAAAAACATTTAATTTTAACTTTAATTCTTCATTAACTTTAATTTTTTGCAAAAGGGTCCAACGCCCATTCTTTTAATTATTAATTTCGCGCATTTTACTTTGTCACTTATTATAATTATGTATATGTCCCAAAGCATTGTAATTTAATTTCTCGCACTTTTATTTCTTTTATTTCTTTACTTTCCGTCAAATCGGGTCCGGTTTAATTTTGGCGATGTGGACCCGCGCCATTTGTAATAGTTGTAGATTTATTTTTTCCACAAACTTTATAACTGTTAAAAAGCATGCAAGAATGAATGGCCCTAATTAAAATCAAGCGTAGAACACAAATAAACATGACAAGACAAATATCTGAAAACAACACACAATCCGCACACACCACCCCTAGGGTACGCCTCACTGTTGCCTTTCGAAAGGTGATCGTCGAGTAGAGGATGTCTTAGTAAGTCCTCATGATCTGGGAACCTGGCATGAGGGTAGCTTCAAAGGTATCTTCTCATTGCTCTGGTGATCACCATGCCCCTACAAACTCGAATTGACCCGAACACCTCCGACAGTGGTGCTACCTACCTCTCAATGGTGGGATGGCACTACTTTAAAGGACATTTACACAGACGAATTCCTTAGGGTAGGTAGACGACTCATGGATACTTGCTCTCTTCAAAACAAACTGAAATCTTTTCACACCAACATTTTCAAAAGCTTTCGAAGCAAATTTTTCAAACACTCTGACGTACGAGTCGAACTGAAATTTTTCAAAGAAACTTTTAAACCCACAATTGAAAAGCAAGCAAACATTTTTGAAAACACATTGAGCAAGTACCTAAGAGCCCATGGATAACCATGGATAGAAAGGGTGCTAATACCTTCCCTTTCTATAACCTACCTCCCGAACCGAGAGCAATCTCTTTAAGGAATTTTTCTGTGCTTTTGTCCTTTCCATTTGGAGAAAATAAAAGACGGTGGCGACTCTTGCTTACCGCGACATTTTCGCGAACCAGCTTTAAAACAGTCAGTTCCAGATCCACTGATCACATCGCCCTTTCGGGTTTTCAACTTGTCGGGTTGTTTTATGCATAATATCTTTTGACTATGTCTGCGTTCGCAGGGTGCGGAAGATCATCGCCGTCTGTGATACGGTGGGAGAACTGACTATGGTTTTGCGTTCGTATTCGCACTTATGCGGTTGAGCAAGAGTCGCCACCGACTTTTTATTTTATCCTAAAGGAAAGGTTAAAAAAAGCACAACAAAAACCTTTTGAGATATTTCGTGGGTCCGGGGGGTAGATTATGAAAAGGGAAGGTATTAGCACCCTTTTCATCCATGGTTATCCATGGGCTCTTAGTTACTTGGTTTTTTTAGATCACTTGCCTTGATTTTCGATTGCTTGAAAATGGTGTGTGTGTGTGTTTTGAAAATGTTTTTGAAGAGATGCCTTGTCTTAGGCAACCAATGTATTCGACTCGTGTTTGAGTGTTTTACAAAAGTGTGGATCTTTTCGAAAAGATGTTTCAAATGTTTTTTTGAGAGTTTGTTTGAAAGTATGTGTGGAGTGTGGTTTTTGAAAAGAAGGCAAGCGTTTTTGCAAGTTGATCTCAAGTAACTAAGAGTTTTGTCTACCCTATTGTACTCAAAGGTTTTCTCTATGTTTTCAACCCTTTTTAACAATTTTGTTCCACCATTGAATTTGGTGGACAATCTTGCGTTTAGGAAGTTTGTTCGGGACGGGCGCGGGTCATCGTATGGACCATGAATGCAATGGTGCCAAGTGTCTTTGGCAATTTGCTTTGAAGGTACTATGATCATTCTGTTTTAGGCAACATTCGAAAGCGTCATCAAGGGACTTATGATCATTTGAATTTGTTTTGCCAAAGATACTCGACGTGCAAGCATGGCCCATTTTGGAAGGCAACATGTGGGATTACCCTAGGGGGTGCAAGTGTGATTGTGTATTGATTTCATGTATTTGTCTTATATTTAGGTTATCTAGCGTTTGATTTTATGTACATGCAAACCCTAGGTCTAACCATGGTATAATTGAAAGCGGTAAATTGCAAGAATTTAAAGTCTACGCTATTACAAAATAAGTATCCGGGAGCAGGGGTACAAATTTACAAATGGGGATGAGACTTAGGAATGTAGTGTCCAATAAGTTACAACCAAATCAAATTTGCGATCAAATGTAAATAACGAATATACAAATATAAGCAAATGTGTATAGGAGCAATGTAAATGTATTGTGTAAGTGTACGTATATACGTGTATTTGATTATTTACAGGTTAGAGATGTGAAATTGAATGTGTATTAAGTATTATTTAACTTAAAGAAAAATTAAATGTTTATTAATTAATCCTTGATTGGTGATCTTGCATTATTTAATATATACAAAAAAGAATGTTTTACTTAAATGTTTTAAATTCTAATTAAATTATGTATAAAAATGTATCTTTATTTATTATATACAAAAAGTATGTTTTAAGTAAATATCAAGAATTAAATTAGAAAAAATGTATTTTTATTTGTTATGTACAAAATAATTTAATTAAATGTTTTAAAGTTATGTATATAAGAAATGTGTTTTTAAGTATTTTTTGTATTAAAGTATTATATTTTGTATTTTTGTTTAATTATGTTAGTATTTTTATATACGAAAATTAAAATAAGGATCTATTAATCTAATTGACCTTAAGGTTTATGTAAAGAAAATTTTGTATAAAAGGAATTAAAGTAATTTTTATTTACAAAAATTTAAGTTAGTTTAAAATTGTAAAAAAAGAGATGAAAAGGGTTTAAGAGTTAAATGGGTCTGAAGATGTGTAAGGCCCATATGCAATTTGATCAAAAAACAAAAAAGGGGGGGGGTAAACGCGTTTGGGCTCAAAGCTGCAAGGCCCACGTGTAACAAACATTTTTACGGTTTGAAGGCTCAGCGTCAGTTGGGACATTTGGCTTAGGGTTTGTGAGCAGCGCGCCGTTTGTTCGTTTTTGTTCATCTTCTTCGTCTCTTGCTTTCGTCCGAGCCTTGCCTAAGCTTTCTCACCCTAATGGCCACCAGCAGTCTTCAACCTCCTTTTCCCTCCGGTCAAAGCGTTAGGGCGGCAGTCACGGATTCACGGTACGAACGTTATCTTTCAATTTGTTAGGTTTTGGTTGCGATTGCATGTCCGTGATTTCATCTATTCTGATTCTTATTCGTTTTTCACATGATTATTCTTGAGGTATTGAAAAAGGAGAGAAAAATGACTGTTACCTGGAGATGGAGGAGGAGGGTTGAGGGCGATACGCTTAGGAGGCCAAAGGTTAAGGGGAAACGCGCGATGCTTCAGGTTTTGTGATGTTAGGCTGAAAACCTTAGTTTGCACATCTTTTCATATTTTTCTGTTAGCCTTACCTCTTCTTCTTCTCGTGTTGTATGCTCGTTGCCTTTGATGCTTGTTGAAGCGCTTCTTTTACTTGTTGAAATGTGATGCTTTTTGATTCGCTTCCTTTTACTGCCTTGATACCTCTGTATGTTTGCCTTTGGATTGTCCAATGATGAGTTTTCTGAGGGTCGGAAGGGTTTGATTTTTGATACTTTTGGTTGCCTGTGTTGGATGCCTGTGTCGGATGCCTGTGTCGGATGCCTTTGAATGTTTTAAACACGCTATGGTTGAAACAGTTTTGTTGTTTTGATTAGCTTTTTCCTCTTCTTCTCTTGCTACTGCTACTGTATGATGTCTTGAATGTTTGTTGCCTTCTGTTTATGTTGGCCAATGATGAGATAATCTGAGGCTTTGGTATTGGGGTTTGGAAATTGGTTTAGGCCATGAAGGTTTATGAGATGCTTCAGGTTTGAGGCTGTTGGTGGTAAGGCTAATGCAGGTCTGGTTTATGCAGTAGACAGGTTTTTGTATTGGGGTTTGGAAATTGGTTTAGGCCATGAAGGTTTATGAGATGCTTCAGGTTCGAGGCTGTTGGTGGTAAGGCTAATGCAGGTCTGGTTTATGCAGTAGACAGGTTTTTGTATTGCAGGTTAATTATGTTTAGGCCATGTTGGTTTCAGTTTTGGCATTGAACTGATTTTTGATGTTTAAGCCAAAGTTTTGAAATGGTTTAGGACAGGTTGTTGATACTTGACAGTTTATGCTTAGGCTTATTGGTTTTTGAGGCTTGATGCAGGTCTTACTGGTTTTTTGAGGCTTGACTTGCTTCAGGCTGGTTTGATCTTTGGTTTAGGCTTCAGGTTAGGACTTGGTTTGGTGTACATGCTGGTATGGCTTGTGGTGAGGTTCTTCTGCAGGTTTGTATATTGGTTTTGCTTCAGGTTTAAGGTTGGGAGGCTTATCAGTTTGTATCCCTTTTTTTTTGTGTTTGGGCTTCTGCTTTGTATGTTTATGCAGGTATCAGGTCTCAGGCCGATATATCCTCTTTTTTGGTTATGCTTATACAGTTTTTGTATCTCTTTTGTATTGGTTTGCTCCTCCTCTTTATCCACTGTGTTCACTTCCTTCCTGCCTAAAGCCTAAAAAACCTGCTTTCTTTTTCTCTCCTTTTCTCTCTCCAGTACACTTCAAAGAATATTAAAATGTTTTTGTGTGTACTTTCTGAAAGGGATACTTGGGGAAATGATGAAAATGAGTGTAGTTGCTTGCATATCCAATTTTCTATGCATATTTGTCTCTTCTCTTTGACATCTTGATATCTTTCCAAAATCTTCTTTTGACAGCTTGATATCTTTGTGACAGTTGCTTTATATTTTTGGCAGAAAGTTGAGTTTGGACCCTTTGGTTTGGACTTGCTGTTTGCTTTGTAACATGCTGTTTGAGATTTGAATTTATGCAATTTTGACAATTTTTGAATTGTGCATTTTTTAAACTTGTGCATTCAATTTTAGCAAACAAAAACTCGTCCCTCTTTGTGAACCGGGAGAAATCCCGTGATTTGCAGAGAGGGTTAACTGATCCCAATCAGTGGCCCTTAATGATGAATTTCTTTTATCTGTCTGTCATTATTTATTTATCTGCTTTTTTTGACTTTTCTTCCTTTCTTTTGCAAATGAATATTTGGATGGAGAGGGGTACTAAATGAAGAATGAAGAATTAGAAAAAATAGGATAGTTTTCTTTTTTATTTAAATTTAAATTAATGTAAAATCATTGCTTGTAATTAAATTATAAACAATAATTGTACAAATAATTCAAGAATAAATAAAAGTTTTTATTATCCAATTAATTCTATTTCCTTCTTTATTGTTTATTTATTATTTAAAACTCTTTGAATTAAAATAATTGAAAAATAAATTTCAATCACTTAATTTAGACTAATAAATAATTTAAATAAACAATGCTTTAGTAATTGATCAGTTAAACCTGGCCTTTCCAATATCCAAAGCAAAGCAACAGTTAACCAAAACAAACTAATCAGGCGCATACCCTTTTCCCTGATTTTTTTATCAAACACTGTAAATCCAAACTGCATGGATCTTTTGACTGGCTCAAACAAACCAATGTGAATTCAACCCAAATGCAGTCTTTTTACTGATTAAGTCAAACAATGCGAACCCAACCCAAATCTCGGAATAACTCGCAAAGTGCTGTAGAATTTAAATCCTTCTGAGAACGTGCCCAAAACCCTAATTCCTGATTAAATGCCAAAGAGCGTTCGCCTTATCAAAGTTGAGCAAAAATCAACCAAAACCCTAAACCAACTGTTTGAAACAATCCAGAGCCCTAAAAAATCAACAAAACCCTAATTGCGTCTGACTGACGAGAAAAGTCCGTTTGACCGATTCTTGAGCCAGTTTGAAAGATCAGGAAAAGCCTGAAGCTGTGATTTCTTGAGAAAAATGCGAGGGCAAATTTTGGGGTACAACAGTTGCCCCTGTTCAATCTTCTTGAACCTGAAGAGTTAGATTGGCAAGTTTGCCTTTCGCGACTTGAAGGTAAAAGAAGATTGGACACTAAAGTACCCAGAAAATTTGCACTTGGTGATGTGATGGTAGAGGTGAATGGGCTTAAAGATGCCATTTGGTGATGGGCTTAAAGATGCCATCTGATGCGATAGAATCTTGTCAGGGGATGGGCTTAGAGATGCCATCTGATAATGGGCTTAAAGATGCCATTTGGTGATGGGCTTAAAGATGCCATCCGGTGACTTCTAGTAGGAGGATGGGCTTAAAGATGCCATCTGGCGATGTTGAACTGTATGTCAATGGTGAGTGGACGAGTAACAGAAAGGCACCCATGTTTTGGAACATCTCTGAGTTGGGGGTCCGAGTAAGCAACAGATTGACATCCATGTCTGGAGAATCCGTAAACTATTTTCAGGAGTTGAGATTGAATAAGCAATAGAGCCACATCCGTTGTTGGGAAGCGTCCGTAAACTATTTTCAAAAGTTGGGATCTGAAGAAGTTGGTAGATTGACATCCGTTGTTAGGAAGAATCCGTAAACTGTTTTCAAAAATTGCATCTGAACAAGCTGATAGATTAACATCCGTTGTTGGGAAGAATCCATAAACTGTTTTCAGAAGTCTTGAGAAGAATCTGAACAAGTGACAGGTTAGCATCCGTTACTGGAGGACCCGCGAACTGTTTTCAGAAGTCTTGAAGTTGAAGAGGAACCAGTGTAGGGTTTCCTGATGATGCGTCTGAATGGATCCGGAATAAGTATCAGAATGTCGCCGTGTCCGGGTCACATCTGAACTATTTCTGGATGAATCTCGGGAGGTGATATTTGTCTGTCGACTGATCTTACCTGAAAAAGTAAAGGGTTAGTTGTATGCAATGTCATGATGCATGATGCAATGTATGTGACATCAATGTTTATGACATGAATGTGATGAATGCGCATGTAAGTTGACGAGCTATTTTGCTGAGGATAAATGAATCCTGGATGGCTGAAGATAAAGCATCTTGACTGCTGCCTGGGAGAATAATTCTCTGGCTGCTGCTGTGGAAGAGAATTCCTGATGACCTCTACTGGGGAGTTCCAATCCAGTAGACTCATGCTGGGGAGGTAAGATTGAGAATCTTCAGCTCGGTGGGAAGTAACTCTGGCGACTTCACTGGGAAACTCAAGATTTGCCCTCCCAAAACTCTGTGGGGAGAAGGCTCACTAGTCTGGCTCTGCTGGGGATTGATAATTTGAAGTTTTAGCTTCACTGGGGATAATGAAACTTGACTCTGAGGGGAGTTAGCCTCTGGAAGGTTCTCTGGCTGGGGATTGCATGAGTCCTCTGATTGTTGCAGGTGAAGGCTTGGAATCTGAACAAGCGATAGATTGACATCCGTTACTGGAGAATCCGTAAACTGTTTTCAGAACGTTGAGAAGAGTCTGAACAAGCGATAGGTTATCATCCGTTACTGGAGAACCCATGAACTGTTTTCAGAACGTCTTGAGACTGAATAAGCAATAGAGCAGCATCCGTTGTTGGGAAGCGTCCGTAAACTGTTTTCAAAGGTTGCATCTGAACAAGTTGGTAGATTAACATCTGTTGTTGGGAAGAATCTGTAAACTGTTTTCAGACGTCTTGAGAAGAATCTGAACAAGTGATAGGTTAACATCTGTTACTTGGAGAACCCGTGAACTGTTTTCAGAAATCTTGAGATTGAATAAGCAATAGGGCAGCATCCGTTGTTGGGAAGCGTCCGTAAACTATTTTCAATAGTTGCATCTAAACAAGTTGGTAGATTAACATCCGTTGTTGGGAAGAATCTGTAAACTGTTTTCAGACGTCTTGAGAAGAATCTGAACAAGTGATAGGTTAACATCCGTTACTTGGAGAACCCGTGAACTTTTTTCAGAAATCTTGAGATTGAATAAGCAATAGGGCAGCATCCGTTGTTGGGAAGCGTCCGTAAACTATTTTCAATAGTTGCATCTGAACAAGCTGATAGATTAACATTCGTTGTTGGGAAGAATCCATAAACTGTTTTCAGAAGTCTTGAAGAGGAACCGGTGTAGGGTTTCCTGAGGATGAGCTCGTGTAAAACTGCATCGGGGTTTTGAACACTTTTGACATTCGAATGCCCCAAGTGGTGATGTAGATAATTTCCTGGCTTGTTACAGGTGTTGATCTGGAATTCTTCAGACGTGCCCTGGCTGGATACAGGAATCGAGTCTGGAAATGTAATAGTTGATTTGTTGAACACTTTTGACATTCGAATGCCCCAAGTGGTGATGAAGGAGTCTTGAATCAGATTACTCTGCATATTGAGAGATTTCTTGAAATCTTGACTGGACTGCCCCAGGTTAACTGAACTTTGAAAGATCTGTTAGACCTTGACTGGACTGCCCCAGGTTAATTGAATTTTGAAAGATCCATTGAAACTTGACTGGACTGCCCCAGGTTAATTGGATTCTGAGAGATCTGTTGGAACATCGACTCGACTGCCCCAGGTTAATTGGATGGTGACATGTCATGCCCCTTGTTGACAGGAGATTTGCAATGGAAGTGTTATCCTTTTGAAGTGATTTTCACTTACTGAGAGAGTTTTCGTTCCTCTGAACATTCGCTGTATGAATTTCTTCGCTGTCAAACAAAAAGCCAAATGCATACAGTGATATTCAAGCAATGCAAAGTTTATGTTTGTCTCGAAGTTTTGAAAAATGCGTTTTTAGCAGAAAACTTTTTATAAGACAGATCAACACAAGATTTAGAGCAAAGCCCTACAGGAGTCAAGATACCTTTTGTAACAGTATGCTTTCGAACTACCCCATGCTTCAATGAGGACTTTTGAAGGGTTGTAACGCGGCTTGGTTCACGGTTTAAGAAACAAAGGATATAGGCTCAAAGTATATTTGTACCCACCCGGTCTTCGTGATGTTCTCCGACCTAAGCTCAGTTAACTGTGCGTCTCACTCTGTTTTGAGTTTAGAACGACTTTTGGGCGATGGTTCACCAGTTGAATTCGGGGAGACAGTCATCATCTCTTTTTCTTTTTCAACATTTTTCATGTTGTTGATGATTTTGTAATGACCTCACTATTTTGATTTTGATTTGTTATCCCTAACTTTTGCCTGACTGTTCCCATTTTCGAGATTACAGTCAGCGGGATGCCCCAACTTTCTTAAGCCTCCTTTATAGGTTTTGGCTTGGTGGGCTTTTTCTCTTTTGAGAGATTGACTGTCTACGTGATAGGGAACTACCCTTGTCTTTTGATTCCAAAGGAATGCTTTCTTTTTTGACATCTTTCGTTGTATTACGAACTGAGAGTTTGCGACTTCAATGCGCATCTTCTTTTGAATTAACTGAGATACTACCCTGCCCCGGGTTTATATCAAAGGTTTTGATCGTTTAGAACAGAAAACTCCTACTTCTTTGGCTCGAAGGGGTTGACTAGGGATTAACTTCCTTATAACTCCAGTGTTTGGGAATTGAAAGAAATGCCTGTACATCAGCAGCAAGGTCTATTCAAAAGCATACTGCATGAGATTATGGTATTGTTTCGTCATCCCCCCTCTAAAGGCTCGCAGCTTTTTATCAAGAGTCAAATATCATAAAGAAAAGCATAAGAGTAGTGAAACGAATGGATGAATTCAAGACAAACATATGCAATGCATTAATGAAAACAGAGTTTAACATCAACAGATAATTGTTTGACAGCAAAAGAAATTACAACTTTGAAAATTCAAAAAGGAGCAAAAGTCTTTCAGCTTGAGCTTCGTCACTTCAAGTGGAGAACTCTTTAACGGAAGATTTTCATCTTGCCGTCTGGCATGAATTCCAGCACCCCAATGTCGATCAGATCTTGAATCTTGTTCTTCAAGGCCCAACAGTCGTTGGTGTCGTGTCCCGGGCTGTAGGAGTGGTAAACACAAAATGCGTTGGGATGATAGTGAGGAGAGGAGGTATTGGGCTTCTGAGGAGGATCCTTTAAGGTAAGCAGGTTGACCTCCATCATGCGCTTCAGTATGAAGAAAGATGGTATTTCAGTCTCCGTAAACTGTCTTCCCGGCGTTTCTTGCTTACGCCGATTACCCCGTTGACGCTGGCGAGGTTGTTGATGGGCTTGTGACCCTGAAGCAAGCAAAGGAGCTTCCCCTTTGTCTTCTTGAGTGGATGGAGGCTGAGCGGTGACTTGCTCTTCAACCTCAGATGTTTTCCCCAGTTGGTTGTTTGGAAGCAGTTGGCGGACAAGAACTCTGAGTTCCTCTTGTCTGTGAGATAGGTCTTGGATGAGAGCCATCTAGCCCACCAACTGTCCCATCACTTGGGTTCTCAAGGTTGTCAGATCGAACTATAGCTCCACAAGCTGGTCACTCCTGGAATTGTTGGAATTCTCCAAGCCCTTTGTGAGGAGAGCTTTCATCTCTTCTTGCCCCAGAGACAAGTTCAGGAACATCTCCTGCAGCTGAGCAGTCTGGTCTTGGATGTCTTTGACAGACCTTTCTAGAGCCATCTCTTACTGAAATAAACAGCAGGAGAGTAAGGAAACCTGAAAAAGGAAGGACTGTCAAAATGCAATGCATGATATGTGGATGCATGCTTTCAAGGATCTCTTGGGGTAAACACAAGAAAAGGTTAGAGGTTGAACTTTGCTCTTGGATTGGAGATCTCCGCACCGATGGACGTCTTTCCACAAGAATCAAGCTCACCATGTCAAGTGGGTCATAGCCACTGATTCAAGTTGTTGTATTTGAACTTTGACTGGAGAACTTGGTATCGGTGGATGTCTTTCCACGAGAATCAAGCTCACCATGTCGAGTGGGTCATGGCCACTGATTCAAGTTGTTGCACTTGATCTTTGATTGCATTGGTTAGAGGAGAAACCCCTTGCCCCTTGATAGATGTCTGGTTTAACGTAACCCTGCATCAAAAGAACCCTTGAGATCCTTGAAATGGTTATTGAAAATGCTATGGTATGATGTTATGATGTTATGTACATGTATGCAAAAAGCAAGTGAGTGTATATACAGGCAAACATATTCACACAAAGCAAACAATTCCTGAGGTTTAGGCTTGCATGGGGTTCAGGTAAATACCCTCTAGGAGTTAGTTGGCTCATCCTGTCCTAAAAATAGAAACCGGGTTCTAAGGAGCTCAATATCATTGGATTGTTTTCTGTGTTCATTGTTTCGGTTTAGCCACTTACTGGCGACCAAAATATTCCAAGAAAACAATCCTCAAAAGAGTGTAGTATCGAGGATCTACCAACTTCGGACTGCACCAAAGTCGGTCATCTCACTACCCCTAAAAAGGCTAAGATGGTCAATTAAGGTTCTAAGAGTTCGTTAGTGCTTCATGACATCACACAACGGCCCCGTACTCTCCTTGACTACTCAAGGGTTACCGGTACTCACAAATATGTCACACTAACATAGCTTACTGCTTCAACCGTGTCGGTATACCCCGCACAGTTCCCTCGCAGTTTTTTTGCTATTTACCTAAGAAGGTGCCCCAAATCCGGGTGGAGGATTTACAACAAAACCCAAACAAGAACCCAAAAGATAAAGCAATCAAGTCAATCAAAGCAAGAAAGTAAAGGTGATATAAACCCTAAGGTAACCCCACTTTTAAGATTATATCCCCAACAGAGTCGCCAGTTCTGTGATACGGTGGGAGAACTGACTATGGTTTTGCGTTTGTATTCGCACTTGTGCGGTTGAGCAAGAGTCGCCACCGACTTTTTATTTTATCCTAAAGGAAAGGTTAAAAAAATCACAGCAAAAACCTTTTGAGATATTTCGTGGGTCCGGGGGGTAGATTATGAAAAGGGAAGGTATTAGCACCCTTTTCATCCATGGTTATCCATGGGCTCTTAGTTACTTGGTTTTTTTAGATCACTTGCCTTGATTTTCGATTGCTTGAAAATGGTGTGTGTGTGTGTTTTGAAAATGTTTTTGAAGAGATGCCTTGTCTTAGGCAACCAATGTATTCGACTCGTATTTGAGTGTTTTACAAAAGTGTGGATCTTTTCGAAAAGATGTTTCAAATGTTTTTTTGAGAGTTTGTTTGAAAGTATGTGTGGAGTGTGGTTTTTGAAAAGAAGGCAAGCGTTTTTGCAAGTTGATCTCAAGTAACTAAGAGTTTTGTCTACCCTATTGTACTCAAAGGTTTTCTCTATGTTTTCAACCCTTTTTAACAATTTTGTTCCACCATTGAATTTGGTGGACAATCTTGCGTTTAGGAAGTTTGTTCGGGACGGGCGCGGGTCATCGTATGGACCATGAATGCAATGGTGCCAAGTGTCTTTGGCAATTTGCTTTGAAGGTACTATGAGCATTCCGTTTTAGGCAACATTCGAAAGAGTCATCGAGGGACTTATGATCATTTGAATTTGTTTTGCCAAAGATACTCGACGTACAAGCATGGCCCATTTTGGAAGGCAACATGTAGGATTACCCTAGGGGGTGCAAGTGTGATTGTGTATTGATTTCATGTATTTGTCTTGTATTTAGGTTATCTAGCGTTTGATTTTATGTACATGCAAACCCTAGGTCTAACCATGGTATAATTGAAAGCGGTAAATTGCAAGAATTTAAAGTCTACGCTATTACAAAATAAGTATCCGGGAGCGGGGGTACAAATTTACAAATGGGGATGAGACTTAGGAATGTAGTGTCCAATAAGTTACAACCAAATCGAATTCGCGATCAAATGTAAATAACGAATATACAAATATAAGCAAATGTGTATAAGAGCAATGTAAATGTATTGTGTAAGTGTACGTGTATACGTGTATTTGATTATTTACAGGTTAGAGATGTGAAATTGAATGTGTATTAAGTATTATTTAACTTAAAGAAAAATTAAATGTTTATTAATTAATCCTTGATTGGTGATCTTGCATTATTTAATATATACAAAAAAGAATGTTTTACTTAAATGTTTTAAATTCTAATTAAATTATGTATAAAAATGTATCTTTATTTATTATATACAAAAAGTATGTTTTAAGTAAATATCAAGAATTAAATTAGAAAAAATGTATTTTTATTTGTTATGTACCAAAATAATTTAATTAAATATTTTAAAGTTATGTATATAAGAAATGTGTTTTTAAGTATTTTTTGTATTAAAGTATTATATTTTGTATTTTTGTTTAATTATGTTAGTATTTTTATATACGAAAATTAAAATAAGGATCTATTAATCTAATTGACCTTAAGGTTTATGTAAAGAAAATTTTGTATAAAAGGAATTAAAGTAATTTTTATTTACAAAAATTTAAGTTAGTTTAAAATTGTAAAAAAAGAGATGAAAAGGGTTTAAGAGTTAAATGGGTCTGAAGATGTGTAAGGCCCATATGCAATTTGATCAGAAAACAAAAAAGGGGGGGGGGGGGGGGGGGGGGGGGGGGGTAAACGCGTTTGGGCTCAAAGCTGCAAGGCCCACGTGTAACAAACATTTTTAGGGTTTGAAGGCTCAGCGTCAGTTGGGACATTTGGCTTAGGGTTTGTGAGCAGCGCGCCGTTCATTCGTTTTTGTTCATCTTCTTCGTCTCTTGCTTTCGTCCGAGCCTTGCCTAAGATTTCTCGCCCTAATGGCCACCAGCAGTCTTCAACCTCCTCTTCCCTCCGGTCAAAGCGTTAGGGCGGCAGTCACGGATTCACGGTACGAACGTTATCTTTCAATTTGTTAGGTTTTGGTTGCGATTGCATGTTCGTGATTTCATCTATTCTGATTCTTATTCATTTTTCACATGATTATTCTTGAGGTATTGAAAAAGGAGAGAAAAATGACCGTTACCTGGAGATGGAGGAGGAGGGTTGAGGGCGATACGCTTAGGAGGCCAAAGGTTAAGGGGAAACGCGCGATGCTTCAGGTTTTGTGATGTTAGGTTGAAAACCTTAGTTTGCACATCTTTTCATCTTTTTCTGTTAGCCTTACCTCTTCTTCTTCTCGTGTTGTATGCTCGTTACCTTTGATGCTTGTTGAAGCGCTTCTTTTACTTGTTGAAATGTGATGCTTTTTGATTCGCTTCCTTTTACTGCCTTGATACCTCTGTATGTTTGCCTTTGGATTGTCCAATGATGAGTTTTCTGAGGGTCGGGAGGGTTTGATTTTTGATACTTTTGGTTGCCTGTGTTGGATGCCTGTGTCGGATGCCTGTGTTGGATGCCTTTGAATGTTTTAAACACGCTATGGTTGAAACAGTTTTGTTGTTTTGATTAGATTTTTCCTCTTCTTCTCTTGCTACTGCTACTGTATGATGTCTTGAATGTTTGTTGCCTTCTGTTTATGTTGGCCAATGATGAGATAATCTGAGGCTTTGGTATTGGGGTTTGGAAATTGGTTTAGGCCATGAAGGTTTATGAGATGCTTCAGGTTTGAGGCTATTGGTGGTAAGGCTAATGCAGGTCTGGTTTATGCAGTAGACAGGTTTTTGTATTGGGGTTTGGAAATTGGTTTAGGCCATGAAGGTTTATGAGATGCTTCAGGTTCGAGGCTATTGGTGGTAAGGCTAATGCAGGTCTGGTTTATGCAGTAGACAAGTTTTTGTATTGCAGGTTAATTATGTTTAGGCCATGTTGGTTTTAGTTTTGGCATTGAACTGATTTTTTATGTTTAAGCCAAAGTTTTGAAATGGTTTAGGACAGGTTGTTGATACTTGACAGTTTATGCTTAGGCTTATTGGTTTTTGAGGCTTGATGCAGGTCTTACTGGTTTTTTGAGGCTTGACTTGCTTCAGGCTGGTTTGATCTTTGGTTTAGGCTTCAGGTTAGGACTTGGTTTGGTGTACATGCTGGTATGACTTGTGGTGAGGTTCTTCTGCAGGTTTGTATATTGGTTTTGCTTCAGGTTTAAGGTTGGGAGGCTTATCAGTTTGTATCCCTTTTTTTTTTGTGTTTGGGCTTCTGCTTTGTATGTTTATGCAGGTATCAGGTCTCAGGCCGATATATCCTCTTTTTTGGTTATGCTTATACAGTTTTTGTATCTCTTTTGTATTGGTTTGCTCCTCCTCTTTATCCACTGTGTTCACTTCCTTCCTGCCTAAAGCCTAAAAAACCTGCTTTCTTTTTCTCTCCTTTTCTCTCTCCAGTACACTTCAAAGAATATTAAAATGTTTTTGTGTGTACTTTCTGAAAGGGCTACTTGGGGAAATGATGAAAATGAGTGTAGTTGCTTGCATATCCAATTTTCTCTGCATATTTGTCTCTTCTCTTTGACAGCTTGATATCTTTCCAAAATCTTCTTTTGACAGCTTGATATCTTTGTGACAGTTGCTTTATATTTTTGGCAGAAAGTTGAGTTTGGACCCTTTGGTTTGGACTTGCTGTTTGCTTTGTAACATGCTGTTTGAGATTTGAATTTATGCAATTTTGACAATTTTTAAATTGTGCATTTTTTAAACTTGTGCATTCAATTTTAGCAAACAAAAACTCGTCCCTCTTTGTGAACCGGGAGAAATACCGTGATTTGCAGAGAGGGTTAACTGATCCCAATCAGTGGCCCTTAATGATGAATTTCTTTTATCTGTCTGTCATTATTTATTTATCTGCTTTTTTAGACTTTTCTTCCTTTCTTTTGTAGATGAATATTTGGATGGAGAGGGGTACTAAATGAAGAATGAAGAATTAGAAAAAATAGGATAGTTTTCTTTTTTATTTAAATTTAAATTAATGTAAAATCATTGCTTGTAATTAAATTATAAACAATAATTGTACAAATAATTCAAGAATAAATAAAAGTTTTTATTATCCAATTAATTCTATTTCCTTCTTTATTGTTTATTTATTATTTAAAACTCTTTGAATTAAAATAATTGAAAAATAAATTTCAATCACTTAATTTAGACTAATAAATAATTTAAATAAACAATGCTTTAGTAATTGATCAGTTAAACCTGGCCTTTCCAATATCCAAAGCAAAGCAACAGTTAACCAAAACAAACTAATCAGGCGCATACCCTTTTCCCTGATTTTTTTATCAAACACTGTAAATCCAAACTGCATGGATCTTTTGACTGGCTCAAACAAACCAATGTGAATTCAACCCAAATGTAGTCTTTTTACTGATTAAGTCAAACAATGCGAACCCAACCCAAATCTCGGAATAACTCGCAAAGTGCTGTAGAATTTAAATCCTTCTGAGAACGTGCCCAAAACCCTAATTCCTGATTAAATGCCAAAGAGCGTTCGCCTGATCAAAGTTGAGCAAAAATCAACCAAAACCCTAAACCAACTGTTTGAAACAATCCAGAGCCCTAAAAAATCAATAAAACCCTAATTGCGTCTGACTGACGAGAAAAGTCCGTTTGACCGATTCTTGAGCCAGTTTGAAAGATCAGGAAAAGCCTGAAGCTGTGATTTCTTGAGAAAAATGCGAGGGCAAATTTTGGGGTACAACACCGTCCATGGTGGTCAGAATCATTGCCCCACCAGAAAAGATGTTCTTGATCACAAACGGTCCTTCGTAAGTAGGAGTCCATTTGCCCCTGGGATCACTTTGCGGCAAGATGATTTGCTTGATTACAAGGTCCCCGACTTGATATACTTGTCTCTTGACTTTCTTGTTGAAGGCCTTGATCATACGCTTTTGATACGCCTGACCATGGCAAACAACAGTAAGTCACTTTTCGTCAATCAAGTTAAGTTGACCAAGCCGTGTCTGAATCCAATCGTCTTCATTTAAACCAGCATCCTTCATGATTATCAAGGAGGGAATCTGAACCTCGATAGGTAAAACAACTTCCACGCCGTATACCAAAGAAAAGGGGGTTGCCCCAGTTGAAGTGCGTGTTGTGGTACGATACCCGTGCAGAGCAAACGGTAACATCTCATGCCAGTCCTTGTAGGTGACTGTCATCTTTTGAATGATCTTCTTGATATTTTTGTTTGCAGCTTCAACAACACCGTTCATCTTTGGCCGATAGGGAGATGAATTGTGATGTTGAATCTTGAACTGCTCATACAAAGCGGTGATCATAGTATTGTTCAAATTTGTACCGTTGTCCGTAATGATCCTGTCGGGGATACCATACCGGCATATGAGGTTCTGCTTGATGAAGCGGGCAACCACATTCTTTGTAACGGAGGCGAAGGAAGCTGTTTCGACCCACTTGGTAAAGTAATCAATGGCCACCAGGATGAAGCGATGTCCATTGGATGTTGTAGGCTTGATCTCTCCAATCATGTCGATTCCCCACATCGCGAATGGCCAAGGAGCTGTTAAGACATTGAGAGGAACTGGGGGAATATGTACCTTGTGAGCATAGATTTGGCATTTGTGACAAGTACGAGAATGTTGATGACAATCAGCTTCCATGGTAGACCAATAGTAGCCTGCCCGTAGAATCTTCTTAGCCATCGTATGACCGCTTGAGTGGGTGCCAAAGGTGCCATTATGTAGTTCAGCCATGATCTGCTCAGCTTCAATCTTGTCCACACAACGGAGTAGGACACAATCAAGATTGCGCTTGTATAGGACACCGTTGCTCAAAAAGAACTTGGCCGCGAACCTCTTTAAGAACTTTTTTTCGTTGACTGAAGCTCCTTCAGGATATTCTTGTGTTTCGAGATACCTTTTGACGTCATGAAACCAAGGTCGGTCCATCACTTCTTCGGTATTAATCTCGTGAAAATGAGCAGGTTCGTCCATTTGTTCGATGGTGATTTGAGGTGCCTCACTATCCCAATTGAGTTTAAACATGGATGACATTGTAGCTAACGCATCTGCCAACTGATTCCCTTCTCACGGGAAGTGCTCGAAGGTAATCTGCTCGAAATGTGGTAACAATGTCAGGACATGTTCTTTGTAAGGGATGATGTTAGGGTGTTTAGTATCCCACTCTCCTTTGATTTGACTGATAACCAAAGCTGAATCCCCAAATACAATCAAAGATTTGATTCCCAAGTCAATAGCAGCCCTGAGACCAAAGATACAAGCTTCATACTCGGCCATGTTGTTGGTGCAGCTGAAGCAGAGTCTAGCAGTGAAAGGTGTATGGCAACCTTGTGGAGAGATAAGTACCGCGCCGATACCGTTGCCAAGTGCATTTGAAGCACCATCAAAGTACAGGGTCCATCGGGATCCTTGTTCAGGTCCGTCATACGGTCCATTATCTTTAATGTTGTCCAAAGTCATAATATCCTCGTCAGGGAAGTCAAACCTCATAGATTGGTAATCTTCAACGGCTTGATGAGCTAGATGGTCAGCTAGTACACTCCCCTTTATAGCTTTTTGGGTCGTGTACTGGATATCATACTCAGTCAAGATCATCTGCCATCTAGCGATTCTTCCGGAGAAAGCAGGCTTCTCGAAGATGTACTTGATCGGATCCATTTTTGAAATCAACAAAGTGGTATGTGTCAACATATACTGCCTTAGCCGGCGAGCAACCCATACCAAAGTGCAGCAAGTTTTCTCGAGCAGTGAGTAGCGAATCTCACAGTCGGTAAACTTTTTGCTAAGGTAATAATGGCATGCTCTTTTCGGCCACACTCGTCATGTTGGCCCAGTACGCACCCCATTGAATTATCTAAAACAGTCAGATACATGATTAAAGGCCTTACTTCGACGGGTGGCATCAAGATAGGAGGTTCCAGCAAATACTCCTTGATTTTATCAAAAGCAACTTGACAATCATTGTTCCATTCAACCACCTGATCTTTCTTCAATAACTTGAAGATTGGCTCACATGTAGATGTTAGGTGGGAGATGAACCTTGTAATGTAGTTTAAGCGTCCCAAGAAACCTCTGACCTCCTTCTCAGTATGGGGGGCAGGCATTTCTTATATAGCTTTGACTTTGGTAGGATCAACCTCGATGCCTTTGTTACTGACGATGAATCCCAAGAGTTTACCGGACCTGACTCCGAAAGTGAACTTGCTAGGATTCTGTCTGAGCTTATATTCCTTTAACCTGACAAACAGCTTTTACAGATGGTCAAGGTGTTCTTCTTCTGTCTGTGAACGGGCTATCATGTCGTCTACGTAGACTTCAATTTCATGATGTATCATGTCATGAAACAAAGCTACCATGGCTCGCTGATAGGTTGCCCTGACATTCTTCAGTCCGAATGGCATCACTTTATAGCAGAAGGTACCCCAATGCGTAACAAAAGTAGTCTTCTCCATGTCTTCGGGGGCCATCTTGATCTGGTTGTACCCTAAAAATCCGTCCATGAAAGAGAATACCTTGTGTTGAGTTGTGTTGTCAACCAAGATGTCAATATGTGGTAGTGGAAAATCATCTTTAGGGCTAGCCCTGTTTAAATCTCTGTAGTCCACACACATTCTGACTTTGTCGTCCTTCTTAGGCACGGGCACAATGTTAGCAACCCATTGGGGATAGGAAGTAACAGCCAGAAAGCCAGCATTGAACTGCTTCATCACTTCAGCTTTGATCTTCTCAGACATGTCGGGCCTCATTCGGCGGACTTTCTGCTTAATTGGTGGACAGTCTTCTCTTGTAAGGAGACGGTGAACCACAATATCTGTATCCAGTCCCGACATGTCTTCATAGGACCAGGAAAAGATCTCAACATAGTTATTCAACAGCTGAACTAAACGCTCTTTGACACTTGGCTCCAGGTTGGCACCCATTTTAACCTCTTTTCTGTCTTCGGTCGTACCTAAATTGATAGTCTCTAATAACTCTTCATGGGGCAGGATAGCCCTTTCTTCCTATTGCAAAAGTCTAGCCAACTCTCCAAGCACTTCACAGTCTTCATCACCTTCGTATTCGGCATGATTGAACAGATCTTCAGAGTCACTGAAGGCCATAGCAGAATTGTTACCCATGGAATCCGGAGTGGATGGGTACCTGCATTTTGTGAGTGTGGATGTGTGTAAGGGATAACCATCTTTAAACAAAATGAAATGTAAAAAGAAAGAAAATAAACACAAAAGTTTATAGATGAAAACGTCCATGATTCATTAAAAATGGCATATGAAAATGAAGAATCAAAACCCTTACAAATGGACCTATATGCCCCGGGTAAGGCATAAGGCGAAAAGAGTGTACGAATTGTTTAATAATTATTACAGACCAAACAGGAAATGTTCAAAGATAATTTACTGATTGATGAAAGTAATGGGAACAAAGTCTTTCGCCTCCCAGTTGTTCAGTCCTCCTTCAATAGTTGGAAAGATCCAGTCTTCAAAATTGCTTCCTTCTTCATCATCTTCTAAAGCATGAACTCCATGATGAGTGATTTTCAGTGGCGGTCCTCCAGTCCGGGAGCGACGCACAGCTTTCTGACTAGCAGCAGTGAAACCCAATCCGAACTTATTTGTCTTGTAAGGGAAATCTGGCAGTTGACCCCACACTATACTTCCTCCTTCCTTGATTACAGCCTTCGCATCTTTAAGGGGTGACATCCGGGACACAGGTTTGGTAATGATGGGCACATCAGTCATTGTCTTGGCTACCGCAACTTCAGGAGAAACCTCTTCAAAGTGTTGGAAAGGTGTTTCTATGAATTCACCGTCTAACTCCACATAGCGGAAAGAGTTAAGGTGACTTATCATATACTCCTCCTCACTGTGAACTGTTATGATTTTACCCTGGACCGGGTATTTGAGCATTTGGTGTATAGAAGAAGTGACTGCCCCAACGTTGTGGATCCATGGCCTTCCCAACAAGCATGAATATGAAGGTCGGATGTCCATCACATAAAAAGTAGAGTTGAAAATTTCCGTTCCCACCTTAATTGGGATGTCCACTTCTCCGTGAACCATCCTCTTAGAACCGTCGAAGGCTCTAACAATGATATTACTGGGCTTTAGGGTCAAACCTTCACAGTCCAATCTGTCCAATGCTTTCTTTGGTAGAACATTTAAAGATGAACTAGTATCAACCAGAACATGAGCAAGTGTAGTTCCTCTGCACTCTACCGAGACATGCAGCGCATCATTATGCTTTCTTCCCTTAGACGTCAAATCAGAATCAGAGAAGCCAAGACCATTGTCGGCTGTAAGGCTAGCCACACACTCTTGAAACTGATCCGCAGAATTTTCTTGAGGTACGTGTACCATCTTTAGAAATTTGATCAAGGCTTTGGCATGGGCTTCGGAGCAGAGCAATAGAGCCAACATAGATATTTTTGAAGGGGTTTGCCCCAACTGCTCTACGACATCATAGTCGCTCTTCTTAATTATCTTTAAAATCTCCTCCATCTCCTTTTGGGTGGTCTCGGGGATAACCAAAGTCCGGGCCCTCGTCCTGACGGGCGCTTCTTGGATCCCCCTACCCTTATCAGCGGTAACAACAGAGGGTACATCTTCGGGAGTAATAATTTCTTCAATCACTGGACTTTGCACAGATATCTTGATAGGCACAGGAGAACTTGAGGGTCCGAAGACTGCCCGTGGAGGAGCAATCTCCGGAGAGAAGATTCTTCCGCTACGAGTGATCTTACTTGTCCCCGTAATATTCCCCACATCAGGAGTCTCTTCATCGGAATTTTCTTCAACTGATTCGTTCTGTTTCACACCATGATAGAAGATTTCTCCTCCATAATTCCATGGTATCGTCTTGTTGGACTTATATGGGATAGGCCCCGGCATAGTAATCTTCAGCGGTACAAACTTTGGATCTGGTGTAATCTTAACAGGCCTTTTGTAGGTCTTGGAAAGATTGTCGGAAATGGTGATTATAACAACATCATTGATTGGGGTAACATGAGTAACATGAGTGATAATAGCAATATAAGTTTTCTGAAAGAGGATCTCTTGAGTATCCATCAGGCGTTGGATGCCTGACTTCAACAGCGGACAGTCAGATTGCAAAGTTGAACAAAAGTAACAATCAATTTCACAGCCCGGGAAAATCCCGGCTTTCAACAGATTCATCTTGATCATTGGCAACGGAGTCATTAATTCATCAACAACGGTAACATAAAGATCTTCCATAATAGCATGGACATTATGACCATGTTTTGGCATAGGAGTGGATATCACATTAGGTCTTTCGGGGGCATCAAACTCTACCTCCTTGGCATCTATCAAATCTTGGATCTTGTATTTAAGGGCCCAACAGTTGTTGGTGTCATGCCCTATGTGATCGGTGGATCTGGAACTGACTGTTTAACGCTGGTTCGCGAAATGTCGCGGAAGCAAGAGTCGCCACCGTCTTTTATTTTCTCCAAATGGAAAGGACAAAAGCACAGAAAAATTCCTTAAAGAGATTGCTCTCGGTTCGGGAGGTAGGTTATAGAAAGGGAAGGTGTTAGCACCCTTTCTATCCATGGTTATCCATGGGCTCTTAGATACTTGATCATTGTGTTTTCAAAAATGGTTTGTTTGCTTTTCAATTGTGGGTTTTAAAAAGTTTCTTTGAAAATTCCAGTTCGACTCTTGTATCGGTCCTCAAGAGTGTTTGAAAAATGCTTTCGAAAGCTTTTTGAAAATGTGTTGGTGTGAAAAGTATTTTTGAATTTGTTTTGAAATTTAGAGCAAGTATCTAGAGTCGTCTACCTACCCTAAGGAATTCGTCTGTGTAAATGTCCTTTAAAGTAGTGCCATCCCACCATTGAGAGGTAGGTAGCACCACCGTTGGAGGTGTTCGGGTCAATTCGAGGTTCGGGACATGGTGATCACCGGAGCAATGGGAAGACACCTTAGAAGCTACCCTCATGCCGGGTTCCCGGATCATGAGGACTTACTAAGACATCCTCTACTCGACGATCACCTTTCGAGGCAAGGCAACAGTGAGGCGTACCCTAGGGGTGGTGTGTGATTTGTGTGTCGTTTTCAAGTATTTTTGTCTTTTGTCATGTTATTGGTGATCTAGCGTTTGTTTTTATTTTTGTCCATACATTCTTTCATGCTTTGATTAACAGTTAAAAATTGCGGAAAGTAAAAGAAATTCTAAGCTATTACAAAAGGCGCGGGTCCACATCGCCAAATTTCTTGAACCCGATTTGACAGAAAATAAAGAAAGGAAAGAAAATAAAGAATTAAAAGTACGAGAAATTAGTTACAAGGCCTTGGGAGAGATACATAAATATTAAAAGAAATAAAATAAATATGCGAATAAGAATTAAAAACGAGGGCGTTGGGCCCTTTTTTGCAAAATTAAATTAAACGATGAACTAATTAAAATTAAAGGGAAAAGAAATTGTCTTTTTGGTATTTTTTGGTACTTTGTGATTTTAATGAAAAAGAATTAAATAAAATAAATGCTAACCCTAATTCTACAACTTTTGTTTTATTATGAAAAATGTTGAAGTTTTAACCTAAAATTAACCCTAATTATTTTATATACAATTTAATTATAAAAATAAATATCTAATATTTTAATTATTATGGAAGAAAAATAAAAAAGGAATAAAATTATCATGAACCCTAATTCTGCCATTTTTTAGATTTTATTATGAAAATATTATAATTAACCCTAATTTAATAACTAAATGAATTAATACAATTTACTTATGAAAATACTAAAAATAAAAAATATTTATTATTTTTCTTGTCTTTTCTGATTTTTATGGTGTTTTTTATATTTATGAAAAAGTGAAATTAATTAATAAAACAATAATTAGAAGGAAGTATAAATAATAATAAAAAAAATAAAGAAAGTAAAAAATTGCAAACCTAGGGGGTCTGCCCCTTAATATGGAGGTTTCCTTTTAGCAATCTGGGCCCATTTACCCTTGGCCTGTTGGACTTTTATGCTGGCGTGCACCAGCGTTGACCTACGTACACCATACTCTTCAGATCCTAGCCCTTGATTGCATCCAGTGGGACGCGTGGACGTTTGATTTTGCAAGCGTACGGTGTGCTTTGATATTGAATCTGCATAGGAATATTATGTGGAGAAAAATATGAAAGAGGGTGAGGACCTGGGGCTCGAACCCAGGTCATGAATGTTACCAACAATAGTGCTTACCACTGAACCAATCCACACGCGTTTAACATGTAACAACTAACAAATATTATAAAAGAAAAATGGTCAGTGGCTTAAAAACGCGCGAAGAATTTGAATGTTCCAATCAGCTTATGCCACTTCATCGTCCTCTTCGTTGTGTTTTCTTTTTCTGAAATACAAAAACAATAAGCAACGGTTTTCAAACGTTGCTATAGATGCTATATTAGAAAATAGCGAATAGGCCATAAGGCCTCATAAATTGAGCGCGAGGATGGGTTTCTTTTCGTCTGAGTATGCTTGATTCAATGGTGATATTCATGTGTCCTAATTTTGCCATATTAAGAAACGCCCAAATTAGAGCTTGCAAAACCCTAATATTCATCCATGGCAAATCCTCATACGATGCACAAAAACAAAATTAAACTGTTTGGTTAGCATTAGAATTGAACAAGGAATATGAATCAAACATTAAAAAGTCCTAAATGCGCATGAATTGATATGCAAGAGTATGAAAATTTTTCGGTACAGATGAGATTGTTCTCACGTTTCTGGGCACGAAAGCTTGTGGTTTTTGATGCAACTCCCTTCTATGAAGCCTTAGCAAGCTAATGAAATCAAAATCGTGCCTTGAATCGCCCTAGAACTAGGTTTTCAGAATTGAGATTTTTAAGAAAAAAGTGTGAGTTTGATCTTTTGGTTCTTGCGCAGCTTAGTGGTCCAATGCATTAGGTCTTGCTTGCTTGTATATGTAGGAATGATTAGGGTTGGAAAACTTGATCCAAATCTCTTGCATTCATGAATATGATATTTGATTTTTAAACATGATTTTCAAATCTTTTTCACATGCTTTTTGATACAAATCATGACCAATCCAATTGATTCTTTCCATATTTGGCTAGGCACGAAATCTTGAGGATATAACATGCATAAAAAGATTGAAAAACTTAGGTTAATTATTTTTCATGTATTTAATTGATTTAAATGAATTATTATTAATAAAAATTCAAATAAATAAATAAAAAATGAAGAAAAACTTCCCTTTGTGCCTAATGGTCGTGCACATGCCTTGGATGATGAATTATGGAAGAAAAATAGGCCCATTAGCAATTTTAGGTCATTTGAACCAATGTTGACTTTTCAAAATATCCAAAAATTTCCCAACTTCCACAAGGCATAACTTGCTCAATTTTAAAGCTTTTATCATGTTCTTGGACATTTTGGAAAGGTCTTTGAGTCCTCTAACCAATGCCTTTGGTCCCATGTCATTTTGATTTACCAATCTCAAGTTATGGCCTTTGACTTAAAGTCCCTTTTTGTTGACTTTTGAAAATGACCTATAATGTTGAAATTGATAACTTTTTGTGAGAGAATTTCTTGGACTTGAAGTATGAAGATGAGTTGTAGGAAATGTCTTTCTCTTCAAAATGAGCTTTGGATGGAATTTTTATGATAATCCATGTGAAAGTTATGCCCTGGTCAATTTACAGTTGACTTTTCCAGCTGTCCAAATAAGGAAACTTTTGCATCTTGATGATTTTTGAGCCAAGCTTTGAGAATCATGATCAAGCATTGATAAAATGATGTTTGTGGCTTCAAAATGAGATGTTGACCAAAAATTTGAACTTTTGACTGTCAAATGACCATTTTGCCCCTACAGTTGACTGTAGTGCAATTAGGGTTTTTGACTGTGCAATTTTGTGCTGAAAGTCTTGAAACTTGATATGAGGGTGCTTGACCATATTTATAGGCATGTGGGACTTGATTGGACCTTTGGAAACTTCATTTTCTTGATCAGAACCAAAACCCTAATCTTGACTGTTCAGGAGGTCCTTGCACTGTGCAACCCTTGGGGAATCTTGAAGCATGACTTGGCAAATTCTTGGAGAATATGGGAGGGAAAATTTTGGGGTACAACAGTTGCCCCTGTTCAATCTTCTTAGACCTGAGGATGCAGATTGGCTGACGTGCCTTTCGTAATCCGAAGGTGGAAGATGATTGAACACTAGAGTGCCCAGAAATTTGCGCTCACATAGTAGCAGTGTGATGGAAATGGGCTTATAGATGCCATTTAGAGATTGGTGAATAGGATGATGGGCTTATAGATGCCATCTGGATGTTGATCGCATAAGAGATTCCTCAGCGAGAACTTGCGTACCTGCAAAAGAAAAATGAATACCTGACACGTTACAGGAGTTGGTCTTCAGATGCTTGGTATAGATGTGTCCTGACTGGTTACAGGAGCTGAGTCTGGAGCTTCAAAAGATGATGAATAAACCAGGGGTGGTTGCTACCTCAGCATGAACAGTGAGAGAACCTTGGATAACTCCTGCTTCAACAGCAGTCGTTGAGAAAATCTTGGGATTACCACCCCCGCAGGACCGGGAAGAGAACCATAGGCAATTATAATCTCAAAAGCGGACGTTTGAGAAAAACCTGGAGCGGAATTATCGTCTCCGCAACATTGGGGAGAGAACCATAGGAAATTATAATCTCAAAAGCGGACGTTTGAGAAAAGCCTGGAATGGAATTATCATCTCCGCACCGTTGGGGAGAGAACCATAGGAAATTATAATCTCAAAAGCGGACGCTTGAGAAAAACCTGGGATGGAATTATCATCTCCGCAACATTGGGGAGAGAACCATAGGAAATTATAATCTCAAAAGAGGACGTTTGAGAAAAACCTGGGATGGAATTATCATCTCCGCAACATTGGGGAGAGAACCATAGGAAATTATAATCTCAAAAGCGGACGTTTGAGAAAAACCTGGGATGGAATTATCGTCTCCGCAACATTGGGGAGAGAACCATAGGAAATTATAATCTCAAAAGCGGACGTTTGAGAAAAACCTGGGATGGAATTATCATCTCCGCAACATTGGGGAGAGAACCATAGGAAATTATAATCTCAAAAGCGGACGTTTGAGAAAAACCTGGGATGGAATTATCATCTCCGCAACATTGGGGAGAGAACCATAGGAAATTATAATCTCAAAAGCGGACGTTTGAGAAAAACCTGGGATGGAATTATCATCTCCGCAACATTGGGGAGAGAACCATAGGAAATTATAATCTCAAAAGCGGACGTTTGAGAAAAACCTGGGATGGAATTATCATCTCCGCAACATTGGGGAGAGAACCATAGGAAATTATAATCTCAAAAGCGGACGTTTGAGAAAAACCTGGGATGGAATTATCGTCTCCGCAACATTGGGGAGAGAACCATAGGAAATTATAATCTCAAAAGCGGACGTTTGAGAAAAACCTGGGATGGAATAATCATCTCCGCAACATTGGGGAGAGAACCATAGGAAATTATAATCTCAAAAGCGGACGTTTGAGAAAAACCTGGGATGGAATTATCGTCTCCGCAACATTGGGGAGAGAACCATAGGAAATTATAATCTCAAAAGCGGACGTTTGAGAAAAAACCTTTGATAACTTCTACTGAGTCTTCATCAGAAAAATCTATTTGCGGTCGATTTAGCTGGACTAGAGAAGGCCTTGGACTGGATAAGAAATCTTTGGAGTTGATTAACTGAACCGGCCTAGGTCTTGAAATATGATTGAGAAATTAACTGAATCTTTCCTGAAAGGTAAAGGTCAGTCATATGCAATGCATTATATGGACCAAGCAATGATGTTCTCAACATAAATGAGATTTGTAAGATATGATGCGTCTATGCATGCTATAGTGATGTATGGAAGTGCGATGTTTATGAATGTATTTTTCGTCTAGGAAAGTAAATCCTTGACGGGTGCCGGGAAATCATATCCTGGGCTGAGGTTGAAGAATAAGCTTTTACTTCCACTGGGGACGATAGTTGCAAGAATACCGGCAGGAGAAGACAACTCCGTTGGGGAATAAACTTAGCGAATGGATGATTCTGCGGGGAGAAAAAATGCTCTAGCGACCTTGCTGGGGAGAAATACTCTGTGGGGAGAGAGATACTTTGCTGAGTCGTTGATAATAACTTGCTGGAGGTATCTTTGCTGTGTTGGAAGTGTTAATAGACTTCGCTGGGGATAAGAAGACTTCGTCGAGGATACTCTTTCCGTGGCTTTTGGCTGAGGATAACCCAGTTATATCCTGTTAAGGAAATAACTTTCTGAATAAAGCTGGACGACGCGTTCGTGCTCTGCGAGGGATAAGCTTCCAGAATTTACTGGGGATAAGCTTACTGCTTGGGGAGATGAATTCTCCCTTTCCTGGGGAAGCTGGATTTGACTCTCCTGAGGAAGTTTTTTTGAATTGCGGGGGAAGTGATTCCTTTGAATGTTGGGTATGTCGCCGGGGAACAATCTTTAGACCAAGACTGTCGGGGATGCTTGTTAAGAATATGTATATTGCTGCTGGGGAATGTTGAGATCTGCTGGAGGATACTCAACTTCCTTAAGGTTTGATAATATAGCTTGGAGAGAGTGTACTGACTTGTTGGCTCACTCTCTGGGGAATTGAGACATGCTGGTTATGTTCTTTAGTTGAACCTACCTTGGTACCTTGGAGGACAGAAACAATCAGATTGCTTAAACCACCCGTTATTGCCCCTGTTTCTATGGGGGAGGCGCCTGTGGGATGCTGATAATTGTTGAGGGTCAAATCTTCTTCAGGTAGGCAGGTGACAAGATGACAGGACATAGTCGTATGCTTTGATCCCTAACTTTTGCCTGGACCGCCTTTTCGAGTTTTCAGTCCACCGGGATACCCATTTTTGCCCAAGCCGCCTTTTCAGGTTTTCGACTTGCCGGGTGTACAGATTTTTTCATTTCATCCCTTCATTTTGCCCGAACCCTTTTGGTTCGCCGGGAAGCCCTTATTTTTGCCTAGGTATGTCAACCTAGCGGGTCTTTTGATTTTGCGTAGTATTTTCTCGACTATGTCTGTGTTCTCAGAATGTAGGGAGTTGCCCCTGGTTATCTTGGCATTTTGAAAGATTCTCCGAATCTTGACTGAATTGCCCCAGATAATAGACAATAGTCATGCCATGCCCCTTGATTGGAAGTACTTCTGTTCATTAGGCATTCGTCGTGCGAATTTCTATGCTGTTCAAACAAAAAGTCATATGCAAACAAAGTTATGTTAAAAATGCAAAGCTCATGTCTGTCTTGAAGATTTTGAAAATGCATTCTTTTTTCATAAAACAAGTGATTGTTTGTAAAACGTGATATCAACTTGTTATTTTACTGTAGGCCTTAAGGAGTCAGGATACCTTTCGTAACAGTATGCTTTCGAACTAACCCATGCTTCAGCTAGGACTTTTAAGGGTTATAACGTGGCCTGGTTCATGGTTTAAGAAACAAAGGATAAAGGCTCAAATTATTTGTACCCACCCGCTCTTCGTGATGTTCTTCAATCCTAAACTCAGCTGATCGTGCGTTAGACCTTATTTGAGTTTTTGTCCTGATGTTCCAATGATGGTTCAGATATTGGTAGTTTATTTTGAATAGGCAGTCATTCCCCTTTTCTTTTTTTTTTGTTGAGGGTTTATAGGACCTCTTTTCTTTTGATTTCATTATCCCTTTCTTTTTTTGCCTGAACTGTTTCCTTTTTTGGAATTACAGTCAGCGGGATGCCCCAGTTTTATAAGTCTCCTTCATGGGTTTTGACTTATTGGGTGTTTTATTTTTTGAGATAATGACTGCCTTTCTTTATTGATTATTCGGAACCACCAATGTCTTTCTTTTTTCGTAAGGATATCTTTGGTATCATTCGTTATGCACTTGGATCAACTGAGAGACTACCCTGCCCCGGGTTATGATTAAGGGTTTTAAATTTCGAAAAGAAAAACTCCTACTTCTTTGGCTCAGAGGGGTTGACGAGGGATTATCATCCTTATAACTCCAGTGTTTAGGGATCGAAACAATGCCTGTACCTCATCAGCGGGGTCTGTTCAAAAGCATACTGTAGATTATGGTATCGTTTTCGTCATCCTCCCTCAAGAGGCTTTAGAATTTTAGATCAAGAGTTGACATCAGAAAAAATATGGAAATAATTTGCATTTAGTGAATACAAATATATTGCTTCAAAACAGACATATGCGATGTATTAATGAAATAACAATGTTTAACATGAGTAAATGTTTGAACAAAAGAAAATTGCAACTTGAACATTCGAATGAACAAAAGTCTTTTCATCTCAGGGTTTGTCACTTCAAATGGTGAGTCTTGCAGGGGTAGTAGAGGAACTCGGCCTGACCATCTTGGGTGAATTTCACTGCTCCTTCGTCAATCAGGTCCTGGATAGGCAGAGTGGTAGGCACACCTTTTATTGGGATCATAAGTAGGATGTGCTGTGTTGGGATTCTGGGGATGATCCCTTAATGTGATCAAATTCAATCTCAACAGTCGTTGTAAAGCTTGAAACAACGACATGTTGAGCGGGGTGAATTGCCTCCTGGACTTGTCTAACTGAAGCTGGTGAGGTTGATGCGAAAGTTGTGACACTGGAGCCCTTTGAGGAGCTCTCCCCTTACCTCCTTGTTTCAAAGGTGGCTGAACGACGACTGGCTCTTTACCCTTAGACGCTTGCCCCAGTTGGTTACTCCGAAGCAGTTGGTTGATGAGAACCTCGAGCTCATCTTGTCTTTGAGCTAAACCTTGAATGGCAGTCATCTGCCCCAGCACCTGGGCTTTCATTGCATCCATCTCAGCTTGCAGATGTTTCAGTCGTTCGTCCTCAGCGCTGTTCCTGACCAAGGTCTCCATGAGAAGTGTCCTTAGCTCCTCCTTCCCCTTGGATAGATTCAGGAGGATTTCCCCAAACCGAGTCTCTTGAGCAAGAAGGTCCTGGTTATCTTGTTGGGAAGCCATTGCTGAAATAAACAGCGAGAAAGGTAAGTGACCTGCAACAAGGGTACCTGTTATGCAATGATGTGTATGACATGCATGTAATGTTTTCAAGGACCTCGCAGGGTAAACAAGAAAATTTGTTAGAATTCGAATCCAGTAGCTTGATTGAAGGAACTTCCTGTTGTAGAGAGTCCTTCTTCGAGGGTCAAAGGCTCACCATATCCAGTGGGTCATAGCCCCTGACAACCTTGGCTCGGGGAACCTTCTTCAAGTGTCAAAGCTCACCATATCCAGTGGGTCATAGCCCCTGACAGCTTTGGCTAGAGGAAAATAAATCCTCTTTGCCCTTTGCTAGATAGTTGATTCACCATGACCTGCATCACAAGCCCTTGAGATCCTTGAAATGGGTTAGGATGTATGCAATGGTATGATGTTATGGTATGCATGGGGTAATGTGAGTAAACCCTGTTATGAGTCCCTAACTAAGGACTACAAACCAAAACCTGCAAGAAACTTAGGATACCCTGTTATGAGTCCCAATTAAGGACTATAAACAAAACCTGCAAGAAATTTAGTACACCCTGTTATGAGTCCCAATTAAGGACTATACACAAAACCTGCAAGAAACTTAGTAAGCCCTGTCATGGGTCCCAATTAAGGACTAAAACAAAACCTGCAAGTAGTTCATGTGTCAGATAAAGCATGCAAATAGTCAAGTACGAAGGCACACAAGTCACACAAAAGAGCCCTTAGAGTTTAGGCCAGCATGGGATCTGGGTATTACCCTCTTGAAGTTGGTGGGTTCATACCAGTCCTATAAAAGTAATCGGGTTCTTAGAGGATCCCAATATCATTGACTACCCTCAATCGGTCATAACTCCAGCATCGCAATCTTTTCTTGCAGCCAGAACCATCACGAGAGTTTAGCCTCAATGGGCGTAGCATACTGCTACTGTTCTAATGGCCGAGTTGGGTCATTTAAGGTTCTAAGGTCTGTTGGTGCTTAATGACTCCTTGGAAGACCCATATTCTCCCCGTTTCAACACGAGGGATATCGGTACAGACCAAGGCGCCACACCAACGTAGCCACTGCTTCACCCATGTCGGTATACGCCGGACAGGTCCCTCACAGCTTATGCTACCTAAACAGGGTATCCCCAGATCCGGGTTAGGATCTATAGAACTCCCAAGACAGTCCCACAATTTAAAGCAAGCAAAGCAATACAATTGAAAACACAGTTATGAACTAACCCTAAGGTACACCTCACTTTAAGTTTAAATCCCCAGCAGAGTCGCCAGTTCTGTGATCGGTGGATCTGGAACAGACTGTTTAACGCTGGTTCGCGAAATGTCGCGGAAGCAAGAGTCGCCACCGTCTTTTATTTTCTCCAAATGGAAAGGACAAAAGCACAGAAAAATTCCTTAAAGAGATTGCTCTCGGTTCGGGAGGTAGGTTATAGAAAGGGAAGGTGTTAGCACCCTTTCTATCCATGGTTATCCATGGGCTCTTAGATACTTGCTCATTGTGTTTTCAAAAATGGTTTGTTTGCTTTTCAATTGTGGGTTTTAAAAAGTTTCTTTGAAAATTCCAGTTCGACTCTTGTATCGGTCCTCAAGAGTGTTTGAAAAATGCTTTCGAAAGCTTTTTGAAAATGTGTTGGTGTGAAAAGTATTTTTGAATTTGTTTTGAAATTTAGAGCAAGTATCTAGAGTCGTCTACCTACCCTAAGGAATTCGTCTGTGTAAATGTCCTTTAAAGTAGTGCCATCCCACCATTGAGAGGTAGGTAGCACCACCGTTGGAGGTGTTCGGGTCAATTCGAGGTTCGGGACATGGTGATCACCGGAGCAATGGGAAGACACCTTAGAAGCTACCCTCATGCCGGGTTCCCGGATCATGAGGACTTACTAAGACATCCTCTACTCGACGATCACCTTTCGAGGCAAGGCAACAGTGAGGCGTACCCTAGGGGTGGTGTGTGATTTGTGTGTCGTTTTCAAGTATTTTTGTCTTTTGTCATGTTATTGGTGATCTAGCGTTTGTTTTTATTTTTGTCCATACATTCTTTCATGCTTTGATTAACAGTTAAAAATTGCGGAAAGTAAAAGAAATTCTAAGCTATTACAAAAGGCGCGGGTCCACATCGCCAAATTTCTTGAACCCGATTTGACAGAAAATAAAGAAAGGAAAGAAAATAAAGAATTAAAAGTACGAGAAATTAGTTACAAGGCCTTGGGAGAGATACATAAATATTAAAAGAAATAAAATAAATATGCGAATAAGAATTAAAAACGAGGGCGTTGGGCCCTTTTTTGCAAAATTAAATTAAACGATGAACTAATTAAAATTAAAGGGAAAAGAAATTGTCTTTTTGGTATTTTTTGGTACTTTGTGATTTTAATGAAAAAGAATTAAATAAAATAAATGCTAACCCTAATTCTACAACTTTTGTTTTATTATGAAAAATGTTGAAGTTTTAACCTAAAATTAACCCTAATTATTTTATATACAATTTAATTATAAAAATAAATATCTAATATTTTAATTATTATGGAAGAAAAATAAAAAAGGAATAAAATTATCATGAACCCTAATTCTGCCATTTTTTAGATTTTATTATGAAAATATTATAATTAACCCTAATTTAATAACTAAATGAATTAATACAATTTACTTATGAAAATACTAAAAATAAAAAATATTTATTATTTTTCTTGTCTTTTCTGATTTTTATGGTGTTTTTTATATTTATGAAAAAGTGAAATTAATTAATAAAACAATAATTAGAAGGAAGTATAAATAATAATAAAAAAAATAAAGAAAGTAAAAAATTGCAAACCTAGGGGGTCTGCCCCTTAATATAGAGGTTTCCTTTTAGCAATCTGGGCCCATTTACCCTTGGCCTGTTGGACTTTTATGCTGGCGTGCACCAGCGTTGACCTACGTACACCATACTCTTCAGATCCTAGCCCTTGATTGCATCCAGTGGGACGCGTGGACGTTTGATTTTGCAAGCGTACGGTGTGCTTTGATATTGAATCTGCATAGGAATATTATATGGAGAAAAATATGAAAGAGGGTGAGGACCTGGGGCTCGAACCCAGGTCATGAATGTTACCAACAATAGTGCTTACCACTGAACCAATCCACACGCGTTTAACATGTAACAACTAACAAATATTATAAAAGAAAAATGGTCAGTGGCTTAAAAACGCGCGAAGAATTTGAATGTTCCAATCAGCTTATGCCACTTCATCGTCCTCTTCGTTGTGTTTTCTTTTTCTGAAATACAAAAACAATAAGCAACGGTTTTCAAACGTTGCTATAGATGCTATATTAGAAAATAGCGAATAGGCCATAAGGCCTCATAAATTGAGCGCGAGGATGGGTTTCTTTTCGTCTGAGTATGCTTGATTCAATGGTGATATTCATGTGTCCTAATTTTGCCATATTAAGAAACGCCCAAATTAGAGCTTGCAAAACCCTAATATTCATCCATGGCAAATCCTCATACGATGCACAAAAACAAAATTAAACTGTTTGGTTAGCATTAGAATTGAACAAGGAATATGAATCAAACATTAAAAAGTCCTAAATGCGCATGAATTGAGATGCAAGAGTATGAAAATTTTTCGGTACAGATGAGATTGTTCTCACGTTTCTGGGCACGAAAGCTTGTGGTTTTTGATGCAACTCCCTTCTATGAAGCCTTAGCAAGCTAATGAAATCAAAATCGTGCCTTGAATCGCCCTAGAACTAGGTTTTCAGAATTGAGATTTTTAAGAAAAAAGTGTGAGTTTGATCTTTTGGTTCTTGCGCAGCTTAGTGGTCCAATGCATTAGGTCTTGCTTGCTTGTATATGTATGAATGATTAGGGTTGGAAAACTTGATCCAAATCTCTTGCATTCATGAATATGATATTTGATTTTTAAACATGATTTTCAAATCTTTTTCACATGCTTTTTGATACAAATCATGACCAATCCAATTTATTCTTTCCATATTTGGCTAGGCACGAAATCTTGAGGATATAACATGCATAAAAAGATTGAAAAACTTAGGTTAATTATTTTTCATGTATTTAATTGATTTAAATGAATTATTATTAATAAAAATTCAAATAAATAAATAAAAAATGAAGAAAAACTTCCCTTTGGGCCTAATGGTCGTGCACATGTCTTGGATGATGAATTATGGAAGAAAAATAGGCCCATTAGCAATTTTAGGTCATTTGAACCAATATTGACTTTTCAAAATATCCAAAAATTTCCCAACTTCCACAAGGCATAACTTGCTCAATTTTTAAGCTTTGCTCATGTTCTTGGACATTTTGGAAAGGTCTTTGAGTCCTCTAACCAATTCCTTTGGTCCCATGTCATTTTGATTTACCAATCTCAAGTTATGGCCTTTGACGTAAAGTCCCTTTTTGTTGACTTTTGAAAATGACCTATAATGTTGAAATTGATAATTTTTTGTGAGAGCATTTCTTGGACTTGAAGTATGAAGATGAGTTGTAGTAAATGTCTTTCTCTTCAAAATGAGCTTTGGATGGAATTTTTATGATAATCCATGTGAAAGTTATGCCCTGGTCAATTTACAGTTGACTTTTCCAACTGTCCAAATAAGGAAACTTTTGCATCTTGATGATTTTTGAGCCAAGCTTTGAGAATCATGATCAAGCATTGATCAAATGATGTTTGTGGCTTCAAAATGAGATGTTGACCAAAAATTTGAACTTTTGACTGTCAAATGACCATTTTGCCCCTACAGTTGACTGTAGTGCAATTAGGGTTTTTGATTGTGCAATTTTATGCTGAAAGTCTTGAAACTTGATATGAGGGTGCTTGACCATATTTATAGGCATGTGGGACTTGATTGGACCTTTGGAAACTTCATTTTCTTGATCAGAACCAAAACCCTAATCTTGACTGTTCAGGAGGTCCTTGCACTGTGCAACCCTTGGGGAATCTTGAAGCATGACTTGGCAAATTCTTGGAGAATATGGGAGGGAAAATTTTGGGGTACAACAGTTGCCCCTGTTCAATCTTCTTAGACCTGAGGATGCAGATTGGCTGACGTGCCTTTCGTAATCCGAAGGTGGAAGATGATTGAACACTAGAGTGCCCATTTAGAGAGTGCCCAGTGTCTTACTATCCACTTTATTGGGCATCCTCCAGGCTCGGATAAACCTTTTCCGAAGTCCTTGAGCATCATTGTCGAAGTCAAAAACTAAGTTAAGAATCAACATATCATGAGGGCCATCCCTTCGGGCATGCCCAAACAGCCTCAGAGCTAAACATGGGTTGTAGGTAATGCCTCCCCTAATGCCAAGTAGTGGGACATTAGGGAATTCTCCGCAATGATCAATGATGATGACATTTTCTCTGGACCGAGAACACCAATGAACATCAGAATGTGTGAGGGTCATCAACCGTTGTGACCACCTTAAACCCTGCTCATTCTTCAAAACTGATTGGGGAAGGTGAGAAATAAACCACCTTGCTAGAAGAGGAGTACAACACATGAGAACACCTCTTTTCTTCATTGTTCGTGTGTGAAATGAGTGTAGGATGTCCCCAAGCAATGTAGGCACAGGATTCCGAGATATGAAAATCTTGACAGCATTCACATCTATAAGCTGATCAGGGTTTGGGAACAAGACCATCCCATAGATGAGAAGTGCTACAATCTCCTCAAAAGCTTGCAAATCTAGAGAATTCCAGCAGTCTTGTGCCTTCTCAAACAGAAACTTTGCCAAGAAACCCTTGACACCACTTCTGGTTTCTCAATGACCTTTAATATTAGATGGTTGCAAGTGTAAAGCTTGAGCAACATCTTCAGGATTTGGTTCTCTTTCCGTACCGTTACAGGGTAGTTGATGGAGAATAGGAATCCTCAGGAGTTGAGAAAATTCCTCCAAAGTAGGCACTAGTTGGTAATCAGGAAATGTAAAAGTGTGGTGTAGGGGGTCAAAGAACTGGAAGAGGACCTTCACCATGTCTTCTTTAATATTGGAGTTGACCAAGTTGAGAAGTCTACCATGTCTTTCACTGAAGAGAGAATTCTCTGGGATCTTGGAAGCAAGCTCCTTGAGTTGGGGAGGAATTCTCACAAGGTTGACTTGGATTGTTTTCCTGCGAAGAGATTCCATGACCTACAAAACAGGAACAAAGATGAAGATCCAAATCCTTCAAATGGTTAGTGGATGCATATGATGCTTTATGATGTTCATGATGCATGCACAAGTATATGTACAAACAAGTCACACAAGATCCTAGTTTAAGGCTTGCATGAGGTTTCATAGGTAAGTACCCTCTTGAAGTTAGTTGGCTCAACCTGTCCTATAAATAGTAACTGGGTTCTAAGGAGCTCAATATCACTGGATTATTTTGTGTTCATTATTTCAGTTTAGCCACTTAACTGGCGACTGAAATATTCCAAGAAAACAACCCTCAATGAGTGCAGTATCGAGTATCTACCAACTTCGGACTACACCAAAGCCGGTCATCTCACTACCCCTAAAAAGGCCAAGATGGTCAAGTAAAGGTTCTAAGAGTTCATTAGTGCTTCATGACATCACTCAGCGGCCCCGTATTCTCTTTGATTAACTCAAAGGCTACCGGTACCCACAAATATGTCGCACTAATATAGCTATTGCTTCAACCATGTCGGTATACCCCGCACAGTTTCCACAATGTTTTGCTATTTACCTATGAATGTTTTCCAAAATCCGGGTGGAGGATTCAAACCCAAACAAGAGAACCAAATGTAAAGCAATCAAAGCAAACAAGATAAGCATGCAAAGGTGATCTAAACCCTAAGGTTACTCTACTTTTAGAGAAATCCCCAGCAGAGTCGCCAGTTCTTTGATACGGTGGGAGAACTGACTTGAGGTTTTGCATTTGTGTTCGCAAATGTTTTGGTTTAGCAAGAGTCGCCACCGACTTTTTATTTTATCCTAAGGAAATGTCAAAAAGCCAAGAAAGACCTTTGAGATGTTTTCTTGGGTTCGGGGAGTAGATTATGAAAAGGGAAGGTGCAAGCACCCTTTTCATCCATGGTTATCCATGGGCTCTTAGTTACTTGTTTAGATCACTTGCTTTTGCTTTTCAATTGTTTGAAATGGTGCTTTGTGTGTGGTTTTGAAAGATGTTTTGAAAAGAGGCCATCGTTGTGGCAACCTTTGTAATGATTTTTGTTTGAATGTATACAAAAGTGTTTTTGTCTTTTGGAAAGATGTTTCAATGTTTGAAAGTTTGTTTTGGGAAATGTTTTGAAATTGTGTTGGGAAATGTTTTGAAATTGTGTTGTGAAATGTGTTTGAAAATAGCAAGGATGTTTTTGCAAGCTTTGATCAAGTAACTAAGAGTTATCTACCCTATTTTACTCAAAGATCTTTCCTATATGTTTTTAACCCTTTTGACAGTGTTGCTTTACCATTGCATTTGGTAAACAACCTTGTATTAGGATGTTAAACGGGACAGGCGCGGGTCATCGTATAGGCCATGATAGCAATTGTGTTAAGTATTTTTGACAAATTTTCCGAGGGACTTGATCATTTTGTTTAGGCAACCAATATAGCGTCATCGAGAGACTATGATCTTTTGTTTTGTTTTTGTTTTGCCAAAGTACCTAACATGCATAACATGGCCCAATTTTAAGGCAACAAATGGATGTAACCCTAGGGGTGTAAGTGTGTGTTGTGTATTAATTTTCATGCATTTTTGTCTTTGTATTAGGTCAAGCTATTTGTTAATTTTGGATTTTTGCATACAAACCCTAATCTCTAATCATGGCATAATTGAAAGCATAAAATGCGATAATTAAAAGTCTAAACTATTACAACATGATTATGGGGAGGGGATACAATTTTTGAATGGGGATTATTTGACAAGAAATTAAAACCCTAATTTACTATTACATCCAAATTGAATCAAATAGCATAAATAAGAAATGAACAATATTTAAATAAACAAATTAAATAATTGTACAAAATAAATGAATATGCAAAAAGGTTTTTCTTTATTTTTATGTATGTAAAAATATTTAATACAAAAAAAGGGAAGAAATAAAATAAAAGAAATTATTATTTTTTTATTAAGGGTAAACCCTAATTTTTCTTTAAGAAAATAAATATATTAATTATATTATTTATATACAATAAATAAAATAATGTATGTAAAAAAAAATTAAATATATTTAGGAAAAGGTATTATTTAAGAATAAATAATAATAATAAAAAGTATAATATTTCTATGTTTTTTATTTATTTTAAAGTATCTATTAAATAAAATAAAAGTGTATATATATATATATATATATATATATATATATATATATATATATATATATATATATATATATATATATATATATATATATATATATATATATATATATATATATATATATATATATATATATATATATATATATATATATATATATATATATATATATATATATATATATATATATATATATATATATATATATATATATATATATATATATATATATATATATATATATATATATATATATATATATATATATATATATATATATATATATATATATATATATATATATATATATATATATATATATATATATATATATATATATATATATATATATATATATTAATTATATTAAATATGTATAAAAATAAAATAAAATATATACAAAAATAAAAATATATTTAGAATGATATTTTTTTGGTGTGAATAAAATAAAGAATAAGATAAAAATATAATTTATATATTATTTTTAAGTTTTCAATAAATAAAATGAAAGTATATAATCAATAAATTAGTTTTATGTTTAGAAAAAATGAAAATAAAATACAAAATAAATGTGAAAAATTATAAAAATATTTTTGGGTATTTTTATATTTAGAAAATAAGAAAACAAAATCAGAAATGAAAATAAAATGGAAAAATATAAAAGTATGAAGAAATGGGCCAGGGGGTGCAAAAAGTAAAAGGGGGTATCAATAGTTAGCCAGGACCAAGCCCAGCCCACCACTTCATCTTCAACCTCTGACTTTCAAACAAAACGCGCGCGCCTGTACCAAATATGGACATCCTGCATACGAGCTCTATTGCAAAAACACATAACATCAAAGTTGTAGAGCTTTTCAAGACGAATCTAATCATATAAAAAACTAATTCTAACTCTCAAAGACCAGAGAGAATATCTCTGGCCCTAAAATCTAACCTAATTTTTTCAGTATGTTCATGGATCAAATTCTTTTAGCATGCTTAATAAAAATGAAAACTGAGCATATGTACAACTTCATGGCAATGAATACTACATTTCTTATTCACAAACCTAAGTCTAAATGTTCCTAAATAGAGAGATAGGAAGTTGATAAAAAACATGTTTCAGCTGACTTCGTGTAGGGCAATGTGGAGCTCTTCAACAAGGCTTGAGATGTCTGGGAGCTTGCTTGAACTTCACTTGACCTTCTCCAATGTCTAGCTTGCCTTGAATGTACTTGAACAAGCCTACAAAACTCAACCTGCACAAGCTCAAAATGAAAATGGCAAACCCTGTAAATGGAGTTACAGTTGGTGTTTAAGGTTTGGGATAGCTTGAATGGATTGAATGGAAGGTGTTTGAACAGGTTTGGGGCAAAACGCACAAGCAAATTGTGCTATGGAAGTCAAGTTGCAGATGCTGCCCTATTTTTCCAATGGAAGGTGATTTTGAGCTATGGGATGTTTGAGGGCTCAAAGAGTCGTGTTTCTGGTTCAAAGGGGTGTGTGAAAGATGTTTCAAATGCTTGCACAAGTTGTTTTTTACAGATGTTCAAGTTCTAGTATTTTGGATATCTTTCTTGTATTTTAAGCAAACATGAGGAGTGATGTGAAACAGGCCTGTACAGGATATCCATATGCTTGCACACTTTGCCTTTGGCCCCTCCAATTTGTGGATTTGATTTGCTGCATAAGATATGGACCAATCCTCAAGAAATCAGTTTTAACATAAAGCAAGATTATGGCAAAATTGGAAATATTGCTTTTTCTATTTAGAGATTAATCCAAGGTGCAATGCTCTAATGACCAAAACAATGCCTTAGACAAATGGTTTTGCACTTAATTATTGAGTGTGGAATGGTTTTGAGGCCTGTAATCTAGTGCAAAGCAAGCTGATTTGAATTTGCAACTTGTATGAACATGAACATGCCATGGATGAAAAATGAGTTTTTTCCAACTTCAAGCCTTCGATTATCCCTAACCACAAATGAGTTTGGAGAGTTCTTAGACATTTTGGAAAGCTTGCGACATGCTCTACAATCCATCTTTTGAAATGAAATTTGAGATTCCAAGTGGAACTATGTGAAAAATGGCCATGAAGATAGGTCAAAATCCTGCCTAAACTAGGGCAAAATTTCACTAAGTTAAAAGTTTTAGGGACCCTTGTTCCAAATATCATAACTTGAGATCCAAGCCTCTTTTGGGAAAACTTTGTGAATAAAAGTAGTATACATTGTGGAGGACTACAACTTTCATGTTCGAAGTTTTGTTTGAATCCAATTGCATCATGGTGAAAATGTTGGGCAAAGTTAGGAAAAATTAAGAAATTTTCATAACTTAGAAAAATTCTAAGTTATGAAATTTTTCAACTTTAAACCCTAATTTGAAAAAATGAGTTTCTTGATGAACAAGTTTCATGTTTTGACATATCTTGATGAAAAATAACCCTTGGCACTTGATTTTGACCAAAAAGTCAAAGTTTGACTTTTCAGTGTACAGTCAAATTTTGATCAGTTGACTGAAAAATTCATCTGTCAATCCAATGCAATTGAGGTCTTTTGAACTTGTTGAATAGGTAAAGATGATGCCATTGAGTCCTTGAATCCATGCTTAAGCCCAATTTCCATTGGCTAGGTCAAAAATCAGAAATTGGCTTTGTGCAGTCAAAACCCTAAAAATGACTATTTTGCCCTTTTGGTGATCTGATTAAATTTCTTGTGGAGTTGTGGTCCAAACTTGATCAAATGGTTCATATGAGTTTATAATGTGGACGTGGGTCAAAAATCATGAGGTTTGACTGTAAATTGGCCACAGTTGACTTTTTCCCCAATACAGTTGATTTCTAGGTCAATTATCCAATTGACTGGGCAAAAATTTGATTCAAGGCTTGAAACTTGGTATGGACAAACTTATGAGTCCAACATGAAGTATGAAAGTAACTTTGAGCATTGGAGGTCCAAAAATCCTTGTGCAAACTCAAACCCTAATTTAGGTCATCAGTGCAAGGAGATGTCTTGGGCAGTGCAAAACCCTAATCTTGTCTGGAGTTCAAGGAGTCTGGTGAGGGGAAATCTTGATAAAATGAGAGGGAAAATTTTGGGGTACAACAGTCGGTATGTAATATAGTGAAACTAAGTGGATTTAATCGAACCTAAGCATATAAAGATGTTTAACTTAGATGGTTCTGTGGAAATTATCAGTTTAAAAACCCTCAACTCACACTTTCGTGGTCTTATCTCAGATTATACCCCTAAAGCCCTATGCCTGCTCTCGCTAGCCCATAAGTGTTTATAAAATACTCTTTGAAAACTTAATAAAATCTAATTCGTTTTAAAGCGCTCTCGCTGTATTTAAATCAAATGCCTAACTTTAGCTATCCGGTTAAAACCTCACACTCTCGTGGTCTTGATCATAACCTATTCTACTTTTCTTACTCTCGTAACAAAAAGATTGATTTTAATTACAAAAAGTCACAGCCAGAAATTAAGTTAATTTGGATTTTAGCTTAGGAACAATTTAATCCATTTAGTTACTATTATCACATCCCGACTCTAGAAATTTAGCTAGTTATGGTACTTGAAACAGACAGACAGGAAATATAATCGGGAAACAATAAAACATTCATGATAAATAAATAACAGTAATTTAACATAAGCAAATTATATTAAAGTTAAATTAAATGCGATTAAGAACCTGAATAATAATAATATTATTCCTCAAGCTCCCTCTTCCACAAGTCGGCAAGATTGGAACCTTCGGAATCGGAACTTGAAACGAATTCTGAGGCTAAAAATAAATTCTAACTACAATAGCAATTTCCTAATGTTGGAAATAACTATTAAATGGTAAAAGGGAAATAAAACAAGAACATAAAAATGCAAACTGATGGTTCGTAAATTTGGCAGGGCTTACGCAAGAAATTCTGTAAAAAACTCTGTCCCTTCTTCATTGAAATCTCTCCTATTTATAGAGGAGAAATTGACAGCTGCACTTCAATTATGGAAAAAACCAGGACTGGGCGTTTTTGAGGTTGAGAGATTGTAGGAGTATTTAAAAAACTCTTTTCCTTACGTTGCCCACGTCTCCACGTTCTCCATGACGTTAAATTATGTAACACCCCAGTTCTATTTATTTGGAATTATCTTAATAAGAGTTATTTTATTTGAAACCAATAAAATTATTTTATTTGGGTTAATATAAAATAAAAGGATTATTATTTATTTTATAAATAATTGTAGAAAAAAAATAAGGATTGAAGGTTATTGGGCTATGATGTTATTGGTAAAAGAGGGGGGTGCAAGTGAAGTAAAATGTTATTTGGGACTTATATGTCACTTTTGTTCACTTTCACGTAAAACTGAGATTTTGGGATTTTGGAACTCAGAGAACGTGTAAAGAAGAGAAAGGAGAAGAAGGAGAAGATTGATCGAGGAAGTTGCAGGAGCTGCAGATTATCCAAGGTAAGGGGTTGATCATTCTTTTACTATGAATAAGTTGTGATATATATTCTATATGAGTTAGGGATTTGTAGGGATGATGGATTCTTGATGCCATGGTTGTTGTGATGATGAAACATGAATGGAATTGATTGGGTTTTGATGTGGTATTGATCCTATTGTATGCTTTAGATCATTGCTATATGATAGGAATTCGATTTTGATGGTTTTAGGATGTTTGGGGATGATTAGGAATGAGTTGGGGTGATTTTGGGAAGCTTAAAAACGTGAAATATGGTGTTGCAGAGTCATCAACACGGGCCGTGTTGCACAACACGGGCACCCGTGTTGATCTTCTGTGTGATGCTCGGGTAGGTTTTTCCCAAAAATCGTTTCGGCCATAACTTTTGAACCGTAACTCCGATTTAGGCGCCGTTTGATGCGTTGGAAAGCTAGTGAAATTTTCTATATGATTATGAGGAATTAGGTAGCTTTAAGAGCTTATTTTAATAAGTGATTATTGGAGAAAGTGTTTATGTTTATAAGTGAATTTGGTTGTTATGTATTTTAGTGAGGTGTTTGGAGATATTTGGGATTGGAGCTCTGAAGAACGACGGACAATCGCTCAAGAGTTCGAAGCTGCAACTTGATAAGGTAAGGGGGGCTACTACTCCACTTATATTTGCTTATGGGTTTAGATGCAATTGGTCGGGTAATTCGTAGGATAACCCCATCTTCTATGGTGTTCTGAATGATCGATGACTTTAGGGTCGAATCTTGTTAGAAAAGGTTTAGGTTCCCAAATTTTACGAACCAATTAGGGATTTTAGGTTCCCATGGTAGATTGGATGTTTTTGTACTGCATTGCACTACCGTAGAAAGGTATTTTCGTGCAAAAAAAATATGGATATATGAGCTGCTGCAGGTGCAGGAATTTTGGGATCGCGCTCATCAACACGGGCCGTGTTGCGCAACACGGGTACCCGTGTTGATCCCCTGTATTGATAAGGATAATGTGCTTTCTGGACACGTTACAACACGGGCCGTGTTGTTTAACACGGGCACCCGTGTTGATGCTGCTGTGTTGTTTTCTGAATTTTGTTTTCTGTGCATGCTGTTATGTACGGAGTGATCCTGTTTTTATGTGCAGTGTTTGATATGTTTTGCATATGCTGTTTATTGATTGCCTAGTGTTGATTGATATTTGTATCGAATAACGATTGTATGTTATGATACCAACACTATAGGGATGTTATTGCCATGCTTTAGATGATGTATCAAGCATGAATTATGATATAACTTGATATGATCGATGTTTGATAGTATGCTGAGTGATTACATGCTATCCATATCCTGTTATGATTGATGTTGTTGATGTTGCATGATATGTTGATTGATGTTAATAGTATGCTGAGTGTTACATACTTTACATATCATGTTGCATTTGTTAATTCCCATTGTGTGGAATTAACAGGGTGGCCAATATACGTGTCCGCGATTTAATGGAACGTTGAGGTGGTAGCCGTGTCCGCGATATAATGGAACGGTGAGTTATCTGTGACCCGAGATTTAATGGGGCGGTAAAATGGTACCACATGCATGGGTGTGTTGCATTACATTGAATATGACATGAATGGATGATTTTTCCAATGTTGTATTTGATTGATTGTATGCATGTATTGATACTAAATTGTTAACGATGTTTGATGTTAATTACAAGCATGAAAAGTAAAATATTATGAATATATGAATTGTAAAGGTTTTTGTAATTTATAAAACATGCTAATCGTTGGGTGATGTCTATGGTTTCCTAAATTGATTGTTTTGAACGTATAATCAAATGTATAGTTGAGATGCTCACCCTTACATGTTGAATATTTCAGATTGAGGAGCTTCGTTCAGGTGCTTGGCGAAGGCTTGTTGTTTCTAGTTTATTTCAGTTTAAGTATTGTTCGGGTCATGCTCTGATAGTTGTAACTCCGGGAACGTTTGTTTGTCGAGCTGCTTTAGTCAGACTCGTTTATTTCCTTATGTTTGTTATAATATGATGTTGATATATTCCAGGTGTTAATCCCTGATGATTTTGAAAATATTATAACATTGGTTTGTTAATTAAATTATTCCGCTGTGTAAACATGTATGAGTTGCTTCTATGTTATGCATGACAGGAATTTGTGTTATTTAAAAGAGAATTGTGACATCCTCGTTAATACATGTACTCTGAAAATATGATTTTAATTATTTGTGAAATTTATTCGGGGTTTTAGAGGGTGTTACAATAGTGGTATCAGAGCATAGTCGGTCGTTGCGACCAGAGTCTTGAGTCAGTTGTGTAGCGTGACAGTTGAATATTGTCGATATGTTGTTTATCCCTTAGTGCGTGACAGGTGTGTGAAACACTGTCGGTGCTTTTTGCTTTTCTAACTGTTTGTTGCAGGAGTTGACTTGAAGATAAGTGGGGGAGAAGCTTTTCTTCTCGGATGCGCTTCAGTTGTGATAGGCCGGTTCAGAATGTTGCTGACGGCGATAAAGCAAATGTTGTTGAAGTTTGGATGCTTCCTGAATGCGAAGGTGATATAGATTCAAGAATTTTGGTATGCTAGTGAACTCGTAGGGGAAATTGGATTAAACTGCATATTTTGCTGTCATCGCAGTGCGTGCTGGCCTTCACGGCGCGTACTGTGTGGTTTTGTGGAAAATGGCTAAATTATGTTTTGATCTCTAATGGTCGGAAAGTGGAACCGAACCTTAGTTGATTACCTTGAGGAATATTTTGGATACTATTAGTGTAGTAATTGGACTAATCTCCTATGGTAGCATGCCACTAAAGTCAATGTATGTTGTTATGTTCGAAGAATTATGTTGAAAACTTGGGGTGCGAGTTATTCTGGATGGTTGTAATTTACATTATTTCATCAAGTATCATGAAGTTGTTGAGGGCGACGTTGATTGGAAGAGTGCAAAGGTCATTGAGTCGTTGTTGTTGCGAACCGGCGAGAGTATGGACTCATGAATCTGTATCGGTCAAGTTGAAAATGTGGGTAGGTTTTTAGACGGTGAATTTAAGACAATTGAGAATAAAGTCTATTCCAAAGAAATGATAAGTTGAAGGGATTAACTCGTCGGATTGTATGTCTTTAGTATAGTTGGATTAATATCGGATGATTTTCGTAGTTGGATAAAAAGAAAGGATGTGGGTGAATTTTGAAAGAAAGAGAGAAAGATGGAACTTATGTTCATCAATCTCAAATTCAGATTTTTTTTGTAATTTTGGAGCAGCTGTTAGTAAAAGTGGTATAACTTTTTACTCGTGATTCCGATCAAAGCGGTTGTTGACTTTTTGGAAAGCTTACGAAATTCCATATAGTTTGCACATAAGATTTGTCTTCGGGAAGTTCATGAAGAAGGAGAAAAATGTATTTTAATATTTGGGTCTGATGCTGAATTTTGGAAAATTCTGCATGCGGGAATTATGAACCAGTCCCATTGCAAAGATGATAACTTTTTGCTCGTAACTCGGATTTGAGCGATTCATGAAGTTATAGAATCTACAAGTAATTACCTTCATTATAGAATATAATTTTATGCTTTGGAGGCATGTATCTAAGGAAATAATTGTGTTGGACGTTGGGTGTTTCTTGTTGAAAAATTGAAAGAGTGAAGAAGGATGTAGAGTATGGATAAAGAAATTTTATTCCGATGTTGCCGTAAGATGTGTTGTAGTAGGTTGTTGTATGATGTTAGTGTCGTATTTTCGGATAACTTTGGGATCCGTATCTTGTGTTTGGATTGTTGGATTGATGTTCTGTTTGAACCTGCAAGGAGATAAAAGTATATTTCTTTTATATGAAAATGTTTCCAAGTGTGGTAGAAGTATTCTCATAGGAAGAGACTTTGAAGTCGGTTGAGGAATTATAAACTTTTTGGACATGGGTGGTTGTTATTGCAGTTGTTGAGACGAGTTCAATCGTAAAATGTTGTTTGGAAATGAGTTGAGAGACATGTTGTTCTGCATGGAAGGATGCGAAAGTGTCAGAGGTGGATCTTATGATGATTGGTAATTGTTGGATTATGATGTTGTGAAAGATTTGAGAAAAAGTTCGGAAGGAACACTATTATAGTTTGGTAACGATGGTTTATGCTCCGTTATGGTTTTCGTCTATCTATTGGCAAATTGAGGAACTGATCACCCTTAATCTATTGTTGATAGTAGACGGAATCATAGTTGATGGATAGATGTGTTGTGTCGACTAGTATAGTGCATTCTGAAGAATATGTTATTATTTTTGTTTCTTGTTGCTATTTAAAAGAAGTGAAATTATAAGTTTGTTTATTAAAGTGCGAGTTTGGTTGGAAGAAGATGAGTCATCTTGTTGGAATTAATTGGACCCATGTACGGTATGTGGTTGTAATGTGGTTATGTTTTTAAGACGATTTTTGAGGATTATGTTACTAAAAAGATGATAAAGTCGTAGTTATGTTTTATGACAATTGGGAATTCATGGAAGTATATGAATGTTTCATCCAAGAGTGGCAATTGGAGTAAACTTGGTAGAGTTGATACTTTATAAGTAATCAGAGTTGCGCATCTGAAGCGTGATGTGCCAGAGTATGTTGGTTTATTATAAATGTCAGTTGATTTAATAAGGATATTAATGTGGTTGTTGGTTTATGGAGAGTTGTATATAATTTTTGGATTAAGACCCGTAAGCAGATGTTATGAGAATTTTGTTTTCGTTGTTGTGATGTCAGTGTTGATTACTAAAAGGAATGGTAATATTTCAGATTGTGTTAAAGGTGATTTGGTCGGTTATGTGGATGTCACTATAAGAGTGATATGACGAGAGTAATCAAGTTGTAAGTATTTGGTTGATAATTGGAATTCGTATATTAAGGAATGAATTGGCGCGTGAGTTGTATTAAGAATGTTGTCAATATGATAATATGATGGTTGTATATTCAAGTATAAGTAGTTTGCGGATGTTATTACTTCATAAGCGATGTATCAAGATGGTGTTGAGGGTGTCGATGAGCTAATATCGGGTATATCGTTATGATTAGTTGTGTATGTTTTGGTGTCGATATGGTTGCTAAGTTGATCATGTAATATTGTTAAGACGAAAAGACGATGTTGTGTGCCTGAGTGCAACAGTTGTTGGTTGATAATACGTTGAGTGTTTGGTATGTTCAGAATTGGTGTTGAGAGTGGTTGTGTCGATTGGATTTTCGAGGACGAAAATATCCTAAGTGGGGGAGAGTTGTAACACCCCAGTTCTATTTATTTGGAATTATCTTAATAAGAGTTATTTTATTTGAAACCAATAAAATTATTTTATTTGGGTTAATATAAAATAAAAGGATTATTATTTATTTTATAAATAATTGTAGAAAAAAAATAAGGATTGAAGGTTATTGGGCTATGATGTTATTGGTAAAAGAGGGGGGTGCAAGTGAAGTAAAATGTTATTTGGGACTTATATGTCACTTTTGTTCACTTTCACGTAAAACTGAGATTTTGGGATTTTGGAACTCAGAGAACGTGTAAAGAAGAGAAAGGAGAAGAAGGAGAAGATTGATCGAGGAAGTTGCAGGAGCTGCAGATTATCCAAGGTAAGGGGTTGATCATTCTTTTACTATGAATAAGTTGTGATATATATTCTATATGAGTTAGGGATTTGTAGGGATGATGGATTCTTGATGCCATGGTTGTTGTGATGATGAAACATGAATTGAATTGATTGGGTTTTGATGTGGTATTGATCCTATTGTATGCTTTAGATCATTGCTATATGATAGGAATTCGATTTTGATGGTTTTAGGATGTTTGGGGATGATTAGGAATGAGTTGGGGTGATTTTGGGAAGCTTAAAAACGTGAAATATGGTGTTGCAGAGTCATCAACACGGGCCGTGTTGCACAACACGGGCACCCGTGTTGATCTTCTGTGTGATGCTCGGGTAGGTTTTTCCCAAAAATCGTTTCGGCCATAACTTTTGAACCGTAACTCCGATTTAGGCGCCATTTGATGCATTGGAAAGCTAGTGAAATTTTCTATATGATTATAAGGAATTAAGTAGCTTTAAGAGCTTATTTTAATAAGTGATTATTGGAGAAAGTGTTTATGTTTATAAGTGAATTTGGTTGTTATGTATTTTAGTGAGGTGTTTGGAGATATTTGGGATTGGAGCTCTGAAGAACGACGGACAATCGCTCAAGAGTTCGAAGCTGCAACTTGATAAGGTAAGGGGGGCTACTACTCCACTTATATTTGCTTATGGGTTTAGATGCAATTGGTCGGGTAATTCGTAGGATAACCCCATCTTCTATAGTGTTCTGAATGATCGATGACTTTAGGGTCGAATCTTGTTAGAAAAGGTTTAGGTTCCCAAATTTTACAAACCAATTAGGGATTTTAGGTTCCCATGGTAGATTGAATGTTTTTGTACTGCATTGCACTGCCGTAGAAAGGTATTTTCGTGCAAAAAAAAATATGGATATATGAGCTGCTGCAGGTGCAGGAATTTTGGGATCGCGCTCATCAACACGAGCCGTGTTGCACAACACGGGTACCCGTGTTGATCCCCTGTATTGATAAGGATAATGTGCTTTCTGGACACGTTACAACACGGGCCGTGTTGTTTAACACGGGCACCCGTGTTGATGCTGCTGTGTTGTTTTCTGAATTTTGTTTTCTGTGCATGCTGTTATGTACGGAGTGATCCTGTTTTGATGTGCAGTGTTTGATATGTTTTGCATATGCTGTTTATTGATTGCCTAGTGTTGATTGATATTTGTATCGAATAACGATTGTATGTTATGATACCAACACTATAGGGATGTTATTGCCATGCTTTAGATGATGTATCAAGCATGAATTATGATATAACTTGATATGATCGATGTTTGATAGTATGCTGAGTGATTACATGCTATCCATATCCTGTTATGATTGATGTTGTTGATGTTGCATGATATGTTGATTGATGTTAATAGTATGCTGAGTGTTACATACTTTACATATCATGTTGCATTTGTTAATTCCCATTGTGTGGAATTAACAGGGTGGCCAATATACGTGTCTGCGATTTAATGGAACGTTGAGGTGGTAGCCGTGTCCGCGATATAATGGAACGGTGAGTTATCCGTGACCCGAGATTTAATGGGGCGGTAAAATGGTACCACATGCATGGGTGTGTTGCATTACATTGAATATGACATGAATGGATGATTTTTCCAATGTTGTATTTGATTGATTGTATGCATGTATTGATACTAAATTGTTAACGATGTTTGATGTTAATTACAAGCATGAAAAGTAAGATATTATGAATATATGAATTGTAAAGGTTTTTGTAATTTATAAAACATGCTAATCGTTGGGTGATGTCTATGGTTTCCTAAATTGATTGTTTTGAACGTATAATCAAATGTATAGTTGAGATGCTCACCCTTACATGTTGAATATTTCAGATTGAGGAGCTTCGTTCAGGTGCTTGGAGAAGGCTTGTTGTTTCTAGTTTATTTCAGTTTAAGTATTGTCCGGGTCATGCTCTGATAGTTGTAACTCCGGGAACGTTTGTTTGTCGAGCTGCTTTAGTCAGACTCGTTTATTTCCTTATGTTTGTTATAATATGATGTTGATATATTCCAGGTGTTAATCCCTGATGATTTTGAAAATATTATAACATTGGTTTGTTAATTAAATTATTCCGCTGTGTAAACATGTATGAGTTGCTTCTATGTTATGCATGACAGGAATTTGTGTTATTTAAAAGAGAATTGTGACATCCTCGTTAATACATGTACTCTGAAAATATGATTTTAATTATTTGCGAAATTTATTCGGGGTTTTAGAGGGTGTTACAAATTACGCGTGTGACGATCGTAAGGCTAAGGTGAAGATCGTAATACACTTAAATAGCGCGTTATGTTCGTCAATGATGTGTGACGACCATTCTTCAGGATGTGAGCGTGTTACGGTCGTAATAGATGTGTGACGACCGTCACAGCATCAAAATCTGCAGAATTTTGCAGATTAGTTCCTTTTCTTCTGATTTTCATATGTTAGCTTTCTTCATATGATCTTTTTCACTAAATCGATTTGAAACATGTTGTACCTGTGAAAAGACATAAAAACTCGGAACAATCGGGAGTTAAATGGATTAATGCAGTATGAAAATGGATTAAAAACGTAGCAATTATATGATACGATTTCTCGTTATCAAATTCCCCCATTCTTAAACCTTTGCTTGTCCTTAAGCAAATAATCATTTAGAAAGATCAGACAAGTTTTATCAAGCGCACATGCATAACATACCTTTGATTTTCAAAGCAATTACGAGAAATCATTCGTTAGTTCGATCGATACTTAAGTAAAACACTAACGATACGCTAATGACACAAGCAATAAGCTAAGTCATGGACTTCCATTTTAAACAAACTGTCCAATAATTCCGTTATAATTCTACCCAAAGTCTCTTGTACCTATTTCACCCGGTTGGTTCTAGTGCAATCACATTAAGCCCTTTGTCTTAGCACACACGTAGTTGAGTAACTGGTTAGTGACTTTGATCCTTTTAGCACGGGGTCTGGTACACGAATGTGGCAACCCTACACATATTATCCAAATTGGAGGTTTTGGGGGATCGAGTCGTAGCACGCCCTATCAAGTTCAGAACCAGATACCTCTGAACCAACCAACAATGGACTCCTTCATTATTTGCTCATCTCTTATATGCGACCTTGTATTTTGGTGCAACTTTTTTCCTCTTTAGCAGCGAGATAAGAAGGGTATTTCATTTATTAGGCATCAAACACTTATATTCATCGGCTCCCCACGTGGTTTGTATCAAGACGGTGTTGACTGCTAGTATAAACTACTAGGGGTTACTTTAGAACTAAAACTCAAGATATAGGTATAATGGTTATTGAAACGGATCGCGTAAGTAGGAAGTCTAAGGTGTCATAACCATACCGATCTTGTTGAATTGTTCTTGGCTTCCTAACTAGGATTTCATTAAGGTAGGTATGTCGGGCTATGCGAAGATAAAGCAAAAATTTTCGGTATGGCTAAATAAAGCGGGGAAGAATTGAAACTAAGAAATATCGTAAAAATTACTTGTTTAATGGAAAATGCGGAAAGGGAAAGGTACCTCTCCCACACTATATCAGACATTGTCCTCAATGTTGTGGTATAATAGCGGGGAAATACAAATACAAAAGGAAACGGCAACGGAAAAGAAATAAGGCTTTAAAAGAAATAAATGCAGAAACGGAAAAGAAAATCAAAAGTAATAAATAAAAACAAACGGAAACAATAACAAAAACAAATAGGTGGATTGCCTCCCACTAAGCGCTTTGTTTAACGTCGATAGCTCGACGGCTCAGGAGTGCAATCACTCATGGTGGTTCTCTCGAGGATGACTCCTCAGTCGAACTTTTAGTAGTTGTCATTTTCCATGGCCACTTATCATGCCATCTCACATATCCCTCACCTTTTATTTTCTTTCTTCTGTGGGGTGGTTCATTCTTCCGAACTTGTGGTGGTGGTTCTGGATCTATCCTAAGTATCAACTTTTCATGTTTGGGCTTAGTGATTTCATCCACCACCTCAAAGGTTAACCTTATCCTCTTAACGCTAATAATATCCCTAGTTTCATGGTCCTCTAATTTTCTCTTTTTATGCAAGACTTCAAACAAGGGTGCATTAGTGTGGATATTTTCCAATACCTCCATATACGTTTTAGATTGGGAGTCTATCTGAGCTTCCATAAAACTTTTCGGGAAAGGAATCAGTGGGGTATAGGGATGAGGAACAACAATAGGTGCTTCCTTCTTTACCTCTTCTACAACCTCCCTTTTATATGGTGTTGGAGGATTTTTCTTAATCTTCACTCTTTTCTCGTCTGAACTCTCCTCAACCACATCATCACTCTCCTCAACCTCATTATCACTCTCCTTAGGATTTTCAATTTTTTTTTCACTACTGGTTGTTACAACATCCAATTTATCCTCAGGGAAGGGTCCTAGAGGGTTTTGTTCAAGCTGGGAGATTTGAGTCTCTAAGGCTATGTTGTGAGTCGCGAGCGACTCAACCACAGTGGCCAGTTGCCTAAGGTTTTCACTGTTTTGAAGACTTTGTTTTCTAAACTCTTCATTTTGGACAGTTTGTGTCTCTATATAGTGCTCCATCATAGATTCTAACCTAGAGTGAATTAGCGTCGCATTTTGTGTTTCCATAAAGCGCTTTGTCATCATAGATATTTCATTAAAATTTTCCATTAATATTTCGAGGTCAGATTTATAGGATTCTTGCGTCTCCTCGAAATATTGGGTGTAGTGATTGTAGGGGAAATTTGGTTGAGGATAAGTTTGGTTGGAATTATAATATTCTTGTGATTCCTCAAAATGTTGGGATTGGTAGTTCGAAAGGTAATTCGGGTGAGAATGAGTTTGTGACGCATTGAAATTCTCCAATAGTATTTCGAGGTCAGATTTATGGGATTCTTGTGATTCCTCGAAATACTCAGAGTGGGAGTTATAGAAATTTTTTGGGTGATACATAGTAATTGGGACAAGAATGCCTTAGTCTATACGGTGCAACAACGGAATAACAATATTGACTGTTGGTCCCCGACAACGGCGCCAAAAACTTGATGTGTAAATTCTGCAAGTGCACGGAAATATCGAAGTAATATAAAAGATTGTCGAACCACAGAGACAAATGTCAACCTACTGTAATCTATCGCTACTTTGTAAAGCTAAGGCTAATGAATAATTGGATTTTTGGGGGAAATTAAAGTAGAGGAAAACTAAATCGAACTAAGGGAATAATAATAATAATAAAACGGTCGGTATGTAATATAGTGAAACTAAGTGGATTTAATCGAACCTAAGCATATAAAGATGTTTAACTTAGATGGTTCTGTAGAAATTATCAGTTTAAAAACCCTCAACTCACACTTTCGTGGTCTTATCTCGGATTATACCCCTAAAGCCCTATGCCCGCTCTCGCTAGCCCATAAGTGTTTAAAAAATACTCTTTGAAAACTTAATAAAATCTAATTCGTTTTAAAGCGCTTTCGCTGTATTTAAATAAAATGCCTAACTTTAGCTATTCGGTTAAAATCTCACACTCTCGTGGTTTTGATCGTAACCTATTCTACTTTTCTTACTCTCGTAACAAAAAGATTGATTTTAATTATAAAAAGTCACATCCAGAAATTAAGTTAATTTGGATTTTAGCTTAGGAACAATTTAATCCATTTAGTTACTATTATCAAATCCCGACTCTAGAAATTTAGCTAGCCATGGTACTTGAAACAGACAGACAGGAAATATAATCGGGAAACAATAAAACATTCATGATAAATAAATAACAGTAATTTAACATAAGCAAATTGTATTAAAGTTAAATTAAATGTGATTAAGAACCTGAATAATAATATTATTCCTCAAGCTCCCTCTTCAACAAGTCGGCAAGATTGGAACCTTCGGAATCGGAACTTGAAACGAATTCTGAGGCTAAAAATAAATTCTAAATACAATAGCAATTTCCTAATGTTGGAAATAGATATTAAATGTTAAAAGGGAAATAAAACAAGAACATAAAAATGCAAACTGATGGTTCGTAAATTTGACAGGGCTTCCGCAAGAAATTATGTAAAAAAATTTGTCCCTTCTTCATTGAAATCTCTCCTATTTATAAAGGAGAAATTGACAGTTGAAACAGGAACGTGGACTGCACTTCAATTGTGGAGAAAAACCAGGACTGAGCGTTTTTTAGGTTGAGAGATTGTAGGAGTATTTGAAAATCTCTTTTCCTTACGTTGCCCACGTCTCCACGTTCTCCATGACGTTAAATTACGCGTGTGACGGTCGTAAGGCTAAGGTGACGGTTGTAATACGCTTAAATAGCACGTTACGTTCGTCAATGATGTATGACGACCATTCTTCAGGATGTGAGCGCGTTACGGTCGTAATAGATGTGTGACGACCGTCACAGCATCAAAATCTGCAGAATTTTGCAGATTAGTTCCTTTTCTTCTGATTTTCATATGTTAGCTTTCTTCATATGATCTTTTTCACTAAATCAATTTGAAACATGTTGTACCTGTGAAAAGACATAAAAACTCGGAACAATCGGGAGTTAAATGGATTAATGCAGTATGAAAATGGATTAAAAATGTAGCAATTATATGATACGATTTCTCGTTATCACCTATTTAATCCTACATTTATCAAAACACTTATACACTTAATCATTCAAACACTAGAACATTCAGAAATTCAAACAATCAGACAATCAAACACTCAAACACTTAAACACTTAAACATTCAAACACTCAAACCTTCAAACAATCAGGCACTCAAACACTCAGACACTTAAACATTCAAACCTTTAAACCTTCAAACATACAAACACAATGGTCTCTACACCATAATATGTTATTAGTGCATATTTCAACGGTGAGACATACATTTGTTCCACCTCAGGGTTTTTGTTTAGAGACACTGAGAAAATCCGATTTTGTTTAAACAGGAAAGCCGATTTCTTATATTTCAAAAAACGATTGGAGGTCAAACTTGGACGAGGTCCTGTGACACAAATCTTCTATCAAAATCCAGTTTTTTTGGTGAGAACCAAATAATATATTATAAGGTTAAGGTTCAAGATGATGAGGACCTTCAGAATATGTTTTCCAGTCATGAGTGTGATCGGTGGATCTGGAACTGACTGTTTAACGCTGGTTTGCGAAATGTCGCGGAAGCAAGAGTCACCACCGTCTTTTATTTTATCCAAATGGAAAGGACAAAAGCACAAAAAAATTCCTTAAAGAGATTGCTCTCGGTTCGGGAGGTAGATTATAGAAAGGGAAGGTGTTAGCACCCTTTCTATCCATGGTTATCCATGGGCTCTTAGATACTTGCTCATTGTGTTTTCAAAAATGGTTTGTTTGCTTTTCAACTGTGGGTTTTAAAAAGTTTCTTTGAAAATTTCAGTTCGACTCTTGTGTCAGAGTGTTTGAAAAATTGCTTTGAAAGCTTTTGAAAAGTGTCGGTGTGAAAAGATTTTTGTTTGTTTTTGAAGAGCAAGTATCTACGAGAACCTACCTACCCTAAGGAATTCGTCTGTGTAAATGTCTTTTAAAGTAGTGCCATCCCACCATTGAGAGGTAGGTAGCACCACTGTTGGAGGTGTTCGGGTCAATTCGATGTTCGTAGGGACATGGTGATCACCAGAGCAATGGGAAGACACCTTAGAAGCTACCCTCATGCCAGGTTCCCGGATCATGAGGACTTACTAAGACATCCTCTACTCGACGATCACCTCTCGAGGCAAGGCAACAGTGAGGCGTACCCTAGGGGTGGTGTGTGCGAATTGTGTGTCGTTTTCATTGATATTTGTCTTGTTCATGTTATTGGTGTTCTACGCTTGATTTTATTATTTTAGGCCATTCATTCTTGCATGCTTTGTTTAACAGTTAAAAGTTGCGAGGAAAAGTAAATCTAAAGCTATTACAAATGGCGCGGGTCCACATCGCCAAAATTAAACCGGACCCGATTTGACGGAAAAGTAAAGAATTAAAAGAATTAAAAAGTGCGAGAAGTAAATGTTACAAAGCTTCGGGAGAGATACATAATTATTTAAGCGGAAAAAGAAATAAGATAAATATGCGAAATTAAACAATTAAGAACATGGGCGTTGGACCCTTTTGCAAAATATTAAAATTATATGAATTAATTAATTAAGAAAAGAAATTGTTTTTGTTTTTGGTATTTTTATGTATTTGAGATTTAAATGAAAAAGGAATTAATTAAAATTAAAATAAAATGTTAAACCTAGTTCTAATTATTTTTAAGTTTTTTAAGAAAAATATTGGAGTTTTTTAACCTAATTTAAGCCCTAAATTATTTTCATGCAAATTTAATTATAAAAAATAAAATAAATATTATTATTGTGAAAAAAGAAATATTAAAAAAGAATAAAAATTAACTAAACCTAATTCTACATTTTTTTAGATTTTATTATGAAAAGAATTAAAATTATAACCTAATTTAAAACTAATTAATTACATGCTAATTTATTTACAAGAAAATATCAAAATAAATAATCATTATATTTTTTATCTTTTTTTCTGAGTTTTTTATGTGTTTTATATTTTGTAAAAAAAAGGAATTAATTAATTAAATTAAAACAATAAAGAAAATAAAACAATAATTGAAAAAAAATAAATAAAGTATAAAGAAAAGGTTAGAGAATTGCAAACCAGGGGGGTGGTAGTCCCAAAAGAGGAGGTATAGCCCAAGAAATCTGAGCCCAATAACCTTCAAATTCGTTGACTTTTCCAGGCACCATGTGGCACCTTTGACCAGGCTTATGATGTTCATCCATTTTGCACCCTTGGATTGCTTCTGATGGACGCGTGGGTGGATAGATCTGGAGGTGCATCATGGTTTCCAACACAAGCGCTGCATGGGAATCATTGTGGAAAAATAATATTGAAATTACACAGACCTGGGGCTCGAACCCAGGTCTTGGACATTGCAAAGGTGTACACCTGCCACTGAAGCGCTTCAACGTATTTGATATATAAATAAACAACAATTAATAAAAAGAAAGGAAAAACGTTAGTGGGTCCGCGCGCCAATTTTCAAACAGACCAACCACTCCTTGCCACGACTCCATCTTCTTCGAGTGTTCCTGAAAACAAAAACATGAGGCAACGGTTTTCTATGCGTTGCTTAAGGTCAGTTTCAAGAAAATAGCGACTAGCGCTATGGTGTCCATAAATTAATCGCGAGTGTGGATTCTTCTTCGTCTAAGCTTGCTGGTTTGAATGGTGGTGGTCTTGAGGGCCAATTTTTCTTAATTGCAAAAGCCCTATTTTGAAGCTCTGTAAACCCTAAATATCAACAATGGTGAAATCGAATATACAGCACAAAAACGCAATTAATTATGTTGGTTAGCATCAGGATATCATAAGGAATATAAATCCATAATTAGAATGCCATGAGAATGCCTAGAATTAAAAATACGATCGTGACTTTTTCTCTGTACAGGGGAGGTTCTCGTTACCAATTCTTGAAGTTTGAGTTGATGTTTTGGATTGGAATGTGATCAGTGATCTCCAAGGAAGCTATTGGAATGAAAATTAGGGCTTGAATCGTCCTCAAAGGTGGTTTTCAGAATTGACTTTCTTAGAGAAAATTTCAAGCTTGCAATGGTCCTTTTTTGAGCTGCTGCGTGGTCCCCTTGCATTAGGTTTATGATCAAGCCTTTGTAGTGAGTGTATTAGGTTAACAAAATTGATCCAAATATCTTTCATTCATGGATTTGGAGATTTGATTTTTCACCATTATGTTTTCAATCTTTTCCATGTGCTCTTGTATCAATTATGCTCAAATCAAATCAAATCTTCCTATTTTTTAATGTGCACGAAATATTGAGGGCAAAACATGCATGAAAAGATTTATTAGGTCAAGTTATATATTTTTCACATATTTAAATGATTTAAATGAATTAATATAAATAAAAATTCAAATAAATAAATAAAAAATGAGAAAATACTTCCCTTTGGGCCAAGTGGTCGTGCATATGCTTAGAATGATGAATCATGGAAGAAAAATGGGCCCATTAGCAATTTTAGGTCATTTGAATCAATGTTGACTTTTCAAAATATCCAAAAATTTCCCAACTTCTACAAGGCATAACTTGCTCAATTTTTAAGCTTTTCACATGTTCTTGGACATTTTGGAAAGGTCTTTGAGTCCTCTAACCAATGTCTTTGGTCCCATGTCATTTTGATTTACCAATATCAAGTTATGGCCTTTGACTTAAAGTCCCTTTTTGTTGACTTTTGAAAATGACCTATAATGTTGAAATTGATAATGTTTTGTGAGAGCATTTCTTGGACTTGAAGTATGAAGATGAGTTGTAGGAAATGTCTTTCTCTTCAAAATGAGCTTTGGATGGAATTTTTCTGATAATCCATGTGAAAGTTATGCCCTGGTCAATTTCAGTTGACTTTTCCAACTGTCCAAATAAGGAAACTTTTGCATCTTTGATGATTTCTGAGCCAAATTTTGAGAATCATGATCAAGCATTGATCAAATGATGTTTGTGGCTTCAAAATGATATGTTGACCAAAAATTTGAACTTTTGACTGTCAAATGACCATTTTGCCCCTACAGTTGACTGTAGTGCAATTAGGGTTTTTGACTGTGCAATTTTGAGCTGAATGCCTTGAAACTTGATATGAGGATGTTTGACCATATTTGTAGGCCTGTGAGACTTGATTGGGCCTTTGGAAACTTCATTTTCTTGATCAGAACACAAACCCTAGTTTTGACTGTATAGGAGGCCTTTGCACTGTGCAACCCTTGGGGAATTTTGTGACTTGGCTTGGCAATTTCTTGGAGAATATGGGAGGGCAAATTTTGGGGTACAACAGTTGCCCCTGTTCAATCTTCTTAGACCTGAGGATGCAGATTGGCTGACGTGCCTTTCGTAATCCGAGGGTAGAAGATGATTGGACACTAGAGTGCCCATAAATTTGCGCTCACATAGCGGCAGTGTGGTGGGAATGGGCTTATAGATGCCATTTAGAGGTTGCTGGATAGGATGATGGGCTTATAGATGCCATCTGGATGTTGATCGCATAAGAGATTCCTTAGCGAGAACCTGCATACCTGCAAAAGAAAAATGAGTACCTGACACGTTGCAGGAGCTGATTTTTAGATGCTTGGTATAGATGTGTCCTGACTGGTTACAGGAGCTGAGTCGGGAGCTTCAAACGGCGATGAATGAACCAGGGATGGTTACTGCCTTAGCATGAATGGTAAGAGAACCTTGGGCGACTTTAACTCCAACAACGCTCGTTGAGAAAAATCTTGAGTGTCTTCTACTGGGATAAGAATCAGGGAGATCTTAGGGTCGATCTGACTGAACCAGAGAAGGCCTTTGACTGGATAAGCATCAGGAAAATCTTAGGGTCGATTAACTGAACCGGTCTAGGTCTTGAAATGCCTTCAACTGGAATAAGTGTCAGAACGTCGCCATATCTGGTTCATATCTGGACTATATCTGGAAGGAAATCTGGAAGCAGCATCAGAACGTCACCATATCTGGCTTACATCTGAAACTATATCTGGAAGGAACTCTGGAAGCAGCATCCGAACGTCACCATCTCTGGTTTACATCTGAAACTATATCTGGAAGGAAATCTGGAAGCAGTATCAGAACGTCACCATCTCTGGGTCATATCTGAAACTATATCTAGAAGGATATCTGGAAGCAGTATCAGAACGTCACCATATCTGGGTCATATCTGAAACTATATCTAGAAGAAAATCTGGAAGCAGTATCAGAACGTCACCATATCTGGGTCATATCTGAAACTATATCTGGAAGGAAATATGGAAGCAGTATCAGAACGTCACCATATCTGGGTCATATCTGAAACTATATCTGGAAGGAAATCTGGAAGCAGCATCAGAACGTCACCATCTCTGGGTCATATCTGAAACTATATCTAGAAGGATATCTGGAAGCAACATCAGAACGTCACCATCTTTGGGTCATATCTGAAACTATATCTAGAAGAAAATCTGGAAGCAGCATCAGAACGTCACCATCTCTGGGTCATATCTGAAACTATATCTAGAAGAAAATCTGGAAGCAGTATCAGAACGTCACCATCTCTGGTTCACATCTGAACTATATCTAGAAGGAATTGCGATAGTTGATAGTAATCATTTTTGTATTGATCTTTTTCCTGAAAAGGCAAAACATAATTGTATGCAAAATCATGATGCATGAACTGTATGTCTTCAAAATTAATGAGATTCGTGTAGTATGATGCATATGCATGCTATAATGTATGAAGATGTGATGTTTATGAATGTATTCTTGTTTAAGAAAATAAATCCTTGACGGGTGCCGGGAAGTCACTCCTGGGCTGATGTTGAAGAATAGGTTTTGCTTCCGCTGGGGGATGATATTTGCAAGAATACCGGTAGGAGAAGATGACTCCGTTGAGGGACAAACTTGGCGAATGGAAGATTCTGCGGGGAGGAAAGTACTCTGACGATCTTGCTGGGGAGCAATACTCTGTGGGGAGAGGGATGCCTTGCTGAGTGTTGATAATAGCTTGCCGAGGATATCCTTGTTGTGGGAAGTGTTGATGGACTTCGCTGGGGTAAGAAGACTGTGTCGACGACGATCTTTCCGTGGCTTTTGGCTGAGGATAACCCAGTTATATCTTGTTAGGGAAATAACTCTTTGAATAAAGCCGGGAGACGCATTCGTGCTCTGCGAGGATAAGCTTCCAAAATCAACTGGGGATAAGCTTACTGCTTGGGGAGATGGATTCCAACTTTCCTGGGGAAGCTGGATTGGACTCTCCTGGGGAAGTATTGAACTGCGTTGGTTATGTTCTTCAACGGAACCTACCTTGATACCTTGGAGGACAGAAACAATCAGATTGCTTAGACCACCCGTTATTGCCCCTGTTTCTGAGGTGGGAGAGGAAGACCTGTGAGGTGCTGATAGTTGTTGATGGACAAACCTTCTTCTGGTAGACAGATGGCAGGACATAGTCGTACGCTTTAATCCCTAACTTTTGCCTGGACCGCCCTTTCGGGTTTTCGATCCACCGGGATACCCATTTTTTCTCAAGCCGCCTTTTCAGGTTTTCGACTTGCCGGGTGTACAGATTTTTTCCATTTCATCCCTTCATTCTGCCCGAACCCTTTTGGTTCGCCGGGAAGCCCTTATTTTTGCCTAGGTGTGTCAACCTAGCGGGTCTTTGATTATGCGTAGTATTTTTTCGACTATGTCCACACTTTTGGAAGGCAGGGAGGTGCCCTTGTTGTCGTGTTGCCATGCCACCAGAAGATCTTCGTTTGATCGTCCGATGCCCCAAGTGACTTAGACAGAGATTTGCCCCTGGCTATTTGGCCTTTGAGAGATTCTCCGAATCTTGACTTAACTGCCCCAGATGATGAACAATAGTCATGCCATGCCCCTTGATTGGAAGTGCTTCTGTTCATTAGGCTTTCATCGTGCGAACTTCTATGCTGTTCAAACAAAAAGTCATATGCAAACAAAGTTATGTTAAAAATGCAAAGCTTATGTCTGTCTTGAAGATTTTGAAAATGCATTATTTTTTCATAAAACAAATGAATGTTTGTAAAACGTGATGTCAACTCCGTATTTACCGTAGGCCTTAAGGAGTCAGGATACCTTTCGTGACAGTATGCTTTCGAGCTAACCCATGCTTCAGCTAGGACTTTTGAGGGTTATAACGTGGCCCGGTTCACGGTTTAAGAAACAAAGGATAAAGGCTCAAATTATTTGTACCCACCCGCTCTTCGTGATGTTCTCCAAACCTAAACTCAGTTGATCGTGCGTTAGACCTTGCTTGAGTCTTTGCTTTGATGTTCCAATAATGGTTCAGATGTTGATGATTTCTTTTGAATAGGCAGTCATTTTTTGCTTTGGTTGAGGGTTTGTGAGACCTCTTTCTTGATTTTTGTTATCCCTTTCTTTTTTGCCTGAACTGTTTCCTTTTTTGGAATTACAGTCAGCGGGATGCCCCCAGTTTTGTAAGTCTCCTTCATGGGTTTTGACTTAATGGGTTTTTCATTTTTTGAGATAATGACTGCATGTCCTTATGATTTATTCAGAACCATCACTGTCTTTTGTTTTGTAAGGACTCCTTCGGTGCCATTTGTTATGCACTTGGATCAACTGAGAGAACTACCCTGCCCCAGGTTATGATAAAGGGTTTTAAATTTCGAAAAGAAAAACTCCTACTTCTTTGGCTCAGAGGGGTTGACGAGGGATTATCATCCTTATAACTCCAGTGTTTAGGGATTGAAACAATGCCTGTACCTCATCAGCGGGGTCTGTTCAAAAGCATACTGTAGATTATGGTATCGTTTTCGTCATCCTCCCTCAAGAGGCTTAGAATTTTAGATCCAGAGTTGACATCAAAAAAAATATGAAAAGAAATTTGAACATAATGAAAACAATTGTATTAATTCCCAAAACAGACGTATGCGATGCATTGATAGAATAAAAGAGTTTGCTATGACATTAATTGTTTGTATAAGCAAAGAAAAATACAACTCAAAAATTCAAATAAACAAAAGGCTTCAATGATTGGGAATCAGAGCAGTGATTATGTTCGGAGTCTCAGGCACTTCAAACTGAATCTCCCCGGCGTCGATCATGTCTTGAATCTTGTTCTTGAGAGGCCAGCAGTTGTCCGTAGTATGCCCCGGGCTATCAGAATGATATGCGCACCTATCATTGGGATGATAGTTGGGAGCAGAAGTATTCGGATTCCGAAGAGGAGCCCTTAAGGTGATCAGCCCTGCCTTCAACATTTGTTGCAGTGCTTGATCCAGCGACATGTGGATTTTGGTGTACTGTCGTTTCTCCTTGCGCTGCTGCCCCTGTCCTTGTTGAGCAGGTCCGGGATTGGAGATCTGGATTGCCCCTACCTCATGACGGCTCTTTTTACCGTGTACAGCATTGGATTCTTTCTTTCCATGATGAGGCTTTTTATCAGAAGGTGCAGCCTCTTGAATTTTCCCAGACCGGATGCCAGCTTCTATTCGCTCTCCAGTCAAGATAAGATCTGTGAATCCAGCAGACGAATTCCCAATTAGGTGGTTGTAGAACGGACCAGACAGGGTCCCCAAGAACATATCGACAAGTTCCCGATCAGTCAGAGGTGGTTGTACCCTTCCAGCAAGATCCCTCCATTTCTGCGCATATTCTTTAAAACCTTCACTTGATCCTAACGACATACCCTGGAGTTGGGTACGCGTAGGAGCAAGGTCGGCATTATATTGATACTACTTGTAGAAAGCAGTAGCCAACTCCTCCCAGTTACGAACCTTGGTCCCATCTAGCTGATAGAACCATTCGAGATGAGTCCCTGAAAGACTCTCCTGGAAGAAGTGGATCCACAAATTCTTGTCCACCGTATATGGTTGCATCTTCCGAACATAGGACCTGAGATGTAACTTAGGACAAGACGCCCCGTCATACTTGGTAAAGGATGGTGCTTTGAACTTCCGAGGAATAATCACACCAGTTGACAAACCCAGATCTCCAAAATCCAACCCAGGTACCTGTTGGATCTCCATAGCATTCAGCCTATCCTCCAACTGTTTGTACTTGTCTTCGGCAGGAGGGTATTGTTCGTCGTTGAAATCTGTCTCGTTGTCGGAGACAACTGGACTAGGAACCTCTCTCTCATGGTGACTGCTTTCCCTCACAGATGGAGTTGTCCTCTCAGTTTCAATCTGCGGTGTATTCCCAGATCTGCGTTTAGGGCTGAACAAGACAGTCCTCTTCTTCTTCTTTTCTTTCTTCAAGAGCAAAGCCTTCAGATCTTGTTGCCCCTGGGTCAAATTCATGATCAACCCTTGGAACTGGGCGTTCTGAGCCTGGAGGGCCTTGATGGACTGCTCAGTTGATGATTCAGGATTCATGACGATCGGCTGAAATAAACAGCGAAGAAGGGTAAGCAACCTGTCAAAGGGATACCTGCAATGCAATGAGATGTATGACATGCATGTAATGATTTCAGGGACCTCGCGGGATAAACAAGACAGTTTGTTAGAATTGGAAACCGGTAGCTTGATTGAAGGAACTTCATGTTGTTGAGAATCCTTCTTCAAGGGTCAAAGGCTCACCATATCCAGTGGGTCATAGCCCCTGACATCCTTAGCTAGAGGAAAATAAATCCTCTTTGCCCCTTGCTAGATGTTTGATTTATCATGACCTGCATCACAAGCCCTTGAGATCCTTGAAATGGGTTAGGATGTATGCAATGGTATGATGTCATGCTATGCATGGGGTGATGTAGGTAAACCCTGTTATGAGTCCCAATTAAGGACTATAAACAAACCCTGCAAGAAATTCAGTATACTTTGTTATGAGTCCCAATTAAGGACTATAAACAAACCCTGCAAGAAATTCAGTATACTTTGTCATGAGTCCCAATTAAGGACTATAAACAAAACCTGCAAGAGACCTAGTAAACCCTGTTATGAGTCCCAGTTAAGGACTATAAACAAAACCTGCAAGTAGCTTATGTGTTAGATAACACGCATGCAATTAGTCAAGTACGAAGGCACACAAGTCACACAAGAGAAACCTTAGGGTTTAGGCCAGCATGGGGTCTGGGTATTACCCTCTTGAAGTTGGTGGGCTCAACCTGTCCTATTAGAAGTAACCGGGTTCTAAGGGTCCCAATATCACGGGATTGCTTTCATTGTTCATCGTTTCGATTTAGCCACTGAACTGGCGACCGAAATATTCCAGGAAAGCAACCCTCAATTGAGTGTAGTATCGAGTATCAACCGACCTCGGACTGCACCAAAGTCAGTTATCTCACTACCCTAAAGAGGCCAAGATAGTTCAATTAAGGTTCCTAAGGTCTGTTGATGCTTCACGACACCACGCGGAGGCCCCGTACTCTCCTTGACTGAACTCAAGGGTTACCGGTACACACCAAAGTGCCACATCAACGTAGCAGACTGTTTCAACCATGTCGGTATACCCCGCACAGTTCCCTCACAGCCTTGTTGCTACTTTCTAAGAAGGTATCCCCCAGATCCGGGTTTAGGATCTATAGAACTCCCAAGCAACCCACAATTTAAAGCAAGCAAATCAATACAATTGAAAACACAGTTATGAACTAGCCCTAAGGTACACCTCACTTTAAGTTTTGTTCCCCAGCAGAGTCGCCAGTTCTGTGATCGGTGGATCTGGAACTGACTGTTTAACGCTGGTTTGCGAAATGTCGCGGAAGCAAGAGTCGCCACCGTCTTTTATTTTCTCCAAATGGAAAGGACAAAAGCACAGAAAAATTCCTTAAAGAGATTGCTCTCGGTTCGGGAGGTAGATTATAGAAAGGGAAGGTGTTAGCACCCTTTCTATCCATGGTTATCCATGGGCTCTTAGATACTTGCTCATTGTGTTTTCAAAAATGGTTTGTTTGCTTTTCAACTGTGGATTTTAAAAAGTTTCTTTGAAAATTTCAGTTCGACTCTTGTGTCAGAGTGTTTGAAAAATTGCTTTGAAAGCTTTTGAAAAGTGTCGGTGTGAAAAGATTTTTGTTTGTTTTTGAAGAGCAAGTATCTACGAGAACCTACCTACCCTAAGGAATTCGTCTGTGTAAATGTCTTTTAAAGTAGTGCCATCCCACCATTGAGAGGTAGGTAGCACCACTGTTGGAGGTGTTCGGGTCAATTCGATGTTCGTAGGGACATGGTGATCACCAGAGCAATGGGAAGACACCTTAGAAGCTACCCTCATGCCAGGTTCCCGGATCATGAGGACTTACTAAGACATCCTCTACTCGACGATCACCTCTCGAGGCAAGGCAACAGTGAGGCGTACCCTAGGGGTGGTGTGTGCGAATTGTGTGTCGTTTTCATTGATATTTGTCTTGTTCATGTTATTGGTGTTCTACGCTTGATTTTATTATTTTAGGCCATTCATTCTTGCATGCTTTGTTTAACAGTTAAAAGTTGCGAGGAAAAGTAAATCTAAAGCTATTACAAATGGCGCGGGTCCACATCGCCAAAATTAAACCGGACCCGATTTGACGGAAAAGTAAAGAATTAAAAGAATTAAAAAGTGCGAGAAGTAAATGTTACAAAGCTTCGGGAGAGATACATAATTATTTAAGCGGAAAAAGAAATAAGATAAATATGCGAAATTAAACAATTAAGAACATGGGCGTGGGACCCTTTTGCAAAATATTAAAATTATATGAATTAATTAATTAAGAAAAGAAATTGTTTTTGTTTTTGGTATTTTTATGTATTTGAGATTTAAATGAAAAAGGAATTAATTAAAATAAAAATAAAATGTTAAACCTAGTTCTAATTATTTTTAAGTTTTTTAAGAAAAATATTGGAGTTTTTTAACCTAATTTAAGCCCTAAATTATTTTCATGCAAATTTAATTATAAAAAATAAAATAAATATTATTATTGTGAAAAAAGAAATATTAAAAAAGAATAAAAATTAACTAAACCTAATTCTACATTTTTTTAGATTTTATTATGAAAAGAATTAAAATTATAACCTAATTTAAAACTAATTAATTACATGCTAATTTATTTACAAGAAAATATCAAAATAAATAATCATTATATTTTTTATCTTTTTTTCTGAGTTTTTTATGTGTTTTATATTTTGTAAAAAAAAGGAATTAATTAATTAAATTAAAACAATAAAGAAAATAAAACAATAATTGAAAAAAAATAAATAAAGTATAAAGAAAAGGTTAGAGAATTGCAAACCAGGGGGATGGTAGTCCCAAAAGAGGAGGTATAGCTCAAGAAATCTGAGCCCAATAACCTTCAAATTCGTTGACTTTTCCAGGCACCATGTGGCACCTTTGACCAGGCTTATGATGTTCATCCATTTTGCACCCTTGGATTGCTTCTGATGGACGCGTGGGTGGATAGATCTGGAGGTGCATCATGGTTTCCAACACAAGCGCTGCATGGGAATCATTGTGGAAAAATAATATTGAAATTACACAGACCTGGGGCTCGAACCCAGGTCTTGGACATTGCAAAGGTGTACACCTGCCACTGAAGCGCTTCAACGTATTTGATATATAAATAAACAACAATTAATAAAAAGAAAGGAAAAACGTTAGTGGGTCCGCGCGCCAATTTTCAAACAGACCAACCACTCCTTGCCACGACTCCATCTTCTTCGTGTGTTCCTGAAAACAAAAACATGAGGCAACGGTTTTCTATGCGTTGCTTAAGGTCAGTTTCAAGAAAATAGCGACTAGCGCTATGGTGTCCATAAATTAATCGCGAGTGTGGATTCTTCTTCGTCTAAGCTTGCTGGTTTGAATGGTGGTGGTCTTGAGGGCCAATTTTTCTTAATTGCAAAAGCCCTATTTTGAAGCTCTGTAAACCCTAAATATCAACAATGGTGAAATCGAATATACAACACAAAAACGCAATTAATTATGTTGGTTAGCATCAGGATATCATAAGGAATATAAATCCATAATTAGAATGCCATGAGAATGCCTAGAATTAAAAATACGATCGTGACTTTTTCTCTGTACAGGGGAGGTTCTCGTTACCAATTCTTGAAGTTTGAGTTGATGTTTTGGATTGGAATGTGATCAGTGATCTCCAAGGAAGCTATTGGAATGAAAATTAGGGCTTGAATCGTCCTCAAAGGTGGTTTTCAGAATTGACTTTCTTAGAGAAAATTTCAAGCTTGCAATGGTCCTTTTTTGAGCTGCTGCGTGGTCCCCTTGCATTAGGTTTATGATCAAGCCTTTGTAGTGAGTGTATTAGGTTAACAAAATTGATCCAAATATCTTTCATTCATGGATTTGGAGATTTGATTTTTCACCATTATGTTTTCAATCTTTTCCATGTGCTCTTGTATCAATTATGCTCAAATCAAATCAAATCTTCCTATTTTTGAATGTGCACGAAATATTGAGGGCAAAACATGCATGAAAAGATTTATTAGGTCAAGTTATATATTTTTCACATATTTAAATGATTTAAATGAATTAATATAAATAAAAATTCAAATAAATAAATAAAAAAATGAGAAAATACTTCCCTTTGGGCCAAGTGGTCGTGCATATGCTTAGAATGATGAATCATGGAAGAAAAATGGGCCCATTAGCAATTTTAGGTCATTTGAATCAATGTTGACTTTTCAAAATATCCAAAAATTTCCCAACTTCTACAAGGCATAACTTGCTCAATTTTTAAGCTTTTCACATGTTCTTGGACATTTTGGAAAGGTCTTTGAGTCCTCTAACCAATGTCTTTGGTCCCATGTCATTTTGATTTACCAATCTCAAGTTATGGCCTTTGACTTAAAGTCCCTTTTTGTTGACTTTTGAAAATGACCTATAATGTTGAAATTGATAATGTTTTGTGAGAGCATTTCTTGGACTTGAAGTATGAAGATGAGTTGTAGGAAATGTCTTTCTCTTCAAAATGAGCTTTGGATGGAATTTTTCTGATAATCCATGTGAAAGTTATGCCCTGGTCAATTTCAGTTGACTTTTCCAACTGTCCAAATAAGGAAACTTTTGCATCTTTGATGATTTCTGAGCCAAATTTTGAGAATCATGATCAAGCATTGATCAAATGATGTTTGTGGCTTCAAAATGATATGTTGACCAAAAATTTGAACTTTTGACTGTCAAATGACCATTTTGCCCCTACAGTTGACTGTAGTGCAATTAGGGTTTTTGACTGTGCAATTTTGAGCTGAATGCCTTGAAACTTGATATGAGGATGTTTGACCATATTTATAGGCCTGTGAGACTTGATTGGGCCTTTGGAAACTTCATTTTCTTGATCAGAACACAAACCCTAGTTTTGACTGTATAGGAGGCCTTTGCACTGTGCAACCCTTGGGGAATTTTGTGACTTGGCTTGGCAATTTCTTGGAGAATATGGGAGGGCAAATTTTGGGGTACAACAGTTGCCCCTGTTCAATCTTCTTAGACCTGAGGATGCAGATTGGCTGACGTGCCTTTCGTAATCCGAGGGTAGAAGATGATTGGACACTAGAGTGCCCATAAATTTGCGCTCACATAGCGGCAGTGTGGTGGGAATGGGCTTATAGATGCCATTTAGAGGTTGTTGGATAGGATGATGGGCTTATAGATGCCATCTGGATGTTGATCGCATAAGAGATTCCTTAGCGAGAACCTGCATACCTGCAAAAGAAAAATGAGTACCTGACACGTTGCAGGAGCTGATTTTTAGATGCTTGGTATAGATGTGTCCTGACTGGTTACAGGAGCTGAGTCGGGAGCTTCAAACGGCGATGAATGAACCAGGGATGGTTACTGCCTTAGCATGAATGGTAAGAGAACCTTGGGCGACTTTAACTCCAACAACGCTCGTTGAGAAAAATCTTGAGTGTCTTCTACTGGGATAAGAATCAGGGAGATCTTAGGGTCGATCTGACTGAACCAGAGAAGGCCTTTGACTGGATAAGCATCAGGAAAATCTTAGGGTCGATTAACTGAACCGGTCTAGGTCTTGAAATGCCTTCAACTGGAATAAGTGTCAGAACGTCGCCATATCTGGTTCATATCTGGACTATATCTGGAAGGAAATCTGGAAGCAGCATCAGAACGTCACCATATCTGGCTTACATCTGAAACTATATCTGGAAGGAACTCTGGAAGCAGCATCCGAACGTCACCATCTCTGGTTTACATCTGAAACTATATCTGGAAGGAAATCTGGAAGCAGTATCAGAACGTCACCATCTCTGGGTCATATCTGAAACTATATCTAGAAGGATATCTGGAAGCAGTATCAGAACGTCACCATATCTGGGTCATATCTGAAACTATATCTAGAAGAAAATCTGGAAGCAGTATCAGAACGTCACCATATCTGGGTCATATCTGAAACTATATCTGGAAGGAAATATGGAAGCAGTATCAGAACGTCACCATATCTGGGTCATATCTGAAACTATATCTGGAAGGAAATCTGGAAGCAGCATCAGAACGTCACCATCTCTGGGTCATATCTGAAACTATATCTAGAAGGATATCTGGAAGCAACATCAGAACGTCACCATCTTTGGGTCATATCTGAAACTATATCTAGAAGAAAATCTGGAAGCAGCATCAGAACGTCACCATCTCTGGGTCATATCTGAAACTATATCTAGAAGAAAATCTGGAAGCAGTATCAGAACGTCACCATCTCTGGTTCACATCTGAACTATATCTAGAAGGAATTGCGATAGTTGATAGTAATCATTTTTGTATTGATCTTTTTCCTGAAAAGGCAAAACATAATTGTATGCAAAATCATGATGCATGAACTGTATGTCTTCAAAATTAATGAGATTCGTGTAGTATGATGCATATGCATGCTATAATGTATGAAGATGTGATGTTTATGAATGTATTCTTGTTTAAGAAAATAAATCCTTGACGGGTGCCGGGAAGTCACTCCTGGGCTGATGTTGAAGAATAGGTTTTGCTTCCGCTGGGGGATGATATTTGCAAGAATACCGGTAGGAGAAGATGACTCCGTTGAGGGACAAACTTGGCGAATGGAAGATTCTGCGGGGAGGAAAGTACTCTGACGATCTTGCTGGGGAGCAATACTCTGTGGGGAGAGGGATGCCTTGCTGAGTGTTGATAATAGCTTGCCGAGGATATCCTTGTTGTGGGAAGTGTTGATGGACTTCGCTGGGGTAAGAAGACTGTGTCGACGACGATCTTTCCGTGGCTTTTGGCTGAGGATAACCCAGTTATATCTTGTTAGGGAAATAACTCTTTGAATAAAGCCGGGAGACGCATTCGTGCTCTGCGAGGATAAGCTTCCAAAATCAACTGGGGATAAGCTTACTGCTTGGGGAGATGGATTCCAACTTTCCTGGGGAAGCTGGATTGGACTCTCCTGGGGAAGTATTGAACTGCGTTGGTTATGTTCTTCAACGGAACCTACCTTGATACCTTGGAGGACAGAAACAATCAGATTGCTTAGACCACCCGTTATTGCCCCTGTTTCTGAGGTGGGAGAGGAAGACCTGTGAGGTGCTGATAGTTGTTGATGGACAAACCTTCTTCTGGTAGACAGATGGCAGGACATAGTCGTACGCTTTAATCCCTAACTTTTGCCTGGACCGCCCTTTCGGGTTTTCGATCCACCGGGATACCCATTTTTTCTCAAGCCGCCTTTTCAGGTTTTCGACTTGCCGGGTGTACAGATTTTTTCCATTTCATCCCTTCATTCTGCCCGAACCCTTTTGGTTCGCCGGGAAGCCCTTATTTTTGCCTAGGTGTGTCAACCTAGCGGGTCTTTGATTATGCGTAGTATTTTTTCGACTATGTCCACACTTTTGGAAGGCAGGGAGGTGCCCTTGTTGTCGTGTTGCCATGCCACCAGAAGATCTTCGTTTGATCGTCCGATGCCCCAAGTGACTTAGACAGAGATTTGCCCCTGGCTATTTGGCCTTTGAGAGATTCTCCGAATCTTGACTTAACTGCCCCAGATGATGAACAATAGTCATGCCATGCCCCTTGATTGGAAGTGCTTCTGTTCATTAGGCTTTCATCGTGCGAACTTCTATGCTGTTCAAACAAAAAGTCATATGCAAACAAAGTTATGTTAAAAATGCAAAGCTTATGTCTGTCTTGAAGATTTTGAAAATGCATTATTTTTTCATAAAACAAATGAATGTTTGTAAAACGTGATGTCAACTCCGTATTTACCGTAGGCCTTAAGGAGTCAGGATACCTTTCGTGACAGTATGCTTTCGAGCTAACCCATGCTTCAGCTAGGACTTTTGAGGGTTATAACGTGGCCCGGTTCACGGTTTAAGAAACAAAGGATAAAGGCTCAAATTATTTGTACCCACCCGCTCTTCGTGATGTTCTCCAAACCTAAACTCAGTTGATCGTGCGTTAGACCTTGCTTGAGTCTTTGCTTTGATGTTCCAATAATGGTTCAGATGTTGATGATTTCTTTTGAATAGGCAGTCATTTTTTGCTTTGGTTGAGGGTTTGTGAGACCTCTTTCTTGATTTTTGTTATCCCTTTCTTTTTTGCCTGAACTGTTTCCTTTTTTGGAATTACAGTCAGCGGGATGCCCCCAGTTTTGTAAGTCTCCTTCATGGGTTTTGACTTAATGGGTTTTTCATTTTTTGAGATAATGACTGCATGTCCTTATGATTTATTCAGAACCATCACTGTCTTTTGTTTTGTAAGGACTCCTTCGGTGCCATTTGTTATGCACTTGGATCAACTGAGAGAACTACCCTGCCCCAGGTTATGATAAAGGGTTTTAAATTTCGAAAAGAAAAACTCCTACTTCTTTGGCTCAGAGGGGTTGACGAGGGATTATCATCCTTATAACTCCAGTGTTTAGGGATTGAAACAATGCCTGTACCTCATCAGCGGGGTCTGTTCAAAAGCATACTGTAGATTATGGTATCGTTTTCGTCATCCTCCCTCAAGAGGCTTAGAATTTTAGATCCAGAGTTGACATCAAAAAAAATATGAAAAGAAATTTGAACATAATGAAAACAATTGTATTAATTCCCAAAACAGACGTATGCGATGCATTGATAGAATAAAAGAGTTTGCTATGACATTAATTGTTTGTATAAGCAAAGAAAAATACAACTCAAAAATTCAAATAAACAAAAGGCTTCAATGATTGGGAATCAGAGCAGTGATTATGTTCGGAGTCTCAGGCACTTCAAACTGAATCTCCCCGGCGTCGATCATGTCTTGAATCTTGTTCTTGAGAGGCCAGCAGTTGTCCGTAGTATGCCCCGGGCTATCAGAATGATATGCGCACCTATCATTGGGATGATAGTTGGGAGCAGAAGTATTCGGATTCCGAAGAGGAGCCCTTAAGGTGATCAGCCCTGCCTTCAACATTTGTTGCAGTGCTTGATCCAGCGACATGTGGATTTTGGTGTACTGTCGTTTCTCCTTGCGCTGCTGCCCCTGTCCTTGTTGAGCAGGTCCGGGATTGGAGATCTGGATTGCCCCTACCTCATGACGGCTCTTTTTACCGTGTACAGCATTGGATTCTTTCTTTCCATGATGAGGCTTTTTATCAGAAGGTGCAGCCTCTTGAATTTTCCCAGACCGGATGCCAGCTTCTATTCGCTCTCCAGTCAAGATAAGATCTGTGAATCCAGCAGACGAATTCCCAATTAGGTGGTTGTAGAACGGACCAGACAGGGTCCCCAAGAACATATCGACAAGTTCCCGATCAGTCAGAGGTGGTTGTACCCTTCCAGCAAGATCCCTCCATTTCTGCGCATATTCTTTAAAACCTTCACTTGATCCTAACGACATACCCTGGAGTTGGGTACGCGTAGGAGCAAGGTCGGCATTATATTGATACTACTTGTAGAAAGCAGTAGCCAACTCCTCCCAGTTACGAACCTTGGTCCCATCTAGCTGATAGAACCATTCGAGATGAGTCCCTGAAAGACTCTCCTGGAAGAAGTGGATCCACAAATTCTTGTCCACCGTATATGGTTGCATCTTCCGAACATAGGACCTGAGATGTAACTTAGGACAAGACGCCCCGTCATACTTGGTAAAGGATGGTGCTTTGAACTTCCGAGGAATAATCACACCAGTTGACAAACCCAGATCTCCAAAATCCAACCCAGGTACCTGTTGGATCTCCATAGCATTCAGCCTATCCTCCAACTGTTTGTACTTGTCTTCGGCAGGAGGGTATTGTTCGTCGTTGAAATCTGTCTCGTTGTCGGAGACAACTGGACTAGGAACCTCTCTCTCATGGTGACTGCTTTCCCTCACAGATGGAGTTGTCCTCTCAGTTTCAATCTGCGGTGTATTCCCAGATCTGCGTTTAGGGCTGAACAAGACAGTCCTCTTCTTCTTCTTTTCTTTCTTCAAGAGCAAAGCCTTCAGATCTTGTTGCCCCTGGGTCAAATTCATGATCAACCCTTGGAACTGGGCGTTCTGAGCCTGGAGGGCCTTGATGGACTGCTCAGTTGATGATTCAGGATTCATGACGATCGGCTGAAATAAACAGCGAAGAAGGGTAAGCAACCTGTCAAAGGGATACCTGCAATGCAATGAGATGTATGACATGCATGTAATGATTTCAGGGACCTCGCGGGATAAACAAGACAGTTTGTTAGAATTGGAAACCGGTAGCTTGATTGAAGGAACTTCATGTTGTTGAGAATCCTTCTTCAAGGGTCAAAGGCTCACCATATCCAGTGGGTCATAGCCCCTGACATCCTTAGCTAGAGGAAAATAAATCCTCTTTGCCCCTTGCTAGATGTTTGATTTATCATGACCTGCATCACAAGCCCTTGAGATCCTTGAAATGGGTTAGGATGTATGCAATGGTATGATGTCATGCTATGCATGGGGTGATGTAGGTAAACCCTGTTATGAGTCCCAATTAAGGACTATAAACAAACCCTGCAAGAAATTCAGTATACTTTGTTATGAGTCCCAATTAAGGACTATAAACAAACCCTGCAAGAAATTCAGTATACTTTGTCATGAGTCCCAATTAAGGACTATAAACAAAACCTGCAAGAGACCTAGTAAACCCTGTTATGAGTCCCAGTTAAGGACTATAAACAAAACCTGCAAGTAGCTTATGTGTTAGATAACACGCATGCAATTAGTCAAGTACGAAGGCACACAAGTCACACAAGAGAAACCTTAGGGTTTAGGCCAGCATGGGGTCTGGGTATTACCCTCTTGAAGTTGGTGGGCTCAACCTGTCCTATTAGAAGTAACCGGGTTCTAAGGGTCCCAATATCACGGGATTGCTTTCATTGTTCATCGTTTCGATTTAGCCACTGAACTGGCGACCGAAATATTCCAGGAAAGCAACCCTCAATTGAGTGTAGTATCGAGTATCAACCGACCTCGGACTGCACCAAAGTCAGTTATCTCACTACCCTAAAGAGGCCAAGATAGTTCAATTAAGGTTCCTAAGGTCTGTTGATGCTTCACGACACCACGCGGAGGCCCCGTACTCTCCTTGACTGAACTCAAGGGTTACCGGTACACACCAAAGTGCCACATCAACGTAGCAGACTGTTTCAACCATGTCGGTATACCCCGCACAGTTCCCTCACAGCCTTGTTGCTACTTTCTAAGAAGGTATCCCCCAGATCCGGGTTTAGGATCTATAGAACTCCCAAGCAACCCACAATTTAAAGCAAGCAAATCAATACAATTGAAAACACAGTTATGAACTAGCCCTAAGGTACACCTCACTTTAAGTTTTGTTCCCCAGCAGAGTCGCCAGTTCTGTGATCGGTGGATCTGGAACTGACTGTTTAACGCTGGTTTGCGAAATGTCGCGGAAGCAAGAGTCGCCACCGTCTTTTATTTTCTCCAAATGGAAAGGACAAAAGCACAGAAAAATTCCTTAAAGAGATTGCTCTCGGTTCGGGAGGTAGATTATAGAAAGGGAAGGTGTTAGCACCCTTTCTATCCATGGTTATCCATGGGCTCTTAGATACTTGCTCATTGTGTTTTCAAAAATGGTTTGTTTGCTTTTCAACTGTGGATTTTAAAAAGTTTCTTTGAAAATTTCAGTTCGACTCTTGTGTCAGAGTGTTTGAAAAATTGCTTTGAAAGCTTTTGAAAAGTGTCGGTGTGAAAAGATTTTTGTTTGTTTTTGAAGAGCAAGTATCTACGAGAACCTACCTACCCTAAGGAATTCGTCTGTGTAAATGTCTTTTAAAGTAGTGCCATCCCACCATTGAGAGGTAGGTAGCACCACTGTTGGAGGTGTTCGGGTCAATTCGATGTTCGTAGGGACATGGTGATCACCAGAGCAATGGGAAGACACCTTAGAAGCTACCCTCATGCCAGGTTCCCGGATCATGAGGACTTACTAAGACATCCTCTACTCGACGATCACCTCTCGAGGCAAGGCAACAGTGAGGCGTACCCTAGGGGTGGTGTGTGCGAATTGTGTGTCGTTTTCATTGATATTTGTCTTGTTCATGTTATTGGTGTTCTACGCTTGATTTTATTATTTTAGGCCATTCATTCTTGCATGCTTTGTTTAACAGTTAAAAGTTGCGAGGAAAAGTAAATCTAAAGCTATTACAAATGGCGCGGGTCCACATCGCCAAAATTAAACCGGACCCGATTTGACGGAAAAGTAAAGAATTAAAAGAATTAAAAAGTGCGAGAAGTAAATGTTACAAAGCTTCGGGAGAGATACATAATTATTTAAGCGGAAAAAGAAATAAGATAAATATGCGAAATTAAACAATTAAGAACATGGGCGTGGGACCCTTTTGCAAAATATTAAAATTATATGAATTAATTAATTAAGAAAAGAAATTGTTTTTGTTTTTGGTATTTTTATGTATTTGAGATTTAAATGAAAAAGGAATTAATTAAAATAAAAATAAAATGTTAAACCTAGTTCTAATTATTTTTAAGTTTTTTAAGAAAAATATTGGAGTTTTTTAACCTAATTTAAGCCCTAAATTATTTTCATGCAAATTTAATTATAAAAAATAAAATAAATATTATTATTGTGAAAAAAGAAATATTAAAAAAGAATAAAAATTAACTAAACCTAATTCTACATTTTTTTAGATTTTATTATGAAAAGAATTAAAATTATAACCTAATTTAAAACTAATTAATTACATGCTAATTTATTTACAAGAAAATATCAAAATAAATAATCATTATATTTTTTATCTTTTTTTCTGAGTTTTTTATGTGTTTTATATTTTGTAAAAAAAAGGAATTAATTAATTAAATTAAAACAATAAAGAAAATAAAACAATAATTGAAAAAAAATAAATAAAGTATAAAGAAAAGGTTAGAGAATTGCAAACCAGGGGGATGGTAGTCCCAAAAGAGGAGGTATAGCCCAAGAAATCTGAGCCCAATAACCTTCAAATTCGTTGACTTTTCCAGGCACCATGTGGCACCTTTGACCAGGCTTATGATGTTCATCCATTTTGCACCCTTGGATTGCTTCTGATGGACGCGTGGGTGGATAGATCTGGAGGTGCATCATGGTTTCCAACACAAGCGCTGCATGGGAATCATTGTGGAAAAATAATATTGAAATTACACAGACCTGGGGCTCGAACCCAGGTCTTGGACATTGCAAAGGTGTACACCTGCCACTGAAGCGCTTCAACGTATTTGATATATAAATAAACAACAATTAATAAAAAGAAAGGAAAAACGTTAGTGGGTCCGCGCGCCAATTTTCAAACAGACCAACCACTCCTTGCCACGACTCCATCTTCTTCGTGTGTTCCTGAAAACAAAAACATGAGGCAACGGTTTTCTATGCGTTGCTTAAGGCCAGTTTCAAGAAAATAGCGACTAGCGCTATGGTGTCCATAAATTAATCGCGAGTGTGGATTCTTCTTCGTCTAAGCTTGCTGGTTTGAATGGTGGTGGTCTTGAGGGCCAATTTTTCTTAATTGCAAAAGCCCTATTTTGAAGCTCTGTAAACCCTAAATATCAACAATGGTGAAATCGAATATACAACACAAAAACGCAATTAATTATGTTGGTTAGCATCAGGATATCATAAGGAATATAAATCCATAATTAGAATGCCATGAGAATGCCTAGAATTAAAAATACGATCGTGACTTTTTCTCTGTACAGGGGAGGTTCTCGTTACCAATTCTTGAAGTTTGAGTTGATGTTTTGGATTGGAATGTGATCAGTGATCTCCAAGGAAGCTATTGGAATGAAAATTAGGGCTTGAATCGTCCTCAAAGGTGGTTTTCAGAATTGACTTTCTTAGAGAAAATTTCAAGCTTGCAATGGTCCTTTTTTGAGCTGCTGCGTGGTCCCCTTGCATTAGGTTTATGATCAAGCCTTTGTAGTGAGTGTATTAGGTTAACAAAATTGATCCAAATATCTTTCATTCATGGATTTGGAGATTTGATTTTTCACCATTATGTTTTCAATCTTTTCCATGTGCTCTTGTATCAATTATGCTCAAATCAAATCAAATCTTCCTATTTTTGAATGTGCACGAAATATTGAGGGCAAAACATGCATGAAAAGATTTATTAGGTCAAGTTATATATTTTTCACATATTTAAATGATTTAAATGAATTAATATAAATAAAAATTCAAATAAATAAATAAAAAAATGAGAAAATACTTCCCTTTGGGCCAAGTGGTCGTGCATATGCTTAGAATGATGAATCATGGAAGAAAAATGGGCCCATTAGCAATTTTAGGTCATTTGAATCAATGTTGACTTTTCAAAATATCCAAAAATTTCCCAACTTCTACAAGGCATAACTTGCTCAATTTTTAAGCTTTTCACATGTTCTTGGACATTTTGGAAAGGTCTTTGAGTCCTCTAACCAATGTCTTTGGTCCCATGTCATTTTGATTTACCAATCTCAAGTTATGGCCTTTGACTTAAAGTCCCTTTTTGTTGACTTTTGAAAATGACCTATAATGTTGAAATTGATAATGTTTTGTGAGAGCATTTCTTGGACTTGAAGTATGAAGATGAGTTGTAGGAAATGTCTTTCTCTTCAAAATGAGCTTTGGATGGAATTTTTCTGATAATCCATGTGAAAGTTATGCCCTGGTCAATTTCAGTTGACTTTTCCAGCTGTCCAAATAAGGAAACTTTTGCATCTTTGATGATTTCTGAGCCAAATTTTGAGAATCATGATCAAGCATTGATCAAATGATGTTTGTGGCTTCAAAATGATATGTTGACCAAAAATTTGAACTTTTGACTATCAAATGACCATTTTGCCCCTACAGTTGACTGTAGTGCAATTAGGGTTTTTGACTGTGCAATTTTGAGCTGAATGCCTTGAAACTTGATATGAGGATGTTTGACCATATTTGTAGGCCTGTGAGACTTGATTGGGCCTTTGGAAACTTCATTTTCTTGATCAGAACACAAACCCTAGTTTTGACTGTATAGGAGGCCTTTGCACTGTGCAACCCTTGGGGAATTTTGTGACTTGGCTTGGCAATTTCTTGAAGAATATGGGAGGGCAAATTTTGGGGTACAACAATGAGTATTCTGGGTACGACTCTATTGAGTTGTACATTGTGCTGCGGGAGCCTCAGCTGTCATGACCAACTCAATTACAAGTGGTTGATCCTCTCGAAGCCGAACAAGAATAAGTAGATGTCGTTGACGAAGAAGAGGAAGATGACGAGTTAGAGTTTGACGACATGGTCAATGATGATTCTGAAGACGATGAGATACCTGGTATACCTCCGAATGAGATCTACACACCACCTCCACACATGACAAACTTCAACATGGGCGGAGATGAACCCTCATCTGATGTTTTTTTCAATCCGTATATGCAGTCGGATGAAAACTTAAAAGAGAAAGACAAATTTCGTAATAGAGAAGATTGTATCCGAGCTATAAAAAAGTTACACATGCTAAACTCGGTCGATTTTAAGGTAGATCGTGTAAATCCAGAAAGGTACAAGCTCATGTGTGTCCACCCGGGTTGTATGTTCAAGCTCACTGTATCATACAGATTAAGAGGTGATTGTTGGGTGATAGATTCTATGTCCACCTACACGTGCGTCAATTCTACTCAATCACAGGATCCTCGGAAACTAAATTATGATCTCATATGTCAAAAATCCTACCTCTTGTCAGCAATGATCCGTCATTGAAGGTGAAAACCATAATCTCTTACATCACTACGATATATAACTATACTCCGTCATACCGAAAGGCGTGGTTAGAAAAGACCAAGGCGATTGAAAAGGTATATGGAAACTAGGAGGAGTCATACAAAGAACTTCCTCGCTACCTACATGTGCTTCAGACGTGTTCTCCGGGAATGTTTATATTATGGAAACATTACCGGCATACGCCCCAGATGGCACTCATGTCACCGGAAATGGAATATTCAGTCGAGTGTTCTGGGCTTTTCAACCTTGCATCACAGGATTTGCGTTGTGCAAACTTATTATTCAAATTGATAGGACTTGGTTGTATGGGAAATATAAAGGCACACTACTGATGGCAGTTGCACAAGACGACAACAACAATATTTTCCTAATTGCCTTTGCTCTTGTCGAGGGAGAGACTGGTGGTGCTTAGAGTTTCTTTCTCAGGAATCTCCGAACACACGTGGCTCCTCAACCAGATCTCTGTTTGATTTTCGATAGACATGCATCTATTGAGAGTGCATACAATAATCCTGCAAACGATTGGCATGACCCTCCTTCTACGCATGTCTATTGCGTTAGACATATCGTACAAAATTTCACGAGGGAGATCAAAGATAAGGATCTTAGGAAAGCAGTTATGAATGCGGGGTGTGCATTAACACAACCTACGTTCAAACACTATCACAACGAGATCATATTATCAAATCCAGAAGCAAGTAGGTGGATCGATAATATTCTGGTGGAGAAATGGACAAGGTCATACGACAATGGAAAACAATGGGGCCACATGACAACAAATCTTATCGAATCCATGAACGGTGTATTTAAAGGCATACGAAACCTCCCAGTAACTGCTTTGGTTAAATTAATATATTTTAGGATGGCTTCATTGTTTACCAAAAGAGGTGAAATGTGGAATGCTGTCTGACAATCGGGACAACTATGGAGTGAAAGATGCATGAAGTATATTAAGGCAGAAAGTGCCAAAGCTAACACCCATCTGGTTATAAAGTTCGACCGACACAACTACAACTTCATTGTCAAAGAGACAATCGACCACAACGAGGGGCTGCCAAGACAAGAGTATAGGATAATACTACCATCTCGTTGGTGAGATTGTGGCAAGTTTCAAGCCTTTTGTATGCCTTACTCTCATGTCATTGTGGCATGTGCGTATACTCATCAAGACGCATTACAACTTCTATCTCCCATTTACAAGTTTGAAACCTTGCTCAACGTATACAACAACAACTTTCCATTGGTAGTGAAACCTGATTATTGGCATGTATACGACAGGGAAATAGTATGGCACAACGATCAAATGCGAAGGAATAAAAAGGGTCGTCCCAAAAGTAAGCATATCACAACTGAAATGGACTCTCTTGACAAGCTAGAAAGAAAGTGTGGTTTATGTCGTCAGGTCGGACACAATCGAAAAAATTGTCCCACTCGAGCTACAAGCTCAACAACATAAAAATTGTATGCAAACCATCTTTACTTTTTAAAGTTCTAAACATTACTGTTTTTCATTAAGAGCATTTATTACAACAAACCATACGCAAACAACAAATAAAAACACGATAAAACGTCTAAGAAATTACAATCGTCAAAGCAATTTCATTTGAGCCATGCATCATCACTATTACGTCTCCGTCTGTTTTGACTTCCTCCAACCAAAAATTAGGTCTTCCAGTTGCAAGTGATGTGGTTCTTCTTCTTCTCTAGATCCTTCCAGTTTGTTCCCCATCCTCAATGTCTCCCTTTAGCCATCGCATCAACTCTCTCTTTCGACGCTCCATGGAGTGAATATGCAAAAATTTCATTTTCATCGGAGGTTTGGTGGCCGAGAAAATAACGTATCCATCTTTGATGAAAATCATGGGAGATGTCATGACGCAAATAACAGAGAAAAAATAAGAAGACAGTGCGAGAAAGTGTGAAGAATGACAGAGAATCGGGTCATTTATTTATAGAAAACAATATTTGCCCTAGGCGCCAAGTGAGATAGCGCCTCCTCTCACTTTTAAAGTGCATGCACCATCTCACTTGTCTAAAAGTGAGAGCACGCGCCAAGTGAGATGGCGCCTAAGGCATAATGACAGGTGCATGCGCCAACTGGGTTGGCTCCTCCTTTGTAGGATTTTCTAAAACATGGTTATTTGCGTAATTTTCTCCGAAACATGATTATTTATATTTTTTTTTCAAAATCTGGTTATTGTAAAAAAAATTCACAACATGTATATCATCATATAAAGAGAAAAAAAAGACTTTAATATAAAATAAGATCTCAACATGATTCCATATATATATATATATATATATATATATATATATATATATATATATATGAATGAGTTGAAGCAGATCAAGCACCTGAGTTAATATCTTACAAGTTTGATAAACGTAGAAAAATATTAAAACTTCTTTCATATGCACTGGGAAGTCACCAATTATGACAGGGAGTCGGTTTCTAATCTTCTTAATCACACAACCACTTGATCAAACAAAGACATCGTCTTTCCGTTCATAAACATGAAATGCACGGATTTTGTCGTTATATTGTCCTTGACAAGTGAATATATGTACTCAAATGTCTTTCAAGAGATCTTTGGTGGTGACTTCGGAAGACCTGCAAATCAACACAAGTTCTCGTTGCTAATAATATAAAACTTAACAACTAAATTATATGCATAGTTTAACCATGTATATATCAAGCCCTTGGAATAAGCTAAAGATAAAACAAATGCAAACAATCTAAGATAAAAAACAATGAAGCTAAAATATGCACGGTTATACTTCCTTCTATATGTTAAATATTTGGGTATGATAATCCTGTATAACTTCGAAAAATAGTGTTCGTACACTTTCCGAACAAAGTATTTCGACCCTATTCTTGCATGGGTTCACGAAATCTTTGTGGGGATAATTCTCGAAGAACAATATGTTTCTGACAAAAGAAATTGATTACAAATGTAGAGAGAAAATGTCGTTTTTTTCGTCTTTGAAACCGAGGCCAAATGACTCCTTATATAGGAGATCAATAACTGAAACCGAAAAGACACATCTGTTCGGAAAAACAGTTATGTCGGTTGGGCTCCGCCCCTTGGACCCCAACGGGACGCTGTCCCGCACCCCGCCAGGGACTTCGCCCCTTAGAACCCCAACGGGGCGCTGCCCCGTACCCCACCAGGGGCTTCGCCCCTTGGAATCCCGTTTCAATTATTCATGTTCAATTATACATTGGCTCGACGAGCGTGCACTCCGCACTTCCCTAACTCGTTTCTAAGCTTAACGCATAATTGCATCAGCCTTTAGTAAATCACATTACTACTAAAATATATTGGTGATACTAAAATCACCAATCCTATATGCATACTAATTTCAACCATCTGATACACTTGAGCAGAAATATTGAAGTAAGAACTATAATGATTGTAAAGCAGAACTACTTATCATCAATAAAACCCCTAATCATGGGAATAATATATATGTATATGATGTGTGTAATATATGATTTCTTCTATTTATTTGAAAAAATGAAATTGAAATTATTTATGATGAAAACATTTTGGGACACTAACAGAAATATAAACACAATAGTGTTCGTCATATAACGCAAAAAGCACAAATAGATCACAACCTAGAACAAAGAAAGGCAATGGATGTTCAGCGTGTTAACCCTTTGTGCACTTCATGTGTCTTAGAACAGGTTATCATCTCCTAAGTGGCCATAGAAAAGGGAACAATATGAAGGATCACAAAGACCTAAAAGAATTTATGAACTACAAAGCTAATAACATGGACACGCCTTTCTTTAACCTCAGTAGTGTATAAATCAGAGAAACTAAAAAAAATTGAAAAACAAAGTTAAATATCATTTGAATTGAAACACGCAAGATACCAATTCATATCAGAATCAAAATCTAATGAACACCTCATCTTGCATTAATCAATTCCATCATCAACCTTTAATTTTATCCATTGAAAAGGCCAAAGAACACATAAACAACACATTAAGAAGCCTTTTTTCCATACTTAAAACCCTTAACATCCTGCAGTAAAGAAAAGTGGAAATGTGAAAGAGTATAATGGATCCTAAAAATTCATACATGAAACACAAATTGAAACAGTAGTAGTAGAGGAACTCAGTAGTGTCATGCTAGTAATGCTAAGTTTTCTTGCCCGCCGTTGATTTCCTGCTGAAGAAACCAATTAGCCATTGTTCCAGTCAAGATATATTACTGTAGTAGTAGAAGAACTCGATTCACTGTAGTATAGATCATGTGATCAAATATTAAAACAAACATTATACCATATGAATAAAACAAAAAAAAAATATACTTCATACAAAAAAAAAAGTAAGATAATGACACTGTCAAATAAGTACATAGACAGCGCTTTTTTGGTCATAGACAGCACTTTAAAGCGCTGCTAAAAATAAATGCAACACTTTAGATTAATATAAAAGCGCTGCTATATCTCTCCTTTAGACAGCGCTTTTACTTTAAAAGCGCTTTCTTATGCACCCCTTTAGCAGTGCTTTCTGTTTAGAGAGCACTTTGGTAAGTACTCCTTTAACAATGTTTTCTCTTTAGACAACGCTTTTGGTTATCTTTTAGGCATCACTTTAGACAGCACTTTTCTTTAAAAGCGTTGTCTGTTCCCCACTTTAGGCAGCGCTTTTTCCCCACTTTAGACAACGCTTTTCTCATTAAGTGTTGTCTGATGTTCATAATTTTTATTAAATATTAGACTTATTTTCATTTACAGAAAGTGCTGTCAAATATCTACAATAAATTTTCACCAGATTTTCACCATATTTTGCACTAGGTTTTCACCACATTTTACACCAGATTTGGTAGCTTCAATATGCATCAAATTTGCATATACAAAAAATCTACATATATATAATTAATGATATATGCAACAACAACTTGAAAATTGATGATACAACTTGAAAATTCTATAATTCTAAATTGATATTTAATCTACATATTACTATCATCGACAATTTCTAAAAAACAACAATAATGAACTTGTTAGCTCTATCTTCTACATCTGCACCTATAACTTGAAACAAAATCAAAAGATTGAAATTCATACCATGATAAAACAAAACTTTATTCGAATTTATACTCAAAACTTGAAAATTATACTCAAAATTCTCATCAATGAAAGAAAGACAATATACCTTATAAAATTCTCAACTCCATAATGAATTTACACCATTCCTCCATAAGTCCATACAATTGATCTTTTGAGTAATAAGCATAATTGAATTCGTCAAAGTACTACATAGTAATATAACATAGTATGTGATTTAGTTAAAACACTATGCCATTTTATGAGAAATATTAAAATAATTCTTAAGTTAAAAATTCATACCGTAGATGGAATCTCTATTCGGTCCAAAAGAAGCATTTCTTTCATAAACCTCAAGATGAAATAACCGCAATCTATACCATTATGTTGATGAGGACACTACACATGGAAAAAAATACAAATATATATCAGGATATACCCCTTAACTTGTTTTATCAAGTATCATCACTAATATAATCAAAATTGTGAAAATATATCTGCACTCTGATCCACGTAATGTTGTTGGCTCTACTCTTTGGTACTTGAATACCTCTTTGTGGTCAAAAAGCTTGTAGAACGCTATAATAAAATATAAACGACTATTTAGAACAATCTCACATAAATAAATAAATATATACACGGATATTTAGAACAATCTCACTTACGTATCAATCATCATCTTCAAATCTGGGTATGTTTTCCAATCATTGTATAACGAATCCAGATAGTATACAATTCCTCTTACAGGATTAATCGCAAGCAACAACCAATATCCACTGTAAAATTAAACAAATGTTAGATGAAAATTTTCTACACAATGTCAAAAAACGAAAAATTATAATAGATAAAGTTAGGATGAAAATCTAACTCGTTGCCAGTATTATATGGTAAAAAGAACAACTTTTATGTATCTTTGTTGGCCACAAATAAACTGAGTACATACGATATGGCATCATCTGGTTTTGTTACGATTAAACCTGCATTGACGGTGTTGGGAGCTAAGAAAGTGAATCTTTCTTCCAATCCACGCGGGCACATCACTTTGTCATACAGAAACCTTAAATAAAAACATCATTAAAATTAGACTATATTCATTGAAATGAATAAATAAATTGTTCATTTAACTAAACAAAGTTGATCAGAGTATACCTGATGTATGTATCGATAACACTCAGGCCTAAAGTCAAATGTTGAAAAACTTGATCCATATCTTCTCTACCAATTGCTTCCATGTATTCATAACCAAAAATGTCTACCTTCATAGGTATAAGACGAGTACCACCAATTGGAATATCTGTTATTTCTATATATGTCCGAAGGCACGACCTATACTGAGAAGTAGGTTTTTTGCTAGCCGCGGTCTTCTTACCCCTACTGACTTGTTCAATGTCTTTAGCATGCATCTAAATATTATATAATTAATTAGGTGAAGTATAAGATCATTATATGCATAAATATCATATAATTGTGTTATACCTCTTTTTTTGATGCAACTGACTCGGTTTGCCGCATAATCCCCTTATCTTTTGATTTGGATTTTTTAGGAGTCTAACATTACAATGTAAAAAAAAAAGTACGTAAAATGCTCGTAAAAACTTTGAATAATCAAAGGTTCATAATGGTTTTAAGCATACCTCATCATCTACGCGAATGAGGCTTGACGACCATGCAACATACGCACCTACTGCCTCTCCCACCAATGTTGCATCTAAAATATCATCTGTTATTGGTAATAACGCACCCCTTTCTAAAGCAATATCAATTGATACCTTCAAATATCCATTAGGGAGCAGTTTATGGTGAAGTACTTCTCCCAAAGTATTATGCACTTTCCTCTTGCCAACCATCCGATAAGTCGGTGACGATAAATAGAGTTGACAGGGTAAAATGTCCTAAAACCAATAAAAAATATGACATTGTTAATGTGTATATATATATATATATATATATATATATATATATATATATATATATATATATATATATATATATATATATATATATATATATATATATATATATATATATATATATATATATATATGTTTGTGTGTGTGTGTGTATGTGTGTGTTAATTAAATAAATTACACTAATTTAATTTCATAATGATATATATAGTTACCTCGAGAATATTCGATTAAACATTACAATTGAAACTATCTTTGTCACTAGTATCTTGAAAACCTGAAGCTTCCCTTTATGATTGATCTCTTTCTTTTTCCTTTCTCAATTCACGGACTTCAGCTTCTAATGCTTGCAACTTTGCTTGCAGTTCTTTATTGCTAGGAGATTTTGTCTTTGAATTTTTCTTTTTCAAGGATGTTGGAGTGACCCCATGTCCCATACCCCTCACCCGACCGGAATACTCACGAACATCTAATTCTCGACTAAGTATGCTCCTGCAATCATTATAGTCATCTAGAGATATAGACTGAGACAGATTCTCTTGAAATTCATATGAATATTGAAAAAGTATGAATATTATATGTTAATAAACTTTTGATTTAATTAAATAATTAATGTTATACTTACATATTTCTCAAAAATTTGTTGAACCTCTTCTTTAACAACTCCATCCTTACCCACACGGGCAGCCTTCCACAAACATGTTCCGGAATAGATGTTTGGGAACTATTCTCCTCTTTTAACTACACATTAAGATAAAAAATAAGATCAATTATAACTCATGATGAACAAGTATATCATTGCAATTTATAGATACTTACTATTTTTTATTGTAAGCGTGCATATCCCGTACGCCCTTTTCTGTATGGATACGCGGGACCTGATGTTCGTTGGCGATTTACGACACTCGTATTCTGAAATTTTTTGGTTCTTCGTTTGTCTTTAAAAGTGTCTCATTCTTTCGGTGAAATCAAGTCTGCATATTTACTTGGACACTCGACATCAACAAAAAAAATTCCGGCATCTCTTAGATACTTGTTTGATAAATAAGATCTAAACCCTCTATGTCTTTTTATGACCAATTGAAGATAATAATCTCTTCTGGTATCATCAATGTTAAAATACCTCTACGAAAAACATACAGAGTGCGTTAGTATAAGTAATTTAAAGACATAATCATAGTAAAAAATAAATAACATCACATATGGTACCTGTATCTCACTCCAAATTTTGTCTTTAGCGGTATCCAACTGCTAGTTTCTCCAATTATCACAAGTAATTGGAACTTCTCTCCTTACAAGTAAACCAATGTAACTTGTCAATTTAGAACCGTTAGGTTCAATTAGTTGCTCATTTGAATTCCAGTGCATATCATATTTTATTCCTCTATTTCTATCATGAATGATTTTCTTCATAATAGTTATTCCTCTTCTAATTTCCCTTTCCTATACATTAACGGATTTCTTTTCATCATTAATAGAATCATCTTATGGGTGATCCTCGTTACTAGCCATCTAACCTGTAATAAAGAAAAACATAAGTATCTAATGACAAATATATAATTCTAAATATATAATTCTAAATATCTAATTCCATAATCAATTAAGTATATAAAATTATAAATATATAAGTTTATTGAATGAAGGAATATATAAAATTTTAGTATATTACCTCTTTCTCTAACATCTCTTTCTTTTCTTGATTGGATTGTGAATTACTTGTCTCATAAGAATGCGGACGGATGGATTGATCCAAATTCCCTCATTATGATCCTTTCTGATATATGATTCATCCGCTATATTATTCTCATCTCGATCGTTTCTAATATACGACTCATTCTCAACATCAATATCACCTTGATCTACACTTTTATCATCAATCACCTTGTTAGATAAAAGCACTATAGATCATTTCGTACTCTTCGTGTCAGTGACGTAGAACACTTGTTTAGCTTGAGAGGATAGAATAAAAGGCTCATCTTTGTACCTCATCCTATTAAGATCCACTTGCAAAAATCCTGACTTATCCATTCATATACCACTATTATGTACCCACTTGCAACCAAAGATAGGAATCTGAAACTTCTCGTAATCAAACACCCAAATGCGATCGATAACCCCAAAATATGACAAATTTTCATATTTGGGGTTTAAGTCCTTCATACTTGAAACGTGCATTGCTTCAGCTACCACGTTGACACCACTATTTTGCATAGTACGTTTATCATCTTGTTCTTTGGTATAAAATGTGTATCTATTAATTACGTATGCGCTATGAGAAAACACATGCAAACTTGGACCATATGCCAAAGATCTCAACCTTTTTGTTATTGAAGCGGTATATAAATAAAAATTTGAATAAATGTGATCCTTAAACCATTGTATAAAACTTTGATTGTGCTCTCGTACTATCCAATTTTCATTTCTATTCTGATTCTCACCTTGGAGTACATCCTTGTGCATTTGAACATACGGCTCAACCTCATTGTCATTGTGCAGAACGTACAAATGCACTTGATCCCGTTCATCCCTAGATATTGTCACAATTTTAATTCCAATTAATTTTTTACCTTCTTTTTTTCTTCTCGAAAATATGAGATTTGGGGAGTCTAATGGATTGCACATTGGACAAATATTCAGGATAAAACTCAACCGCTTCTTTAACAATGTATCGTTCAATAATACAACCCTCTGGACGACTTTGGTTTTTCACGTACCCTTTTAATATTTTCATATATTCAATATGGTACGTCCATCTCATTTAAGATGGTCCACACAACTGTGTCTCTTTTACAAGATGAACAACTAGATGTACCATTATGTCAAAAAATGAGGGGGGAAAACATTTCAAGCTCACACAAAGTAATAACTATTTATTTTTGCAATGTTGGTAAGATCTCAGAATCGATCACCTTATTACAAATTGACCTGAATAAAAAACACAATTTAGTTATTGCGCTTCTTACTTTTTCTGGAAAAATAGAACGTATACCTATTGGTAGAAACTGTTCCATTAAGACATGGAAATCATGTGTCTTTAAACTCTTTAACTTGAGGCCTTTCATAGATAGAAGTCTTCTGATATTTGAAGAGTATCCTTCAGGAACTTTAACTTCACTTAGAAACTTACACAATAGTTTTTTCTCCTTTCTAGATAGAGTATGAGCAGCAGGTGGTAGATATGTTCGTCTTCCTTTCTTCACGAGTCCTAATTCAGTTCTTATTCCCATCTTTACCATGTCCTCCCTTGCTTTAATGCCATCCTTAGACTTTATTTCTATATTGAGTAACGTACCAATAACACTTTCAAATACATTTTTTCAATATGCATAACATCGAGAAAATGTCTCACATACAAAGACTTCCAATATGGAAATTCAAAAAAAAAACGACCTCTTCTTCCACCCACCTTTGACAACCGTATGTGCAAAAGGCTTGCCAAACTGAGTACACACATCTTTCACCTTTTTAAAAATTTGGTCACCTGGCAATGTAGGTGGAGCTTTACGTTTTTCGGTGTCTCCATTGAATTCTTTTCTCCGCCCACGGTAGTGATGTTTATAATTTAAGAATCTACGATGACCGAGAAAAACATTCTTCTGACAAAGGTCCAATCGCGTTGTATCGGTTCCATCTTCACAAACAGGACACGCTTTTTGACCTTTAATGCTAAACCCTAATAGATTCCCGTATGCTGGAAAATCATTAATTGTGCCAAACAACATCACCCTCAAATTGAAACTTTGTTTCCTATATACATCATAAACCTCCACACTGTTCTCCCATATAATCTTTAAATATTCGATCAAAGGTGTCAAGTATACGTTTATGTCATTTCCTGGTTGCTTAGGCCAAAAAATTAACATAGATAATATCATGTACTTACGCTTCATACATAGCCATGGAGGTAGGTTATAAATCATAAGAATCACAAGTCATATGGTATGTGAGATACTTTGAAGACCATGTGGGTTCATTCCACTCGTTGATAATGCCAAGCGAAGGTTTCTTGCTTCTTCTCTAACACCAGGAAAATCATTATCAATTTTCGACCACTGTGGTGAATCTCCTAGATGTCGATACTTTCCATCAATAATTCTTTCATCTGCATGCCAAGTCAAGTGTCTTGCATCAGTTTCACTATGAAACATGCATCTAAATCTCAAAATTATAGGAAAATACCATAAGACTTTTGCTGGAGACAATTTTTTCTTATATCGAGATAAACTGCATTTAGGGCATTCATTTAACGATGTATATTCATTTTGAAACAAAATGCAATCATTTGGACAAGCATGTATCTTATCATAGCTCATGCCAATAGAGCACGACATTTTTTTGGCCTCATAGGTTCGATTAGGAAGAACATTATCCTCCGGAAATATCTCTCTCATTATGGCTAATAACTCTGAAACTTTTATTCGACCATCCACTGCATGCCTTTAAGTTGTACAACTTTAATACTGCAAACAGTCTTGTGAATTTAGTGCAACTTTTATACAATGGTTTCTATGCATCGCTTACCAACCTCTCAAACATTTTAGGACAATCCTGAAGATCTTCTTCAAGTGCTTCTACAATCTCTTCGACTCGATCACAATCTTATGTATCTGTGCCATTGTCGTCTGAAGCATATGTCATACTATCCCCCGATTCAACATTCTCGTTACTTTTCTCACCATGGAATATCCAACATGTGTAACTTCGACCAATTCCATGCCTCAATAAATTTGATTGCAACCCAACTACGTCAACCCGACCCACAAAACAATAACTTAAGCAAGGACATTTCATTCGATTGGCGTCTTTGGCGTGTTCAACAGCAAACTTAACAAATTCCAATACCCCATTCTCGTACACTTTGGACAATCGATTGACAGACATCTATTTTTCATCCATGGTCTTACTATTAAGTAAGCTAAACAAAAATAATACTTAAAAAAAAGGACAAAGACTAAAAATCTTAATACCAATTAGGCATATTTATAGAAAATCATAGGAGCATAAGAGCACATTCTAATGAAATATAAAACATAGAAGGTTCTCTAACTTTAGTGTAAAACAAGAATTTTTACTCGTCCAACCAACTTAATTCAAAATTGAAGGTCTTCAAGTATAATTTTGTCTCCAAAATGTGTAACCTGGATACAAAATGAAGCTCAAATGAAAAATTTGCAAAAGTGAATATATAAGATGCCAAAAGCTAATGCCTACAATATGAGAAAACTCAAACATATTATGTAACAATCAATAATTTAGAGGTGACACTAACAATTAATTCACACATAATCAATTCTCCTAATCAATTTGAAAGAGCACTTACTGCTGTTGGTTTTCATGTTTCCAAAGGCACTCAGATATGGGAAGCATTATCACAAATCTATCTTGATGGTTTTTGTTAGAAATATACTATATAAAACCCTACCCATTTGTGTTTCTTTATCTAATAACTAAAGCTTCTTGAATTATTGGTTTATGACATTGTATTCCTCTAAATGATCAAAACCAATTCTTGTTACTCTTATACTTGTAGTAAAAGGTTTAACTCAAGCACACAGTAAAAGGATTTGGATATTGTTCACTTTTCAATACAGAAGATTCCTAAAATATGTATTCTGTATGTGTATGAAACTAACATTTATTGAACTAAATTAAAAATAAACATTCATGGTGAATAAATTTGAGGAAGAAATTTACCGAACAACGACGTTGAGAAGTCCGAAGACGATGATGGTGAAGGTCGAGAAGATGAAGACAATGATAGTGAAGGTCGAGAAGATGAAGACGATATGAAATCGCTGAGAACGGAGGTCGGATGGCGGTGAATGGAGGTCGAACGGTGGTGAATGGAGGTGAACGTCATGAAATCGCTGAGAAATATTGAGACGAAGGTGAGTAGCAGAAAGAATCGTGTTTTGTTATTTTAGGGTTTAAGAGTTTTAATTTTAGAATTTTGAAAAGGCGGCGCTTTCAGAAAGCGTGCCTAAAGTATAGGTATTACCAGTGCTTTTAATGACAAAAGTGCTTTCTAATATATGCCATATAGCAACGCTTTCAGAACGCGCTTTCGTATCTATGCCCTATATCAGCGCTTTCAAGAAATCACTCTCTTTTTTATGCCCTTTAGCAGCGCTTTTTATTAATTTAGTTTATAGTTTTAATTTTTTAACTTATAGCAGCACTTCCTGAAATAAGCGCTGTCTATGGTGCGCTGTTATTTTTTATTTTTGCAGCGCTTTCAGAAAGCGCTTTCTTATTTGTGCCCTATAGCAGCCCTTTCAGAAAGCGCTTTCGTATCTATGCCCTATAGCAGCGCTTTCAAGAAAACGCTTTCTTTTCTATGTCCTCTAGCAGCGCTTTTCATTAATTTAGTTTATAGTTTTAATTTTTTAACTTATAGCAACGCTTCCTGAAATGAGCGTTGTCTATAGTGCGCTGTTATTTTTAATTTTTGGCGTAGTGTGAAAAATGATAGGTTATGTTATTTGAGATTCAAGGAAGAATAAAAATGATATAATTGAAGATTTATTTTTGTAAATGTAATATTCTGAGTGAAAGTAGAGTTTATGAATTGTAAACTATTCAGCCAATTGCATTGTGATGTATACCTTGTCTACTCTCTGAGTTTATTTATCCTCTAGATGACAACTCTATCATCACATATCCATTTTGAAGCAATTCTATAACAAAACCAAAAGAAGAAGCAACTCTATCATCACATATATCCATTTGAAAGACACGATTCATAATCAAAATAAGAGTTTCGTAGACAAACTAAAATCATTATGGTTTTTTTATGACAAACCCTAAAATCAAAAAATCAGAACAAAAAGGATTAGGAATACAAACCCGAAATTAGTGTCTTATTTCATCAAATTAGTGTCTTGCAGCCTTATTATGCCTCCAATTTGGTTTTTATGTCTTATTTACAAATCTTCAAAACCGATCTACATGTAAAATAAAGAGAAAGCATCTAAAGTTGAACTTGAGAAAGAGAGACGAGCAAGAGAAGATGAATGGAATCAATAGAGTGAAAAAAAAAGAGAAATACTCGTGTTAGATCTGAAAGTGGTGAATGTCGTTTGGTCCCGTGCGGCAGAGTGACCAGTGCTTCGCATTCTGATGTCGACTGAAAAGAGAGATGTCGTCGACAGATGTGTAGTGGTTGCAGATAGGATTGGAGGAAGAGGCTGCAACATTGGTGGGGTTTAAAGAGAGGATAAGAAGATATTGGAAGAGAGAGAGAGAGAGAGAGAGAGAGAGAGAGAGAGAGAGAGAGAGAGAGAGAGAGAGAGAGAGAGAGAGAGAGAGAGAGAGAGAGAGAGAGAGAGAGAGAGAGATTGAATCCAAGTTAAGTTAAAATGAGATGATTATGAAATGACTAATATACTCTTTTTGCTTGGTAATATTTTGAACAGTAAAGGACAATTTGAGTATAATAGTGACATCTTTCTTTAGTGACTTAATATGACTTGATAGTTGATTGATATTAATTACATATTCTTTAATACACATGATTCAATATGTCACTTTTCATTAATTAAAAGTTATAAACTTTTATTAAATTTATGTGGAACTCTACTTCATTTAATAGATATATGAATTTCAATCAATAAAAATATATATTAAAAAGTATTTTAAATAGAAAAAATATATAGTACAAAATATATTATTATCCTCCTCTCTATGACAATTTCTCATCACCAATACATAGTCCATTTAAGCAATACATTGTGCCTTTTCAGCCCTTAAATATTGCCACGCTCATCCATTGAAGTATATTACTAGGAATATCATAAGAGGATGCGTAACATATAACGCTCTGAAAATTGCATTATGACATGTTGGAATATAATACGATGATATGAAAAAATAACTACAAGCTGAAAATTGAAATATAGCATAGTGACTGTGGACCAGATCCTAAGATGCAAAATAAAAATATTCATGTGGGCAGGAGTAGTTGGTTGGCTTTAGTACTTAGTGACCCCTGTTGAACGATGAAATATATTAATACAAAGAAAAGTCAATAACGAGGCCAAGTCTAATGTTACGGTTAGTTATGACTTCTTCCCATTTATTCTCACTTTGGGAATTTGCATCAAAATCAGCTTCTTATAGAATGGAAGGCGTTGTTAACATGGATGAATTTGCCAACAAGCTTTTCTAAGATAATATTCAGACACAACACATTCTTTTACTCATAATGTGTAGATATCATCACATTCTTTCTTTTACTCATAATGTGTAGATATCATCACATTCTTTTATTCTTCTATGTATATATTTTGTTAGGCCTCCAACATAGAAAGCAAATGTAAATATAGACCACAAAGATCATTTGATTTGCGAATATTATCTCTTCCCTTTGTGTCTTTTTTGAGATTTTCACGCTTTTTAAGATAATAATTAATTATGTTGATTTCAATGATAAAATAAGTCTCATTTACTAAAATAATCTTATTAATAACAAGTACTGGAATAATCATATGAATTAAAATACAATAAATAAATGTAAGTTAATCGAAAGAAATAATAAATATCACATTGATATTCTAAATGGACAAATAATTTAAGACAAATAAAAATAGGAAAGATGACACTTATTGTGAGACAGAGGAAGTAATATACAACTTTATATATATATATATATATATATATATATATATATATATATATATATATATATATATATATATATATATATATATATATATATATATATATATATATATATATATTCCTTTCCTTACTTTCTTGATTTACGAATAATAAATTATACTCTATTTATAGACTCTCATGGAGAGTTATAACTCATCAATAAATTATTCTAAACACTTCAAGATGGAAAGAAAATTCTACATGTGGTGGTTGACTTAAATTTGATTTGGAATTTCTAGTGAATAATAGAGTTGACATTCATTGTACTTCAATTTGATCGAATTCTATAATCAAGTTATATGTACTTTCGTCTTTTATTTTCTTCTTCTTCGTGTGATTTGTTTTCATTGTTTGATATATTAATTTTCTCCGAAGCTCATAATTGAAAAACCAAGGTTTAAGGCAAGATTTGTAGCAAAGGATTTTACTCAAGTGAAAGGGGTTGATTACAATGAAAATTTTTCACCAATGATAAAACATTGCTCTATAAAAGGGTACTTATGACAATTATGTATACATAATGAAGAAGAATGAGAAAGTCATTATCTATCTCCTTCTATATGTTGATGATATTTTGATGGTAAGCTTACTAAAAATGAGATCCTTAAGCCCAAGGTGATCTTGAATGGTGAATTTGAGATAAAAGGTCATGGTGAAGCTAAAAGAATCATGATTATGGAAATCATGAGAAGCCGCAAGAAGAGTGAATTGTTTTTATCTCAATCTAGTTACTTGAAGAAAGTGGTGGAGTTGTTTAGACTACAAGATGTTAAGACCGTCAAAACTCCTTTGAGTCATCACATGAAATTTTTGGTCAAATAATGTCCTTAAACTGAGAAAGAGAAGAAGATAATGGAAAATACTCCATATGCAAGTGAAGTTGGAAGCGTTATGTATGATATGGTTTGTAATAGACTAGATTTAGTATATGTTGTCGGCATAGTAAGTCGGTTAATGGAAAACCCTGACCATATTTTCATTGGGAAGCTTTAAAACGGGTGTTAAGATATTTCAATAGTTCTCTAAAGGGTAGTTTAAAGTACGCAAGGTCAAATTAAGATGAAAATGCTTTAGAGGTTTTGTAAATTAAAACTATGCAGGTAATGTGGATCCTAGAAAATCCCTATCAGGTTTTCTGTTTAAGTTTTTTGAGACAACTATAAGTTGAAAGACAAATCAACATCAATGGTCTCATTATATACTACTCAAGAGAAATATATTGTCATTGTTGAAGGGGTCAAGAAAGCCATATAACTGAAAGGCATGAATGGGGATTTTCCCACATTGCAACCATAGTTTGCTCTCTGGCGACTTCTCTTAGAACTTTATCCCTGAGACACAAGATAATGGCACTCCTGGTCTTATCCAACATCCCGAAACTTATATATATATATATATATATATATTCCTTTCCTTACTTTCTTGATTTACGAATAATAAATTATACTCTATTTATAGACTCTCAGAGAGAGTTATAACTCATCAATAAATTATTCTAAACACTTCAAGATGGAAAGAAAATTCTAAATGTGGTGGTTGACTTAAATTTGATTTGGAATTTCTAGTGAATAATAGAGTTGACATTCATTGTACTTCAATTTGATCGAATTCTATAATCAAGTTATATGTACTTTCGTCTTTTATTTTCTTCTTCTTCGTGTGATTTGTTTTCATTGTTTGATATATTAATTTTCTCTGAAGCTCATAATTGAAAAACCAAAGTTTAAGGCAAAATTTGTAGCGAAGGATTTTACTCAAGTGAAAGGGGTTGATTACAATGAAATTTTTTCACCAATGATAAAACATTGCTCTATAAAAGGGTACTTATGACAATTATGTATACATAATGAAGAAGAATGAGAAAGTGATTATCTATCTCCTTCTATATGTTGATGATATTTTGATGGTAAGCCTACTAAAAATGAGATCCTTAAGCTCAAGGTGATCTTGAATGGTGAATTTGAGATAAAAGATCACGGTGAAGCTAAAAGAATCATGATTATGGAAATCATGAGAAGCCGCAAGAAGAGTGAATTGTTCTTATCTCAATCTAGTTACTTGAAGAAAGTGGTGGAGTTGTTTAGAATGCAAGATGTTAAGACCGTCAAAACTCCTTTGAGTCATCACATGAAATTTTTGGTCAAATAATATCCTCAAACTGAGAAAGAGAAGAAGATAATGGAAAATACTCCATATGCAAGTGAAGTTGGAAGCGTTATGTATGATATGGTTTGTAATAGACTAGATTTAGTATATGTTGTCGGCATAGTAAGTCGGTTAATGGAAAACCCTAACCATATTTTCATTGGGAAGCTTTAAAACGGGTGTTAAGGTATTTGAATAGTTCTCTAAAGGGTAGTTTAAAGTACGCAAGGTCAAATTAAGATGAAAATGCTTTAAAGGTTTTGTAGATTAAAACTATGCAGGTAATGTGGATCCTAGAAAATCCCTATCACGTTTTCAGTTTAAGTTTTTGAGACAACTATAAGTTGAAAGACAAATCAACATCAATGGTCTTATTATATACTACTTAAGCGAAATATATTGTCATTGTTGAAGGGGTCAAGGAAGCCATATAACTGAAAGGAATGAATGGGGATTTTCCCACATTGCAACCATAGTTTGCTCTCTGGCGACTTCTCTTAGAACTTTATCCCTGAGACACAAGATAATGGCACTTCTGGCCTTATCCAACATCCCGATCTTCTGTAACTGTGTAAGTCATGCGGGAATCAATGCTTCACTCTTCAAAGCATCAATACACTTCTCTTAAATTCAAATTGCTAGCATCATAATTTTCCATAACCTGAAGTCGTTGTCACCGGAAAATTTCTCGATCTCCCATCTACTAACCATGGTTCTCACTTGTAAACAATCCTATTTTCTCCACGCTCACTGCACCACTTGTTGTGAATCTTGTTGTGGATTACGACAAAATTTAATATCAATTTGTGAGGAAAATAATAGTAGTAACCAAAATAAATGGTCTATAACAATAATAATTCATACGCAGATAATATAATAGAATAAGGCGAGAAAAAGACGAAGGTTTGTTTATCCAGTTCGATCAAAAGATCTACTCTGGAGGAGAGAGAAATTATCTAATTCACTATACTAAGAAAGTTATTACAAGAGATTACATATGAGTTACAAGAAAATAGTATTTGCCTTCAGGTTTCCAAGAACAACCCTAAAGGTGTCCAAAAATTAATCCTATTTTCTACCAAAGTATTTCCCAACCTCTTTAACCTTCTATATCTGAATAACTCAAACCCAAGGTGTAAAAAAGTGTTTCCCAGTTCCCCGATTCCCTTAGATAACTCCAAAGGTTTCACAAAACCCTTGTCTTTCTAAGGTTTCTCTTGAGAATAGCCAAAATGCAAGCGCACGGTCTAATCGCGTAGTTTTAAAAAGATGTCGAACCCATATGGATTGTTAATAAAATCAATGCTATATAATGTTACTATGTAATATAAGGCTGAAAATTAATCTTAGGTTTTTTTAAGGGAAATGGGGAGTAAATTAAAGTTTAATAAAATATGCGAAATAAAGGATACCAGTATGTAATTTTTCCAACTTTAGGGATCCGATTAACCATTGGTTTTGTTTTTCTCAAAAAACACTTTTCAGTAGAAAATATTAGTTTAAAAATCCTTATCTCACACTCTCGTGTTTATTGACTTAGACTGCATTCTTAAATCTAAATATTTGCTCTCGCTGTCTCATTTGAATTTAAAAACCCTTTTCGGAAACCAATAAAATCTAATTGATCCTAATGCACTCTCGCTGTATTTAGAATCAATGTGCAGTTACTACTATCCGATTCAAAACCTCAAACTCTCGCTGTATTGATTTTAACCTTTGTTGTCTTTTACTCTCGTAACAAAAATAGTTTTATTAATAAACAAAACAAGGAAAGAAGTTTATAGATATTAGTACTAATAGGTTTTTGAATCCCTTCAGTTAGATTATGTTGCATACGGGTATCTCAAGGAATCAGCCAGACATAGTTTTTAACAGAGACATGTTATCACAGTAATTAATCATAAAATAGAACATGATTTCTATAACGTAAATATAAATAAAGTTTGATTAAAAACCTGAAAATAAATCTCTAATACAAAAAGAATTGACTGCAAATTGAAAACTAATCTTCACGATCCTCCACAAATGTCAGCAGGATTCGCTTCTGAAATTACACAATTGAAGAAAAACTAAAACTGTAAATTTAAACTAATGTTGCAATAGCTCCCTGATATGGAAAGCTATTACTTTAAAGTGGTGATTTTTCTGCTTAGAATTTAGAAATAAAATGCTCTGAACAATGGAAATTCTTCGATCCTGTAACTATTAATTCTTCGACCCTGTAACTATTAATTCTTCCTCCTTTTATAGAATATTGTTGTACGTAACTCCCTCGAGAAAAATCAGGAACAATTGCCTTCGTGGAGACATTTTTGTCATGCCTGGTCTTACAGAGAGGAAATAGGAAAAATGAGGGACTCGTGGCTCTGACGTGGAAGGAAAATTGGGCCTGTTATAAAACAACCTGTGGCGGTGGCCACAGGAAGTGTGGCGAGGGCCACAAACTAAACATGTGTGGCGAGGGCCACAACCTTCTGTGTGCAGATTTCCATTATTTCTTCTGTTTCTTCATGTTTTCTTGCTCTTTCTTTGTCAATTCCTCTTCTTTTCTCATGCAAGCCTCAAGGATGAAAAACACCTGAAATACATAAACACTACCAGCATAAAATGACATAAATGGCTAAAAACGGTAAAATAATCCCTGTGGGTTGAGTACAAAATACGATGAAATTTCGCGTTATCAATCATCGACATGAGAAGTTTGACATTCATCCGAGAAGTCCAACAACTAACCGTCTGTTTGGCTGCTTTATCTCGTTTTCTATCTTGTGCAGGGGACAAGTCAATTCATTTCTTCGCAGCAATAAAAAAGAAGGCAAACTTTGAATGGAACGACGACTACGAAAAGGCTTTCCTCGAAGTGAAGCAGTTCCTGTCAACTCCGCCTATACTGGTTCGATCCAAGGAAAATACACCTCTGGTACTTTACCTAGCCGTGTCAGACAAAGCCATCAACTCGATCCTAGTACAAGATGGGGAGACCAGCGAGAGGCTGATTTATTTCATCAACAAGGTATTTCGAGGAGCAGAACTCAAGTATCAAAAAATTGAACGTTTGCCTCTGGCATTAGTAACGAAAGCAAGGAAACTCAGGCATTACTTTCAAGGCCACCCCATCTTAGTAAAAACCAACTTCCCTATTAAGAAAATTCTAAAGAAGCCGAATCTGGCCGGGCGCATGGTGGCATGGGCGGTGGAACTCTCAGAATATGACATAGAGTTCACCCCATGTAACAACATATAATCTTAAGTCTTGGCTGACTTTGTGGTTGAATTAAGCCCTTCGGAAAACAAAGAATTATCCACAAGATGGATCTTATCAGTGGACGGGTCATCTAACCTGAGAGGTAGTGGAGTCGGCGTCGTACTAGAGGGACCCGGGGACTTGGTCCTAGAGTATTCATTGTGCTTCAATTTCTAAACAAGAAACAACCAAGCTGAATATGAAGCCTTGATCGCTGGAATGAAGCTAGCTAAATAAGTCGGCATCGCTCATTTATTGGTCAGGACCGACTCCTAACTAGTGGTAAGACAGGTACAGGGCAAATTTCAGACCAGAGATCCCATCCTACAAAAATACATACATCAATCCGTTCAGCTATCAAAAGAGTTTCAAGAGTTCAAGATATGCCATGTGCCCAGGGAAGAAAACACTCAGGCCGACTTTTTAGCCCAGTTGGCTAGCACGAAGGGCTCGGGTTTGAACAAGACAATGATCTAGGAAACACTAGAATTACCAAGCATAGAGAATGAAGAAGTTCTCGCGGTCAAAGAAGGAACAAGGTGGATGACTCCTATAATCAAGTTCTTGCTACAGGATCAACTACCACCAGACAAAGAGGAAGCAAGGCGCTTAAAGAAGATTTCAACAAGGTATCTTATGGTGACAGACAAGGTGTATAAAATGGGAAGGACAACCCCCAAGTTATGTTTTATTCTAGAAGAAGACATGAGGCTAATAATCAAGGAGATGCATGAAGTTATATGCAGTAGCCACATAGGTGGTCGAGCTTTATCCGACAGAATATTGAGGGCCGAATACTATTGGCCGACAATGCTCCAAGACTGTGTTCATTTTGTAATCTGATGTGTCAAATGCCAAAAATATGCACCATTTATCCATACCTCGGCTGAATTGCTTCATTTGGTGATATCTCCATGGCCTTTTCATCAACGGGGAGCGGACATACTGGGACCTTTTCCGGTAGTTCCAGGACAACTCAAATTCTTGATCATAGTCGTGGATTATTCCACCAAATGGATAGAGGCAGAGGCCGTATCGCGAATCACAGCTGAAAGGGTAAGAAGGTTTTACTGAAGAAACATCATTTGCAGGTTTAGTGTACCACGGGTCATCGTATCCGACAATGGAACCCAATTCACCAGCACATTCGTAATAGATTTTTGCAAGGAGCTCGACATCATCAATCGCTTTATCTCAGTAGAGAACCCTCAAGCGAACGGGCAAGCAGAACCAACTAATAAAGTGATCCTAATCAGAATGAAGAAAAAGTTAGACGAAGAAAAGGGGCTGTGGGCCGATTACCTCCATGAGATTTTATGGTCCTACCATACAATAGCTCACTCCACAACCAAGAAACGCAATTTAGGATGGTATATAGGGCCGACGCCAAGACCCCGGTAGAAGTCAACACCCCAACATGGAGGAGAATGAGCTTTGAAGAAAACACCAACAAGGAACATTTGGACAATGAATCTGATCTGTTTGATGAAATCATATACCGCACATATCTGAGAAGTTGCGGCCAAACTGAGGATAGCCTAACGATTTAACATGAAAGTCAAGCAAAAGGGATTTTTTAAAGGGGGGTCTAGTTCTAAAGAGGATCACTGGTCCGACGAAGAGGGGAAAACTCTCACCAAATTGGGAAGGACCTTTATGAGTAACAGAGAAACTCAACAACAGAGCTTACAAGTTAGAGACACTAGAGGGCGTAGAAATTCCTAGGACATGGCATGTATCTAGTCTTAGAACTTATTTCAGCTAAAAAATGTAAGTCTATGTAATGAATAAAACAAATGCACTCTTTTCCCTGGAAAGGGCCGGGGTTTTTAACGAGGCAACCTGTGAAAGAACAAATAGATCACCAACTAAAGACCACCTTTTCGGGCTCTACGCCTCAGTTACCTCCAGGACCATCTCAGGTGTAACCTCCATCGACAAAGAACCTTAATTGGATTTCGTCTGGGTATGCCTGAGGGTATTCTCTAAGGCTCTAAACCTCAGTTCTGATCTTGAACCACTCGAGGGTAACCTTCCGGGTTAAAATTCCCTGCCTAGTGGTCACTCCCCTCGTGGTACTCCCGTGCAGAAAAATATTTTTGCGCTCTACACCTTGGTTCCCTCCAGGACCATCTCAGGTGTAACCCCCATCGACAAAGAACCTCAATTGGATTCTGTCCAGGTCTGCCTGAGGGTATTCTCTAAGGCTCTACACCTCAGTTCTGATCTTGAATCACTCGAGGGTAACCTTTTGGGTTAAAATTCGCTGCCTAATAGTCACTCCCCTCGTGGTACTCCCGTGTAGAAATAATTTAGGGCTCTATACCTCGGTTCCCTCTGGGATCATCTCAGGTGTAACCCCCATCGACGAAGAACCTTAAGTGGATTTTGTCCGAGTCTACCTGAGGGTGGTCTCTAAGGCTCTACACCTCGATTCTGATCTTGAACCACTCGAGGGTAACCTTCTGGGTTGAAATTCCCTTCCTAGTGGTCATTCCCCTCGTGGTACTCCCGTGCAGAAAATTATTTTCGGGCTCTACACCTCGGTTCCCTCAGGGACCATCTCAGCTGTAACCCCGATCAACGAAGAACCTCAATTGAGTTCTATCCGGGTCTGCATAAGGGCATTCTCTAAGGCTCCACATCTCAGTTATGATCTTGAACCACTTGAGGGTAACCTTCCGGGTTGAAATTCCCTGCCTAGTGGTCACTCCCCTCGTGGTACTCCAGTGCAGAAAAATATTTCCAGGCTCTACACTTCGGTTCCTTCCAAGGCCATCTCAAGTGTAACCCCCATCAGCTAGGAACCTTAATTGGATTTCACCCGAGGCTACCTAAGAGCATCCTCGAATCAATGAGGAACCCCAAACATCCCAGTTCACATTTGAACAGGGGCTAACATCTAGAAAATCTGAAAGACATTCCCGGGCTACTACAGGCTCATGCAAAACGAATTAACAACATCAGGGAGGATTAAGGTCTCTCTTATGAATTGGTAACTATGGTTCTTGTCAGAACCACGTGATCAGGGGGCTACCATACATCCATAATCCTCCTACAAACATGCAAGGCGGAAACGGAATACAAAATAAAACAAAAACGAAACCAACAACTTGATAACTTAAAGCCCATAGGGAGGTTGTCTAGATAGGCAAAATATTTAAGGACATTACAAAACACACCCACTTAAAAAGGGTGACTAACAAATTGTTCAAAACAAATAAAATGGAGCCTAATATCACTTAGTCACTTCGGCCGGAGAAGCATCATTCCCATCTGGACCATCGGTGACTGGGGACCCATTAACATCCTCCACATCCAACAGCTTTCCATCCACGATACTCTTGAAGAAATCGCCCGGTCAAAAGCCACATCCCTGGAATTAAGCGCATCCATACGAGACCCCTCCAAGGATTGTTGCAGGTCAACACAAGACTTTACCACATCCAACTCCTTGGAAAGCTTGGATTCAGAAGCCTGAAGATCTTCACAACTTTTGGTGAGGGTCTTAGCCTTTGAAACTTCAGCAACTAGACTCTTCTCCAAAGCAAAAACTTTACCAGCATATAACTTCTCACCGCCCATCAACCGATTGACGTCCTTCTACAGATTGACACGCTGATCCTCCAAGTCATCCTCGAATTCAAATAGACCCTGGGCTAACACAGCACAATGCATCAGATAAGAACTCAAATGTTGAGTAATCTTTTGGCATCCGATAGTCTTCACCTTGTTAACATCCTCGGTAGCGTTGAGGTGGTCATAATGGAACTTCAGCCCACCAAAACTATTATACCAAAATTTATTCTCATTTGAAGGATAGGTGGAGTCGTTGCCGGGCTTCTGCATCAACAACGAGATCTCCTGATCCGCCCTACAAACCTCATCCGCCATCATCGTCTTCAACTTTTTCTGGGGTTGTTTAATAGTGTCTTCAATGGTTGGGACGACTCTAGCCGGTGACTGGGGCTCGCTGATCACAACACCCGACCTCGGGACGGTCCCTTTCTTCTTCTTTGATGCCCTGATCTCCAGACCGGAAAGATTGGACTTACCCTTCAAAGGGCCCCCAGTTCCTTGTCGAGAAGCACAAAGTGAGACCATCAGTTTCTTTTGCTCCCTAACAGAAAGGTCAATCATCTTATCTACAAAAAGACATTAAAATAACGAATGAGAAAAAAAGGAAAAGATCTATGATCTGCGACCAATTAAAAAGAATCTTACCCAAGAAATCTGGATCCTCTTCAACAGATAATGGTAACAGGTCCTTGACCTTGAACAAACACAAAAAATCTAGCAATTACAAAGATTGAACCTCAAGATCACTCAGCTTATCGTAGTTAAACCTGAATATGGGTAGAGGGTTTCCAATCTAATATAATGGAAACTTGGGATGGTTGTCTGCAGCATAGAGGACCTGGGGACATCTCAGGCCGCAACAAATACGTAGGAACAGGTCCTTAAAACCTTATAACTCATGGTGTAAGCTTGAAGGAAGCTCGTACAGGAACACCACTGATGGCAACCCAGCTCCCAGATTCTACATTCTTGACTTCAAAATAAGAAGAAAAAAATAGACCAATTGTAGGAGTCACATCTAACTCTTCACAAATCCTTTCAAAAGCCTTAATAAAGCCCCAACTGTTAAGGAGAAGTTAAGAAGGGGCTACATTCACCGTCTTCAGCACATCCACTTCAAAATCAGTAAAAGGAAGACAAATAAACATATCTTGCAACACCCCGACGTAGAAATAAAACCACTCGTCTTGTACTCCCTTTGGTCGGGACATACAGACTCGTTCGCCAAGGATACATGCCTCCAGGACCACACCGTCTTCATTCCCAATCGAGGACACCTTTTGCAGAGAGAGAAGCTTCACTATCTCCACCTCATTCATGGAGCTTCGATCATAACCCATCACCTCCTCACTAAATGAGATGGAAGTTTCCATCAGAACCTCCATAAAATTTGAAGAATCGGGGTTAGAATCACTTTTAGAAGTAAAAACTTCACTATAAAATTTACTCATGACCCGTGCTTGCTCATATACACCTAAAGAAACTCTCATCTCTTACATGAACTCCTCCCATATGATTCTACGCTCCTTATCGTTGTTGCGTCTTTTATTTCCAAAATTATCACACTCTCTGATGATAACCATCCCTAAAGAAATAAAATGTGCAGAAAAATAAGGTAACAAGGAGAGAAGAAATACCTGATAACAGTGGTCGATCGAGAGATTTTGGAAGAAACAGACGAGAACGCCTACAAAGGGAAGTAAGAGGGTATTTCGGAAACAAAAAAAGGATAGGTTTTTATAAAAGAAAATTTATGGGAAATGAAATGCTCGAAGAAGAGGAAGCGTGTATAAACATTCAAATTTAGCCTCAGTAATGATTGAGCCTAGGGGACTGTTGAGAAACCAGGGCGTGGGTAACACACACACCGAGGTATCATCGTCCAATCTTGGAGGATCAGCCCGGAGCATAGAATCCATTTCTACATTGACCGACCATAAGGCTTCAGATAAAATCCATATGCTCGTGGGGCTTATGTTCATACATAGATCTATTGTCCGAACTAGATAAGATAAAAGGCAAGGCATGTAGGAAATCATCCGGTTACCACCCCGGGTCGAGTCCACAAGGCCTAAACTGGGTTGTATGATCGGAGGATTATGTAATCAGATGTGGGAGAAGATGAAGATGTAGCAGTTGGGATCATACCCTAGATCCAGAGGTTACCCCGAGCTCGGCCTTAATGGAGCCATTATGCAATAGCCGACCCATTAAGAGTGTAACCGCTCATCATTATACGACGATGCATGTTATGATAATAGCCATCATTGGCGACGGCGGTCGTTACTTGCCTTAAAGGCAACACAGTAACATAATATGGAATGTCGGAACAGTCACATGCAGTGATCATTGAGGTCCATGCACCTCTATAAATAGGACTCTCGACTGAGGGGTAAGCAAGACGCATCGCTTGGAGCTCACACACACTTGTGTAAGCCTCTGAATCCCTTAACATAAAATACAAAGCAATTTCGTTCATTAGAGGCCTTCCTTGAATCCCTTGGGTTCGTATGGAAGTCGTCCTCGGTGTTTAACAAGAACACTTTGTTTTAAAGGTATCATTTTTCAAAACAAATTGGTGCGGTGAGCATGAGAAGATGCCTTCAACAAAGTATGAGACTGGAAAGTTCACCAGAGTGAACGATGTCGATCTGTGATGCTCGAAGAATAAAAGGCTCATCTTTGTACCTCATCCTATTAAGATCCACTTGCAAAAATCCTGACTTATCCATTCATATACCACTATTATGTACCCACTTGCAACCAAAGATAGGAATCTGAAACTTCTCGTAATCAAACACCCAAATGCGATCGATAACCCCAAAATATGACAAATTTTCATATTTGGGGTTTAAGTCCTTCATACTTGAAACGTGCATTGCTTCAGCTACCACGTTGACACCACTATTTTGCATAGTACGTTTATCATCTTGTTCTTTGGTATAAAATGTGTATCTATTAATTGCGTATGCGCTATGAGAAAACACATGCAAACTTGGACCATATGCCAAAGATCTCAACCTTTTTGTTATTGAAGCGGTATATAAATAAAAATTTGAATAAATGTGATCCTTAAACCATTGTATAAAACTTTGATTGTGCTCTCGTACTATCCAATTTTCATTTCTATTCTGATTCTCACCTTGGAGTACATCCTTGTGCATTTGAACATACGGCTCAACCTCATTGTCATTGTGCAGAACGTACAAATGCACTTGATCCCGTTCATCCCTAGATACTGTCACAATTTTAATTCCAATTAATTTTTTACCTTCTTTTTTTCTTCTCGAAAATATGAGATTTGGGGAGTCTAATGGATTGCACATTGGACAAATATTCAGGATAAAACTCAACCGCTTCTTTAACAATGTATCGTTCAATAATACAACCCTCTGGACGACTTTGGTTTTTCACGTACCCTTTTAATATTTTCATATATTCAATATGGTACGTCCATCTCATTTAAGATGGTCCTTACAACTGTGTCTCTTTTACAAGATGAACAACTAGATGTACCATTATGTCAAAAAATGAGGGGGGAAAACATTTCAAGCTCACACAAAGTAATAACTATTTCTTTTTGCAATGTTGGTAAGATCTCAGAATCGATCACCTTATTACAAATTGACCTGAATAAAAAACACAATTTAGTTATTGCGCTTCTTACTTTTTCTGGCAAAATAGAACGTATACCTATTGGTAGAAACTGTTCCATTAAGACATGGAAATCATGTGTCTTTAAACTCTTTAACTTGAGGCCTTTCATAGATAGAAGTCTTCTGATATTTGAAGAGTATCCTTCAGGAACTTTAACTTCACTTAGAAACTTACACAATAGTTTTTTCTCCTTTCTAGATAGAGTATGAGCAGCAGGTGGTAGATATGTTCGTCTTCCTTTCTTCACGAGTCCTAATTCAGTTCTTATTCCCATCTTTACCATGTCCTCCCTTGCTTTAATGCCATCCTTAGACTTTATTTCTATATTGAGTAACGTACCAATAACACTTTCAAATACATTTTTTCAATATGCATAACATCGAGAAAATGTCTCACATACAAAGACTTCCAATATGGAAATTCAAAAAAAAAGACCTCTTCTTCCACCCACCTTTGACAACCGTATGTGCAAAAGGCTTGCCAAACTGAGTACACACATCTTTCACCTTTTTAAAAATTTGGTCACCTGGCAATGTAGGTGGAGCTTTACGTTTTTCGGTGTCTCCATTGAATTCTTTTCTCCGCCCACGGTAGTGATGTTTATAATTTAAGAATCTACGATGACCGAGAAAAACATTCTTCTGACAAAGGTCCAATCGCGTTGTATCGGTTCCATCTTCACAAACAGGACACGCTTTTTGACCTTTAATGCTAAACCCTAATAGATTCCCGTATGCTGGAAAATCATTAATTGTGCCAAACAACATCACCCTCAAATTGAAACTTTGTTTCCTATATACATCATAAACCTCCACACTGTTCTCCCATATAATCTTTAAATATTCGATCAAAGGTGTCAAGTATACGTTTATGTCATTTCCTGGTTGCTTAGGCCAAAAAATTAACATAGATAATATCATGTACTTACGCTTCATACATAGCCATGGAGGTAGGTTATAAATCATAAGAATCACAAGTCATATGGTATGTGAGATACTTTGAAGACCATGTGGGTTCATTCCACTCGTTGATAATGCCAAGCGAAGGTTTCTTGCTTCTTCTCTAACACCAGGAAAATCATTATCAATTTTCGACCACTGTGGTGAATCTCCTAGATGTCGATACTTTCCATCAATAATTCTTTCATCTGCATGCCAAGTCAAGTGTCTTGCATCAGTTTCACTATGAAACATGCATCTAAATCTCAAAATTATAGGAAAATACCATAAGACTTTTGCTGGAGACAATTTTTTCTTATATCGAGATAAACTGCATTTAGGGCATTCATTTAACGATGTATATTCATTTTGAAACAAAATGCAATCATTTGGACAAGCATGTATCTTATCATAGCTCATGCCAATAGAGCACGACATTTTTTTGGCCTCATAGGTTCGATTAGGAAGAACATTATCCTCCGGAAATATCTCTCTCATTATGGCTAATAACTCTGAAACTTTTATTCGACCATCCACTGCATGCCTTTAAGTTGTACAACTTTAATACTGCAAACAGTCTTGTGAATTTAGTGCAACTTTTATACAATGGTTTCTATGCATCGCTTACCAACCTCTCAAACATTTTAGGACAATCCTGAAGATCTTCTTCAAGTGCTTCTACAATCTCTTCGACTCGATCACAATCTTATGTATCTGTGCCATTGTCGTCTGAAGCATATGTCATACTATCCCCCGATTCAACATTCTCGTTACTTTTCTCACCATGGAATATCCAACATGTGTAACTTCGACCAATTCCATGCCTCAATAAATTTGATTGCAACCCAACTACGTCAACCCGACCCACAAAACAATAACTTAAGCAAGGACATTTCATTCGATTGGCGTCTTTGGCGTGTTCAACAGCAAACTTAACAAATTCCAATACCCCATTCTCGTACACTTTGGACAATCGATTGACAGACATCTATTTTTCATCCATGGTCTTACTATTAAGTAAGCTAAACAAAAATAATACTTAAAAAAAAGGACAAAGACTAAAAATCTTAATACCAATTAGGCATATTCATAGAAAATCATAGGAGCATAAGAGCACATTCTAATGAAATATAAAACATAGAAGGTTCTCTAACTTTAGTGTAAAACAAGAATTTTTACTCGTCCAACCAACTTAATTCAAAATTGAAGGTCTTCAAGTATAATTTTGTCTCCAAAATGTGTAACCTGGATACAAAATGAAGCTCAAATGAAAAATTTGCAAAAGTGAATATATAAGATGCCAAAAGCTAATGCCTACAATATGAGAAAACTCAAACATATTATGTAACAATCAATAATTTAGAGGTGACACTAACAATTAATTCACACATAATCAATTCTCCTAATCAATTTGAAAGAGCACTTACTGCTGTTGGTTTTCATGTTTCCAAAGGCACTCAGATATGGGAAGCATTATCACAAATCTATCTTGATGGTTTTTGTTAGAAATATACTATATAAAACCCTACCCATTTGTGTTTCTTTATCTAATAACTAAAGCTTCTTGAATTATTGGTTTATGACATTGTATTCCTCTAAATGATCAAAACCAATTCTTGTTACTCTTATACTTGTAGTAAAAGGTTTAACTCAAGCACACAGTAAAAGGATTTGGATATTGTTCACTTTTCAATACAGAAGATTCCTAAAATATGTATTCTGTATGTGTATGAAACTAACATTTATTGAACTAAATTAAAAATAAACATTCATGGTGAATAAATTTGAGGAAGAAATTTACCGAACAACGACGTTGAGAAGTCCGAAGACGATGATGGTGAAGGTCGAGAAGATGAAGACAATGATAGTGAAGGTCGAGAAGATGAAGACGATATGAAATCGCTGAGAACGGAGGTCGGATGGCGGTGAATGGAGGTCGAACGGTGGTGAATGGAGGTGAACGTCATGAAATCGCTGAGAAATATTGAGACGAAGGTGAGTAGCAGAAAGAATCGTGTTTTGTTATTTTAGGGTTTAAGAGTTTTAATTTTAGAATTTTGAAAAGGCGGCGCTTTCAGAAAGCGTGCCTAAAGTATAGGTATTACCAGTGCTTTTAATGACAAAAGTGCTTTCTAATATATGCCATATAGCAACGCTTTCAGAACGCGCTTTCGTATCTATGCCCTATATCAGCGCTTTCAAGAAATCACTCTCTTTTTTATGCCCTTTAGCAGCGCTTTTTATTAATTTAGTTTATAGTTTTAATTTTTTAACTTATAGCAGCACTTCCTGAAATAAGCGCTGTCTATGGTGCGCTGTTATTTTTTATTTTTGCAGCGCTTTCAGAAAGCGCTTTCTTATTTGTGCCCTATAGCAGCCCTTTCAGAAAGTGCTTTCGTATCTATGCCCTATAGCAGCGCTTTCAAGAAAACGCTTTCTTTTCTATGTCCTCTAGCAGCGCTTTTCATTAATTTAGTTTATAGTTTTAATTTTTTAACTTATAGCAACGCTTCCTGAAATGAGCGTTGTCTATAGTGCGCTGTTATTTTTAATTTTTGGCGTAGTGTGAAAAATGATAGGTTATGTTATTTGAGATTCAAGGAAGAATAAAAATGATATAATTGAAGATTTATTTTTGTAAATGTAATATTCTGAGTGAAAGTAGAGTTTATGAATTGTAAACTATTCAGCCAATTGCATTGTGATGTATACCTTGTCTACTCTCTGAGTTTATTTATCCTCTAGATGACAACTCTATCATCACATATCCATTTTGAAGCAATTCTATAACAAAACCAAAAGAAGAAGCAACTCTATCATCACATATATCCATTTGAAAGACACGATTCATAATCAAAATAAGAGTTTCGTAGACAAACTAAAATCATTATGGTTTTTTTATGACAAACCCTAAAATCAAAAAATCAGAACAAAAAGGATTAGGAATACAAACCCGAAATTAGTGTCTTATTTCATCAAATTAGTGTCTTGCAGCCTTATTATGCCTCCAATTTGGTTTTTATGTCTTATTTACAAATCTTCAAAACCGATCTACATGTAAAATAAAGAGAAAGCATCTAAAGTTGAACTTGAGAAAGAGAGACGAGCAAGAGAAGATGAATGGAATCAATAGAGTGAAAGAAAAAGAGAAATACTCGTGTTAGATCTGAAAGTGGTGAATGTCGTTTGGTCCCGTGCGGCAGAGTGACCAGTGCTTCGCATTCTGATGTCGACTGAAAAGAGAGATGTCGTCGACAGATGTGTAGTGGTTGCAGATAGGATTGGAGGAAGAGGCTGCAACATTGGTGGGGTTTAAAGAGAGGATAAGAAGATATTGGAAGAGAGAGAGAGAGAGAGAGAGAGAGAGAGAGAGAGAGAGAGAGAGAGAGAGAGAGAGAGAGAGAGAGAGAGAGATTGAATCCAAGTTAAGTTAAAATGAGATGATTATGAAATGACTAATATACTCTTTTTGCTTGGTAATATTTTGAACAGTAAAGGACAATTTGAGTATAATAGTGACATCTTTCTTTAGTGACTTAATATGACTTGATAGTTGATTGATATTAATTACATATTCTTTAATACACATGATTCAATATGTCACTTTTCATTAATTAAAAGTTATAAACTTTTATTAAATTTATGTGGAACTCTACTTCATTTAATAGATTATATGAATTTCAATCAATAAAAATATATATTAAAAAGTATTTTAAATAGAAAAAATATATAGTACAAAATATATTATTATCCTCCTCTCTATGACAATTTCTCATCACCAATACATAGTCCATTTAAGCAATACATTGTGCCTTTTCAGCCCTTAAATATTGCCACGCTCATCCATTGAAGTATATTACTAGGAATATCATAAGAGGATGCGTAACATATAACGCTCTGAAAATTGCATTATGACATGTTGGAATATAATACGATGATATGAAAAAATAACTACAAGCTGAAAATTGAAATATAGCATAGTGACTGTGGACCAGATCCTAAGATGCAAAATAAAAATATTCATGTGGGCAGGAGTAGTTGGTTGGCTTTAGTACTTAGTGACCCCTGTTGAACGATGAAATATATTAATACAAAGAAAAGTCAATAACGAGGCCAAGTCTAATGTTACGGTTAGTTATGACTTCTTCCCATTTATTCTCACTTTGGGAATTTGCATCAAAATCAGCTTCTTATAGAATGGAAGGCGTTGTTAACATGGATGAATTTGCCAACAAGCTTTTCTAAGATAATATTCAGACACAACACATTCTTTTGCTCATAATGTGTAGATATCATCACATTCTTTTATTCTTTTATGTATATACTTTGTTAGGCCTCCGACATAGAAATCAAATGTAAATATAGACCACAAAGATCATTTGATCTGCAAATATTATCCCCTCCGTCTCATAATAGATATATTTTTTTTGAGATTTTCACACTTTTTAAGATAGTGACTAATTATGTTGATTTCAATGATAAAATAAGTCTCATTTACTAAAATAACCTTATTAAAAACAAGTAGTGAAATAATTATATAAATTAAAATACAATGAATAAAGGTAAGTTAGTGGAAAGAAATAATAAATATCACATTGATATTTTAAATGGAGAAATAAAAATAGGAAAGATAACACTTATTGTGAGACAGAGAGAATAATATACAACTTTTATATATATATATATATATATATATATATATATATATATATATATATATATATATATATATATATATATATATATATATATATATATATGTTAAATGCATTTTACCCCTGTAATAGTAGCGAGTTTTGATTTACCCATTTACAAAAAAAATCTTTTCCAAAACAGAAAATCTTACCGCCCAAGATTCCCTTTGAGTTTCTGACGTGGCCTATGACACTCTTGCTGACTATGTTAAATATCACATTGGCTTTTTTTAAAATATTTTTAATTAAGAGACTTGGAGACTAAATTAAATTAATTATCAAAATATTAGGCTTAAGCCCATTTTTTATTAAAGGTCCATTTACCCATACTTGTCCATTTTCAATTTATTTAGTGTTGTATTTTTTTGTTATATAAATACTATTTCTATTTCTATTACAAGCAATGTGGGACTCTTAAAATATAGAGTTTTTGTTTTCATGTTTGCACAGCTGCTTGTATTGTGCACGAAACACTAAACCATAAGCTCCAACTCGTCAACATTTTCAGAACCTCTGCAATACTGAAGAGTGCATTTAAGGTGTTTGAAAGAATGCCTGAGTTTTGTTATAGATGTTAACATGTGTTCTGGGACTTTAGATAGAGTGCAGGGATCACACAATCCATCAATTACATCTAGTACATGGACTTTTGCTATAGGAATTAACATGCATAATAATGAGGTGAATTCTAAAAAGGAGGTGATAATCTCATTATGGCATAATGTTCTTTAAGCTTCTCATAATTTGAGTCCAACACAAAAAAAAGTCAGAAAAATCAAAATAAGAACATCATTTTTTAGATAGAACCATTTCTAAATGTTGTCATTATTGTCGCTTCCTTCTCTACACTACTACGCCTCAACTTCTATTATATGAAAGCATCTAACTGGGCCATTGTGATATCTTTAATTCAACATATAAAACTTGTTGCACCAAGATCGCAAATATCAGCATAAGCCCTAACTATCAAAAACAAGAGTCTTCAACACAATACAATTTGCTACCATGTATTCCTTGTGGTACCAGTATAAGAAAATAATAGGAGTTATTTAATCTCACTCTTCATTGGAGTGGCCAAAATATATTACAGACTGCTCGTGAAACAAAATCAGCACACCACAAACATCAAGCCTTTGGCCAGAATCATTTAATCTCAATCTTGATAGGAATGGTCAGAATATATTAATAATTTACTTGCAATGATTATCCAGACTGTTGTAGAGTTACGAGCATATTCACATCAAGTGGAAGAAAGGCGTGGCCATTGCAGTCAACAAGGAAAAGTAAGAAAAGATGTATCAGACTTAAATTGTGGGTTTCAGGAGTCCCACATCGATTGATAACAAGTAAACATTAGTGTTTATATACCAACCACATACATTATCCAATGAATTGAGAGCTGGTTGAGTATGCGGGCTGCTTTGAAATCAAAAATGGACTTAAACCAAAATAATATATTTTGATAATTAATTTAATTTAGTCTCCAAGTCTCTTAATTAAAAATATTTTAAAAAAGTTAAGGTGACATTTAATTACACAGTCAGCAAGAGTGTCACAGGTTACGTCAGAAACTCAAAGGGAATCTTGGACTGTAAGATTTTCTGTTTTGGAATCTATATTTATCAAGGGGTGAAAATAATTTTTTTTAAAAGGGGGGTAAATCAAAACTCGCTACTATTGCAAGGGGATGAAGTGCATTTAACCATATATATATATATATATATATATATATATATATATATATATATTCCTTTCCTTACTTTCTTGATTTACGAATAATAAATTATACTCTATTTATAGACTCTCAGGGAGAGTTCTAATTCATCAATAAATTATTCTAAACACTTCAAGATGGAAAGAAAATTCTATATGTGGTGGTTGACTTAAATCTGATTTAGAATTTCTAGTGAATAATAGAGTTGACATTCATTGTACTTCAATTTGATCGAATTCTATAATCAAATTATATGTACTTTCATCTTTTATTTTCTTTTTCTTCGTGTGATTTGTTTTCATTGTTTGATATATTAATTTTGTCTCAGGCTCATAATTGAAAAACTAAGGTTTAAGGCAAGATTTGTAGCGAAGGATTTTACTTAAGTGAAAGGGGTTGATTACAATAAAAATTTTTCACCAATGGTAAATCATTGCTCTATAAAAGGGTACTTATGACAATTGTGTAAACATAATGAAGAGGAATGAGAAAGTCATTATCTATCTTCTTCTATATGTTGATGATATTTTCATGGTAAGCCTACTAAAAATGAGATCGTTAAGCTCAAGGTTATCTTGAATGGTGAATTTGAGATAAAAGATCATGGTGAAGCTAAAAGAATCATGATTATGGAAATCATGAGAAGCCGCAAGAAGAGTGAATTGTTCTTATCTCAATCTAGTTACTTGAAGAAAGTGGTGGAGTTGTTTAGAATGCAAGATGTTAAGACAGTCAACACCCCTTTGGGTCATCACATAAAATTTTTGGTCAAATAATGTCCTCAAACTGAGAAAGAGAAGAAGATAATGGAAAATACTCCTTATGCAAGTGAAGTTGGAAGCATTATGTATGGTATGGTTTTTAATAGACTAGAGTTAGCATATGTTGTCGGCATATTAAGTCGGTTAATGGAAAACCCTGACCATATTTTCATTGCGAAGCTTTAAAATGGGTGTTAGCGTATTTGAATAGTTCTCTAAAGGGTAGTTTAAAGTACACAAGGTCAAATTAAAATGAAAATGCTTTATAGGTTTTGTAGATTGAAACTATGCAGGTAATGTGGATCCTAGAAAATCCCTATCAAGTTTTGTGTTTAAGTTGTTTGAGACAACTATAAGTTGAAAGAAAAATCAACATCAATGGTCCCATTATATACTACTCAAGCGGAATATATTGTCATTGTTGAAGGGGTCAAGGAAGCCATATAACTGAAAGGCGTGAATGGGGGTTTGCCCACATAGCATCCGTAGTTTGCTCTCTGGCGACTTCTCTTAAAACTTTATCCCTGTGACACAAGATAATGGCACTCATGGCCTTATCCAACATCCTGATCTTTTGTAACTGTGTAAGTCATGCAAGCATCAATGCTTCACTCTTCAAAGCATCAATATACTTCTCTTGAATTCAAATTGTTGGCATCATAATTTTCCACAACCTGAAGTCGTTGTGTTATACGGTGGGAGAACTAACTTGGGTGTTTTGCGTTTGATCGTAAATGTTGCGGTTAGCAAGACTCGCCACCTACTTTTGTTTTATCCAAAAGGAAAGGTGAAAAAACACAGGAAAGACCTTTGAGATGTTTTCTTGAGTTCGGAGGGTAAATTATGAAAAGGGAAGGTATTAGCACCCTTTTCATCCATGGTTTTTCACGGGCTCTTAGTTACTTGCTAGATCACTTGCTTTTGTTTGAAATTATGCTTTGTGTGGTTTTTGAAAGTATTTTGAAAAGAGGTCATTGTTTAGGCAAACTTTGTAATGATTCTCGTTCGTAAGAATGTATACAAAGGTGTTGATCTTTTGAAAATGTTTTCAAGTTTGAAAGGTGTTTTGGAAGTGTTGTGTTTGAAAATAGCAAGGAGGTTTTGGTTTTGAATTTGAGCAAGTAACTAGGAACATTCTACCTACTCAAAAGTCTTTCATGTTCATTTCCTCTTTCCTTTGACATTGTTATCTTACCATTGATTTGGTAAGTAACCCTATCTTTGGATGTAAAAGGGACGAGCGTGGGTCATCGTATAACCATTATTAGCAATGTTGTAAGATATCTTAACATTTTTCTTTAGGGACTAAGATCATTTTGAAAGGCAACATGGATAGCGTCATCGAGGGACTATGATCTTGTATTTCATTTGTTTTTGCTAAGATATCTCACATGCATAATATGATCATTTTTGTAAGGCAACCAAGTGGATTAACACTAGGGGTGTTTGTGTGCAAGTGCATTGATTTTCATGCTTAATTTGTCTTTGATTAGAGTTTTCTATTGATTGGTTTTAGTTTTTCCATACAAAACCCTAATTAATAGCATTTTGTATATAAAACATTTAAATTACGAAAATTAAAATTACTACGCTATTACAATACTTAGGGGAGGGGGTGTACAAATTACAAATAGGGAATATTGCAAGAAATTAAATCTAAATAATTATTACAACCATATTGAATTTGAATAAATGTACAAAAATAAAGATAAAAATGCAAGAATGTAAATGTAAAAAGAAATGTGATTTTTGTTTGGTTTTTATGAAAAGGTTTTTTTTGACCTAATTAAATAAAATAATTAACTAAGAAAAATAAGAAAATTAAGATTATATTAGTAAACTAAATTAATTTAAAGAAAACAAGCTTTTTAGGGTTTTTTGTGAATTTAATTAAACTAGTAAATAAAAAATAATTAAATAAAAATCCTAAGTTCTAAATTGATTTTAATTTACAAAAAAATAATATAATAATAAATAAAAATTAAATTATCTAAGTATTAAAAAAAAGAAATTAATTAAAGAAAATGTTTTTGTTCTTTTATTTTTGTAAAGAAAAATAAACTAAATAAATATAAATAATAAAATATAAATATTTTTGGATTTTTCTTATTAATAAAAATGATAATAGTGATAATAATAGTAATAAAAATAATAAAAGAAAAATATGAAATAAAAACAAAATGAAGGAAAAATAAATAAAAATAGAAAATAAAATAATGGGCCAATGGTGTGTATAACAAGGCAGAGGGGTCAAAAGTAGCAAAAAAGTAAAGCCCAAAGGGGGGAAAGCCCAGCGCTGCAAGAAAAGTCAAAAAAATGAAAAAATGTCACGCTGGGGCTTGAACCCAGGACCTCAAGGTGACAGGAGCGCACTTTAACCACTGGGGTGGTGATACATCCATTAACTTATGTAAAACAATAAATATATAATCTAAGTCTTGCCCTAAATGTACTTCATCTTCAACCTCCAGCCAGAAGCACTGCAACTTGTTCATTTCTCAACCATTTGCAACAATGTAAACATGAAAGTTGTGTAAAATTTCACCACGATTCCAGAAATGTAAACAACTTAAACTAATTCTCAAAAATTAGCATGAATTTTGAATGGTACCAAATTCTGACCTAACTTTTCCAAGATGTTCAGATTCAAAATTCTAACTCCTTAAGCAATATAAATGAAATCTAAAGACATGGTTAGCTTCAAGACAATGATACCTACATTTCTTATTCACAAATGAACCATTAATGATGCATGTATGAAGAGTTCAAAAGTCAAAAAACTCTCCTTGCAAGAGGGTATCGTGTTTTGAGTTTGAGCAGCTTTTAGTGAGTTCCAATGATTGGATTAGCTTCCTCAAGTTCCCAGGTAGCTAATGTGATGCTTAGCTTAAGCTGAAAGTGCCTGAGGAGTTCTGGAGAAGTTCAAGTGGAAAGCTCTATTTTTGAAAATGGAGGATGGTGTTAATGGTGTTACAGTCTTGTAACAAGGTGATGGATGAATTCTAAATGATGTTTAGAAGCTTTAGGAACAAAAAGGCTTGAAAACATTTTGGGACACTAACAGAAATATAAACACAATAGTGTTTGTCATATAACGCAAAAAGCACAAATAAATCATAACCTAGAACAAAGAAAGGCAATCGATGTTTAGTGTGTTAACCCTTTGTGCACTTCATGTGTCTTAGAACAGGTTATCATCTCCTAAGTGGCCATAGAAAAGGGAACAATATGAAGGATCACAAAGACCTAAAAGAATTTATGAACTACAAAGCTAATAACATGGACATGCCTTTCTTTAACCTCAATAGTGTATAAATCAGAGAAACTAAAAAAAATGAAAAACAAAGTTAAATATCATTTGAATTGAAACACGCAAGATACCAATTCATAACAGAATCAAAATCTAATGAACACCTCATCTTGCATTAATCAATTCCATCACCAACCTTTAATTTTATCCATTGAAAAGGCCAAAGAACACATAAATAACACATTAAGAAGCCTTTTTTCCATGCTTAAAACCCTTAACATCCTGCAGTAAAGAAAAGTGGAAATATGAAAGAGTATAATGGATCCTAAATATTCATACATGAAACACAAATTGAAACAGTAGTAGTAGAGGAACTCAGTAGTATCATGCTAGTAATGCTAAGTTTTCTTGCCCGCCGTTGATTTCATGCTGAAGAAACCAATTAGCCATTGTTCCAGTCAAGATATATTACTGTAGTAGTAGAAGAACTCGATTCTCTGTAGCATAGATCATGTGAACAAATATTAAAACAAACATTATACCATATGAATAAAACAAAACAAAAATTCATACAAAAAAAAAGGTAAGATAATGACACTATGTCAAACAAGCACATAGACAACGCTTTTTTGGTCATAGACAGCGCTGCTAAAAGTAAATGCAACGTTTTAGATTAATGTAAAAGTGCTGTTATATCTCTCCTTTAGACAACGCTTTTACTTTAAAAGCACTTTCTTATGCACCCCTTTAGCAGTGCTTTCTCTTTAGAGAGCGCTTTGGTAAGTACTCCTTTAGCAGTGTTTTCTCTTTAGACAACGCTTTTGGTTATCTTTTAGACAACACTTTTCTTTAAAAGCGTTGTCTGTTCCCCACTTTAGGCAGCATTTTTCCATTTTAGGCAGCGCTTTCCCCACTTTAGGCAGCGCTTTTTCCCCACTTTAGACAACGCTTTTCTCATTAAGTGCTATCTAATGTTCACAATTTTTTTTTAAAATATTAGACTTATTTTCACTTACAGAAAGTGCTGTCCAATATCTACAATAAATTTTCACCAGATTTTCACCATATGTTTTCACCACATTTTGCACCAGATTTGATAGCTTCAATCCAATAAATATGCACCAAATTTGCATATACAAAAAATCTACATATATATAATTAATGATATATACAACAACAACTTGAAAATTGATGATACAACTCGAAAATTCTATAATTTTAAATTGATATTTAATCTACATATTACTATCATCGACAATTTCTAAAAAACAACAACAATGAACTTGTTAGCTCTATCTTCTACATCTGCACCTATAACTTGAAACAAAGTCAAAAGATTGAAATTCATACCATGATAAAACAAAACTTTATTCGAATTTATACTCAAAACTCGAAAGTTATACTCAAAATTCTAATCAATGAAAGAAAGACAATATACCTTATAAAATTCTCAACTCCATAATGAATTTACACCATTCCTCCATAAGTCCATCCAATTGATCTTTTGAGTAATGATCATAATTGAATTCGTCAAAGTACTACATAGTAATATAACATAATATGTGATTTAGTTAAAACACTATGCCGTTTTATGAGAAATATTAAAATAATTCTTAAGTTAAAAATTTATACCGTAGATGGAATCTCTATTCGGTCCAAAAGAAGCATTTCTTTCATAAATCTCAAGATGAAATAACCGCAATCTATACCATTATATTGACGAGAACACTACACATGGAAAGAAAATACAAATATATATCAGGATATATCCCTTAACTTGTTTTATCAAGTATCATCACTAATATAATCAAAATTGTGAAAATATATCTGCACTCTGATCCATGTAATGTTGTTGGCTCTACTCTTTGGTACTTGAATACCTCTTTGTGATAAAAAAGCTTGTAGAACACTATAATAAAATATAAACGACTATTTATAACAATCTCACATAGATAAATAAATATACACATATATATTTAGAACAATCTCACTTACGTATCAATCATCTTCTTCAAATTTGGGTATGTTGTCCAATCATCGTATAACGAATCCAGATAGTATACAATTTCTCTTACAGGATTAATCACAAGCAACAACCATTATCCACTGTAAAATTAAACAAATGTTAGATGGAAATTTTCTACACAACGTCAAAAAATGAAAGATTATAATAGATGAAGTTAGGATGAAAATCTAACCCGTTGCCAGTATTATATGGTAAAAAGAACAACTTTTATGTACCTTTGTGGCCACAAATAAACCGAGTACATACGATATGACATCATCTGGTTTTGTTACGATTAAACCTGCATTAACGGTGTTGGGAGCTAAGAAAGTGAATCTTTCTTCCAATCCACGCGGGCGCATCACTTTGTCATACAGATACCTTAAACAAAAACATCATTAAAATTAGACTATATTCATTGAAATGAATAAATAAATTGTTCATTTAATTAAACAAAGTTGATCAGAGTATACCTGATGTATGTATCGATAACACCCAGGCCTAAAGTCAAATGTTGAAAAACTTGATCCATATCTTCTCTACCAATTGCTTCCATGTATTCATAACCAAAAATGTCTGCCTTCATAATTATAAGACGAGTACCACCAATTGGAATATATGTTATTTCTATATATGTCCGGAGGCACGACCTATACTGAGAAGTAGGTTTTTTGCTAGCCGCGGTCTTCTTACCCCTACTGACTTGTTCAATGTCTTTAGCATGCATCTAAATATTATATAATTAGTTAGGTGAAGTATAAGATCATTATATGCATAAATATCATATAATTGTGTTATACCTCTTTTTTTGGTGCAACTGACTCGGTTTTCCGCATAATCCCCTTATCTTTTGATTTGAGTTTTGTAGGAGTCTAACATTACAATATAAAAAAAATGTACGTAAAATGCTTATAAAAACTTTGAATAATTAAAGGTTCATAATAGTTTTAAGCATACCTCATCATCTACGCGAATGAGGCTTGACGACCATGCAACATACGCACCTACTGTCTCTCCCACCAATGTTGCATCTAAAATATCTTCTGTTATTGGTAATAACGCACCCCCCTCTAAAGCAATATCAATTGATACCTTCAAATATCCAGTAGGGAGCGGTTTATGGTGAAGTACTTCTCCCAAAGTGTTATGCACTTTCCCCTTGCCAGCCATCCGATAAGTCGGTGACGATAAATAGAGTTGACAGGGTGAAATGCCCTAAAACCAATAAAAAATATGACATTGTTAATGTGAATATATATATATATATATATATATATATATATATGTGTGTGTGTGTGTGTGTGTGTGTGTGTGTGTGTGTGTGTGTGTGTGTGTGTGTGTGTGTGTGTGTGTGTGTGTGTGTGTGCGTGCGTGCGTGCGTGTGTCAATTAAATAAATTACACTAATTTAATTTCATAATGATATATATAATTACCTCGAGAATATTCGATTGAACATTACAATTGATACTAGATTTGTCACTAGTATCTTTAAAACCTGAAGCTTCCCTTTCTGATTGATCTCTTTCTTTTTCCTTTCTCAATTCACGAACTTCAGCTTTTAATGCTTGCAACTTTGCCTGCAGTTCTTTATTGCTAGGAGATTGTGTCTTTGGATTTTTCTTTTTCAAGGATGTTGGAGTGATCCCATGTCCCATACCCCTCACCCGACTGGAATACTCACGAACATCTAATTCTCGACTAAGTATGCTCCTGCAATCATTGTAGTCATCTGGAGATATAGACTGAGACAGATTCTCTTGAAATTCATATGAATATTGAAAAAGCATAAATATTATATGTTAATAAACTTTTGATTTAATTAAAGAATTAATGTTATACTTACACATTTCTCAAAAATTTGTTGAACCTCTTCTTTAACAACTCCATCCTTACCCACACGGGAAGCCTTCCACAAACATGTTCCGGAACAGATGTTTCAGAACTATTCTCCTCTTTTAACTACACATTAATATAAAAAATAAGATCAATTATAACTCATGATGAACAAGTATATCATTGCAATTTATAGATACTTATTATTTTTTATTGTAAGCGTGCATATCCCGTACGCCCTTTTCTGTATGGATACGCAGGACCTGATGCTCGTTGGCGATTTACGACACTCGTATTTTCTGAAATTTTTCGGTTCTTCGTTTGTCTTTAAAAGTGTCTCATTCTTTCGGTGAAATCAAGTCTGCATATTTACTTAGACACTCGACATCAACAAAAATTTTTTTGGCATCTCTTAGATACTTGTTTGATAAATAAGATCTAAACCCTCTATGTCTTTTTTCCGACCAATTGAAGACAATAATCTCTTCTGGTATCATCAATGTTGAAAGACCTCTACGAAAAACATACAGAGTGTGTTAGTATAAGTAATTTAAAGACATAATCATAGTAAAAAACAAATAACATCACATATGGTACCTGTATCTCACTCCAGATTTTGTCTTTAGCGGTATTCAACAGCTCATTTCTCCAATTATCACAAGTAATTGGAACTTCTCTCCTTACAAGTGAACCAATGTAACTTGTCAATTTAGAACCGTTAGGTTCAATTAGTTGCTCATTTGAATTCCAGTGCATATCATATTTTATTCCTCTATTTCTATCATGAATGGTTTTCTTCTTAATAGTTATTCCTCTTCTAATTTCCCTTTCCTATGCATTAACGAATTTCTTTCCATCATTAATAGAATCATCATATGGGTGATTCTCGTTACTAGCCATCTAACCTGTAATAAAGAAAAACATAAGTATCTAATGACAAATAAATAATTCCAAATATATAATTCTAAATATCTAATTCCATAATCAATTAAGTATATAAAATTACAAATATATAAGTTTATTGAATGAAGGAATATATAAAATTTTAGTATATTACCTCTTTCTCTAACATCTCTTTCTTTTCTTGGTTGGATTGTGAATTACTTGTCTCATAAGAACGCGGATGGATGGATTGATCCCAATTCCCTCATTATGATCCTTTCTGATATATGATTCATCTGCTATATTATTCTCATCTCGATCGTTTCTAATATACGACTCATTCTCAACATCAATATCACTTTGATCTACACTTTTATCATCAATCACCTTGTTAGATAAAAGCACTATAGACCATTTCGTACTCTTCGTGTCAGTGACGTAGAACACTTGTTTAGATTGAGAGGCTAGAATAAAAGGCTCATCTTTGTACCCTATCCTATTAAGATCCACTTGCAAAAATCCTGACTTATCCATTCGTATGCCACTATTATGTACCCACTTGCAACCAAAGATAGGAATCTGAAACTTCTCGTAATCAAACACCCAAATGCGATTGATAACCCCAAAATATGACAGATTTTCATATTTGGGGTTTAAGTCCTTCATACTTGAAACGTGCATTGCTTCAGCTACCATGTTGACACCACTATTTTGCATAGTACATTTATCATCTTGTTCTTTGGTATAAAATGTGTATCTATTAATTGCGTATGCGCTATGAGAAAAGACATGCAAACTTGGACCATATGCCAAAGATCTCAACCTTTCAGTTATTGAAGCGATATCTGAATAAAACTTTGAATAAATATGATCCTTAAACCATTGTATAAAACTTTGATTATGCTCTCGTACTATCAAATTTTCATTTCTATTCTGATTCTCACCTTGGAGTACGTCCTTGTGCATTTCAACATACGGCTCAACCTCATTGTCATTGTGCAGAACATACAAATGCACTTGATCCCGTTCATCCCTAGATACTGTCACAATTTTATTTCCAATTAATTTATTACCTTCTTTTTTTTCCTCGAAAATATGAGATTTGGGGAGTCAATGGATTGCGCATTGGACAAATATTCAGTATAAAACTCAACCGCTTCTTTAACAATGTATCGTTCAATAATACAACCCTCTGGACGAATTTGGTTTTTCACATACCCTTTTAATATTTTCATATAACGTTCAATATGGTACGTCCATCTCATTTAAGATGGTCCACACAACTGTTTCTCTTTTACAAGATGAACAACTAGATGTGCCATTATGTCAAAAAATGAGGGAGGAAAAACATTTCAAGCTCACACAAAGTAATAACTATTTCTTTTTGCAATGTCGGTAAGATCTCAGGATCGATCAGCTTACTACAAATTGACCTGAATAAAAAACACAATTTAGTTATTGCGCTTCTTACTTTTTCTGGAAAAATAGAACGTATACCCATTGGTAGAAACTGTTCCATTATGACATGGCAATCATGTGTCTTTAAACTCTTTAACTTGAGGCCTTTCATAGATAGAAGTCTTCTGATATCTGAAGAGTATCCTTCAGGAACTTTAACTTCACTTAGAAACTTACACAATAGTTTTTTCTCCTTTCTAGATAGAGTATGAGCAGCATGTGGTAGATATGTTCGTCTTCCTTTCTTCACGGGTCCTAATTCAGTTCTTATTCCCATCTTTACCATGTCCTCCCTTGCTTTAAGGCCATCCTTAGACTTTCTTTTTATATTGAGTAACGTACCAATAACACTTTCAAATACATTTTTTTTCAATATGCATAACATCGAGAAAATGTGTCATATACAAAGACTTCCAATATGGAAATTAAAAAAAATCGACCTCTTCTTCCACCCACCTTTGACAACCTTATGTGCAAAAGGCTTGCCAAACTGAGTACACACATCTTTCACCTTTTTAAAAATTTGGTCACCTGACAATGTAGGTAGAGCTTTACGTTGTTCGGTGTCTCCATTGAATTCTTTTCTCCACCCACGGTAGTGATGTTTATAATTTAAGAATCTACGATGACCAAGAAATATATTCTTCTGACAAAGGTCCAATCGCATCATATTAGTTCCATCTTCACAAACAGGACACACTTTTTGACCTTTAATGCTAAACCCTGATAGATTCTCGTATGCTGGAAAATCATTAATTGTGCCAAACAACATCACCCTCAAATTGAAACTTTATTTCCTATATACATCATAAACCTCCACACCGTTCTCCCACAAAATCTTTAAATATTCGATCAAAGGTGTCAAGTATACGTCTATGTCATTCCCTGGTTGTTTAGGCCCAGAAATTAACATAGATAATATCATGTACTTACGCTTCATACATAGCCATGGAGGTGGGTTATAAATCATAAGAATCACAGGCCACGTGGGTTCATTCCACTCGTAGATAATGCCAAGCGAAGGTTTCTTTCTTCTTCTCCAACATCAGGAAAATCATTATCAATTTTCAACCACTGTGGTGAATCTCCCAGATGTCGATACTTTCCATCAATAATTCTTTCATCTGCATGCCAAGTCAAGTGTCTTGCATCGGTTTTACTACGAAACATGCATCTATATCTCAAAATTATAGGAAAATACCATAAGACTTTTGTTGGAGACAATTTTTTCTTATATCGAGATAAACTGTATTTAGGGCATTCATTTAACGATGCATATTCATTTCGAAACAAAATGCAATCATTTGGACAGGAATGTATCTTATCATAGCTCATGCCAATAGAGCACAACATTTTTTTAGACTCATAGGTTCGATTAGGAAGAACATTATCCTCCGGAAACATATCTCTCATAATGGCTAATAACTCTGAAACTTTTATTCGACCATCCACTGCATGCCTTTAAGTTGTACAACTTTAATACTACAGACAATCTTGTGAATTTAGTGCAACCTTTATACAATGGTTTCTATGCATCGCTTACCAACCTCTCAAACATTTTGGGACAATCTTGAAGATCTTCTTCAAGTGCTTCTACAATCTCTTCAACTCGATCACAATCGTATGTATCTGTGCCATTGTCGTCTGAAGCATATGTCGTACTATCCCCCGATTCAACATTCTCGTTACTTTTCTCACCATGGAATATCCAACATGTGTAACTTCGACCAATTCCACGCCTCAATAAATTTTATTGCAACCCAACTACGTCAACCCGACCCACAAAACAATAACTTAAGCAATGACATTTCATTCGATTGGCGTCTTTGGTGTGTTCAACAACAAACTTAATGAATTCCAATACCCCATTCTCGTACACTTTGGACAATTGATTGACAGCCATCTATTTTTTATCCATGGTCTTACTATTAAGTAAGCTAAACAAAAACAATACTTAAAAAAAAGGACAAAGACTAAAAAGCTTAATACCAATTAGGCATATTCATAGAAAATCATAGGAGCATAAGAGCACATTCTAATGAAATATAAAACATAGAAGGTTCTCCAACTTTAGTGTAAAACAAGAATTTTTACTTGTCCAACCAACTTAATTCAAAATTGAAGGTCTTCAAGTATAATTATGTCTCCAAAATGTGTAACCTGGATACAAAATGAAGCTCAAATGTGAAATTTGCAAAAGTGGATATATAAGATACCAAAAGCCAATCCCTACAATTTGAGAAAACTCAAACATATTATGTAACAGTCAATAATTTAGAGGTGACACTAACAATTAATTCACACATAATCAATTCTCCTAATCAATTTGAAAGAGCACTTACTGCTACTGGTTTTCATGTTTCCAAAGTCACTCAGATATGGGAAGCATTATCACAAATCTATCTTGATGGTTTTTGTTAGAAATATACTATATAAAACCCTATCCATTTGTGTTTCTTCATCTAATAACTAAAGCTTCTTGAATTGTTGGTTTATGACATTGTATGCCTCTGAATGATCAAAACCAATTCCTGTTAATCTTATACTTGTAGTAAAAAGTTTAACTCAAGCACACAGTAAAAGGGTTTGGGTATTGTTCACTTTTCAATACAGAAGATTCCTAAAATATGTATTCTATATGTGTATGAAACTAACATTTATTGAACTAAATTAAAAATAAACATTCACGGTGAAGAAATTTGAGGAAGAAATTTACCGAACAACGATGTTGAGAAGTCCGAAGACGATGATGGTGAAGGTCGAGAAGATGAAGACGATGATGGTGAAGGTCGAGAAGATGAAGATGATGTGAAATCACTGAGAACAGAGGTCGGACGGCGGTGAACGGAGGTTGAACGGTGGTGAACGGAGGTGAACGTCATGAAATCACTGAGAAATGTTGAGAGACGAAGGTGAGTAGCAGAAAGAATCGTGTTTTGTTATTTTAGGGTTTAAGAGTTTTAATTTTAGAATTTTGAAAAGGCAGCGCTTTCAGAAAGCGCTGCCTAAAGTATAGGCATTACCAGCGCTTTTAATGACAAAAGTGCTTTCTAATATATGCCCTATAACAGCGCTTTCAGAACGCGCTTCCGTATCTATACCCTATAGCAGCGCTTTCAAGAAAGCACTCTCTTTTCTTGCCCTTTAGTAGCGCTTTTTATTAATTTAGTTTATAGTTTTAATTTTTTAACTTATAGCAGCGCTTCCTAAAATGAGCGTTGTCTATGGTGCGATGTTATTTTTTATACTTGCAGCGCTTTCAGAAAGCGTTTTCTTATCTGTGCCCTATAGCAGCCCTTTCAGAAAGCGCTTTCGTATCTATGCCATATAGCAGCGCTTTCAAGAAAACGCTTTCTTTTCTATGCCCTTTAGTAGTGCTTTTTATTAATTTAGTTTATAGTTTTAATTTTTTAACTTATAGCAGCGCTTCCTGAAACGAGCGTTGTCTATAGTGCGCTGTTATTTTTAATTTTTGGCGTAGTGTGAAAAATGATAGGTTATGTTATTTGAGATTCAAGGAAGAAGAAAAATGATATTATTGAAGATTTATTTTTGTAAATGTAATAGTGTGAGTGAAAGTAGAGTTTATGAACTGTAAACTATTCAGCCAATTGCATTGTGATGTATACCTTGTCTACTCTCTGAGTCTATTTATCCTCTAGATGACAACTATATCATCACATATCCATTTTGAAGCAACTCTATAACAAAACCAAAAGAAGAAGCAACTCTATCATCACATATATCCATTTGAAAGACACGATTCACAATCAAAATAAGAGTTTCATAGACAAACTAAAATCATTATGGTTTTTTTATGACAAACCCTAAAATAAAAAAATCAGAACAAAAAGGATTAGGAATACAAACCCGAAATTAGTGTCTTATTTCGTCAAATTAGTGTCTTGCAGCCTTATTATGCCTCCAATTTGGTTTTTATGTCTTATTTACAGATCTTCAAAACCGATCTACATGTACAATAAAGAGAAAGCATCTAAAGTTGAACCTGAGAAAGAGAGACGAGCAAGAGAAGATGAATGAAATCAATAAAGTGAAAGAAAAAGAGAAATACTTGTGTTGGATCTAAAAGTGATGGCTGTCGTTTGGTCCCGTGCGACAGAGTGACCAGTGCTTCACATTCTGATGTCGGCCGAAAAGAGAGATGTCGTCGACGGATGTGTAGTGGTTGCAGATAGGATTGGAGGAAGGGGATGCAACATTGGTAGGGTTTGAAGAGAGGATAAGAAGATATTAGAAACGTGAGAGAAGAAGAGGGAACATGAGAGAGAGAGAGAGAGAGAGAGAGAGAGAGAGAGAGAGAGAGAGAGAGAGAGAGAGAGAGAGAGAGAGAGAGAGAGAGAGAATGGTAGATTGAATCCAAGTTAAGTTAAAATGAGATGATTATGAAATGACTAATATACTCTTTTTGCTTTGTAATATTTTGAACAGTAAAGGACAATTTGAGTATAATAGTGACATCTTTCTTTAGTGACTTGATATGACTTGATAGTTGATTGATACTAATTACATATTCTTTAATACACATGATTCAATATGTCACTTTTCATTAATTAAAAGTTATAAACTTTTATTAAATTTATGTAGAACTCTACTTCATTTAATAGATTATATGAATTTCAATCAATAAAAATATATATTAAAAAGTATTTTAAATAGAAAAAATATATAGTACAAAATATATTATTATCCTCCTCTCGATGACAATTTCTCATCACCAATACATAGTCCATTTAAAAAGCAATACATTGTGCCTTTTCAGCCCTTAAATATTGCCACGCTCATCCATTGAAGTATATTACTAGGAATATCATAAGAGGATGCGTAAAATATAACGCTCTGAAAATTGCATTATGACATGTTGGAATATAATACGATGATATGAAAAAATAACTACAAGCTGAAATTGAAATATAGCATAGTGACTGTGGACCAGATCCTAAGATGCAAAATAAAAATATTCATGTGGGCAGGAGTAGTTGGTTGGCTTTACTACTTAGTGACCCCTGTTGAACGATGAAATATATTAATACAAAGAAAAGTCAATAACGAGGCCAAGTCTAATGTTACGGTTAGTTATGACTTCTTCCCATTTATTCTCACTTTGGGAATTTGCATCAAAATCAGCTTCTTATAGAATGGAAGGCGTTGTTAACATGGATGAATTTGCCAACAAGCTTTTCTAAGATAATATTCAGACACAACACATTCTTTTACTCATAATGTGTAGATATCATCACATTCTTTTATTCTTTTATGTATATACTTTGTTAGGCCTCCAACATAGAAAGCAAATGTAAATATAGACCACAAAGATTATTTGATTTGCGAATATTATCTCTTTCGTTTGTGTCTTTTTTGAGATTTTCACGTTTTTTAAGATAATAATTAATTATGTTCATTTCAATGATAAAATAAGTCTCATTTACTAAAATAATCTTATTAATAACAAGTACTGGAATAATCATATGAATTAAAATACAATAAATAAATGTAAGTTAATGGAAAGAAATAATAAATATCACATTGATATTCTAAATGGACAAATAATTTAAGACAAATAAAAATAGGAAAGATGACACTTATTGTGAGACAGAGGAAGTAATATACAACTTTATATATATATATATATATATATATATATATATATATATATATATATATATATATATATATATATATATATATATATATATATATATTCCTTTCCTTTCCTTACTTTGTTGATTTACGAATAATAAATTATACTCTATTTATAGACTCTCAGGGAGAGAAACACTTCAAGATGGAAAGAAAATTCTACATGTGGTGGTTGACTTAAATTTGATTTGGAATTTCTAGTGAATAATAGAGTTGACATTCATTGTACTTCAATTTGATCGAATTCTATAATCAAGTTATATGTACTTTCGTCTTTTATTTTCTTCTTCTTCGTGTGATTTGTTTTCATTGTTTGATATATTAATTTTCTCTGAAGCTCATAATTGAAAAACCAAGGTTTAAGGCAAGATTTGTAGCGAAGGATTTTACTCAAGTGAAAGGGGTTGATTACAATGAAATTTTTTCACCAATGATAAAACATTGCTCTATAAAAGGGTACTTATGACAATTATGTATACATAATGAAGAAGAATGAGAAAGTCATTATCTATCTCCTTCTATATGTTGATGATATTTTGATGGCAAGCTTACTAAAAATGAGATCCTTAAGCTCAAGGTGATCTTGAATGGTGAATTTGAGATAAAAGGTCATGGTGAAGCTAAAAGAATCATGATTATGGAAATCATGAGAAGCCGCAAGAAGAGTGAATTGTTCTTATCTCAATCTAGTTACTTGAAGAAAGTGGTGGAGTTGTTTAGACTGCAAGATGTTAAGACCGTCAAAACTCCTTTGAGTCATCACATGAAATTTTTGGTCAAATAATATCCTCAAACTGAGAAAGAGAAGAAGATAATGGAAAATACTCCATATGCAAGTGAAGTTGGAAGCGTTATGTATGATATGGTTTGTAATAGACTAGATTTAGTATATGTTGTCGGCATAGTAAGTCGGTTAATGGAAAACCCTGACCATATTTTCATTGGGAAGCTTTAAAACGGGTGTTAAGGTATTTGAATAGTTCTCTAAAGGGTAGTTTAAAGTACGCAAGGTCAAATTAAGATGAAACTGCTTTTGAGGTTTTGTAAATTAAAACTATGCAGGTAATGTGATCCTAGAAAATCCCTATCAGGTTTTCTGTTTAAGTTTTTTGAGACAACTATAAGTTGAAAGACAAATCAACATCAATGGTCCCATTATATACTACTCAAGCGAAATATATTGTCATTGTTGAAGGGGTCAAGAAAGCCATATAACTGAAAGGCATGAATGGGGATTTTCCCACATTGCAACCATAGTTTGCTCTCTGGCGACTTCTCTTAGAACTTTATCCCTGAGACACAAGATAATGGCACTCCTGGCCTTATCCAATATCCCGACACTTATATATATATATATATATATATATATATATATATATATATATATATATATATATATATATATATATATATATATATATATATATATATATATATATATATATATATATATATATATATATATATATTCCTTTCCTTACTTTCTTGATTTCCGAATGAGTTATAACTCATTAATAAATTATTCTAAACACTTCAAGATGGAAAGAAAATTCTACATGTGGTGGTTGACTTAAATTTGATTTGGAATTTCTAGTGAATAATAGAGTTGACATTCATTGTACTTCAATTTGATAGAATTCTATAATCAAGTTTGTTGTACCCCAAAATTTGCCCTCCCATACTCTTCAAGATTTGCCAAGATCAAGGTTCAAAATCTCTCAAGGGTTGCACAGTCCAATTGCCTCCTAACAGTCAAAAATTAGGGTTTTGGTTCTAGCAAAGAAATTGAAGTTTCCAAGGGTCCAAACAAGTCCCACATGCCTATAAACATTGTCAAGCATCCTTATGTCAAGTTTCAAGACTCACAACATCAAATTGCACAGTCAAAAACCCCAATTGCTTCACAGTCAACTGTAGGGGCAAAATGGTCATTTGACAATCAAAAGTCCAAAATTTTGGTCAACATCTTATTTTGAAGCCACAAACATCATTTGATCAATTATTGATCATGATTCTCAAGGCATGGCTCAAAAAGTCTCAAGATACAAAAGTTTCTATTTTTGGACAGTTGAAAAAGTCAACTGCAAATTGACCAGGGCATAACTTCTTCATAGTTTATCAGAAAAATTCCATCCAAAGCTCATTTTGAAGATAATGACATTTCCTACAACTCATCTTCACACTTCAAGTCCAAGAAATACTCTCACAAAAAGTTATCAATTTCAACATTATAGGTCATTTTCAAAAGTCAACAAAAAGGCACTTTAAGTCAAAGACCATAACTTGAAATTGGTAAATCAAAATGACATGGGACCAATGGCATTGGTTAGAGGACTTCAAGATATTTCCAAAATGTCCAAAAACATGATCAAAGCCTAAAAATTGAGCAAGATATGCCTTGTGGAAGTTGGGAAATTTTTGGGAATTTTGAAAAGTCAACTTTGCACAAAAGGCTTCAAAAATGCTAATGGGCCTCAATTTCTTCCATGAATCATCACCCAAAGGCTATGCACGACCCATTGACCTCCAAGGGAGTTATTTTCTCATTTTTGATTAATTATTTGAATTTTTATTATTATTAATTCACTTAATTAAAATTAAATATGAAAAAATAGCAAATAATACCTTTCAAATCTTTTTGTACAGAGATTTCATCCATTATGAATCAAATATTTCGTGCATCACTCAAAAGGGAAAGTTTCTACATGATTGGCAATGATTGGCATGAAAAAGATTGAAAAAAGGATATGGAAAATCAAATATTCAAAATCATAAATGGATGGATTTTGGGCTGGCTTTTTGACCTAATTCTACTCACATACATATGCAAGATTGAAACCTAAAGCATTGGACACAAGAAGCTGCGCAGAAGAGGAAGAACAACATTGCATTTTTTTGACAAAAAGTGGAAAACTGTTTTGATACCTAGAGCTCGTTTCAAAGCCTAAAAGTGATTCCAATACATTGTTGGACGACCTAGGAAGCGTTTGCAATCAAAGCCAAGTCTCCAGACCTCCAGAAGTGGTAGAATGACATCACCCTGTTCATAAAATTTTTCATATTCGTGTTTGAACTTTCATGCATTATTCATGTCTTTTAATGGTTGATTTATACTAATATGAATGTTCTAAAGCTAATGGTGCCCTTTGATTGAATTAATACTGCCTGTACAAGAATTCACCATGAATGCATTTTAGGGTTTCAGGAGCTTTGAATTAGGGGTTCCTTCATAAGGAAAAATTAGGCCTTAAAACCTATGCCAATGGAATCAGGACATCCAGACGAAGTCATCCCACACCTCGCGCTCAATTTATGATAAACTATGTACTAATCGCTATTTTCTAGCACTTGTTTTTGTGGGGGTTTAAAACCCCCGCTATTTACTTGTATTTGCAGGAAAAAGAGCAAGACGGAGATGGCGTGTCTGAGCGTGATTGGAGGGTTTGAATGTTAGCGCGCTTTTGTTTTGGTTCAGCATAACACGTTCTTTTCACATATATTATTTCTATCCTATTATAATATCAAAGAGACTCAATAGCCTAGATGGTTGGTGAAGTGGCATGCAGGTACTGGGACCTGGGTTCGATTCCCAGGTCCCCCATATTCTCAATAATTTTTTTTGTAACGTGTTCAAGTATTATTTCTCTCCAGTGGTCCACCATATGCCCAACGCCTGTGCCTGCCAAGTGTCCCAGAGGATCAATCCAATGGCCAGAATGTGGATTCCACCATGCACGCTAGTCAATTGATGCACACGCAGCCACAAAAAGTCAAAAGGGCTTGGGATTGCAGTGGGCCAAATTGCTCAATAAACCTCCAAAAAGGGCCAGACACCCCCATGGTTTGTATATTTTTTTATTTTAATTCTCCTTTTTATTCTTTTATTTGTTTTATTATTTTATTTAATTCACAAAAATAATTTTCATAACACAAAAATCAGAAATCAAAAAAATAAAATATGTTTATTTAATATTTAATTCATTAATATTTTTGTAAATAAATTTTTAATAATCAACTTAGTAAAATTAGGTTAAAATTTTAATGTTTTTTTCTTAAATAACTAAAATGTGTAGAAATTAGGTTTTTTAGCATTTTTATCTTTTTTCTTAATAAATAATTTCTTCTTATTATTATTATTATTATTAATTATTAATTATTTTGTAAATACCCATGTAATTAATTAACTAGTGTAAATTAGGTTAAAACTTGAATATTTTTCTTTAACAATTAAAAAAATAAATAATTTAGAACTAGGGTTTCATTTAACTTCTAATTTTAATTAATTTTCTTTATTTCATAAATACCAAAAACCATAAAAAATAACTTTTTTTCTTTATTAAATAATTAATTAATTTTTAATTTCATTTAATCTTTAAAGGGTCCAACGCCCTCGAACATTCGATTCTAATTTCTTTTCTCGCGTTTGTTCTTATTTTTCGTTTTAAATATAATGTAATTGCTCAAGCCTTGTAATAGTAATTAGGAATTTATTTATTTTCCGCATTTTTATTCAAAACGGGTCTTTGTTAATTTGGTGATGTATAGACCCGCGCCTTGTAATAGCGTAGGACTTTATTTTCCGCACTTTAATTCCCGCACCCTTAAAATTGCTAAACTTTGCATGAAAGAATGAATGGCCCAAATAAAATCAAAGCGTAGCTCACCGAATGCATGATCAAGATAAAACATAACTGAAAACAATACACAAATTCACACACCACTCTTAGGGTACGCCTCACTGTTGCCTTGCCCCTCGAAACGTGGTCGTCGAGTATAGGACGTTTTAGTAAGTCCTTATGTCCATGACCCATGGCATAAGGGTAGCTTCTAAGGTGTCCTACTGTTGCTCTGATGACCACACTGTCCCTACAAACGAATTGACCCGAACACCTCCAACGGTGGTGCTACCTATCTCTCAATGGTGGGATGGCACTACCTTAAGGACATTTACACAGCCTAATTCTTTATGGTAGGTGGATGACTCGTAGATACTTGCTCTAATTCAAAACAAATCAAAACTTCTTTTCACACCGACACTTTTCAAAAAGCTTTCAAAAACGATCTTTCAAACACTCTTGAGGACTGATACAAGAGTCGATCTGAAACTTTAAACGAAACTTTTTCAAACCCACTCACACTTGAAAAGCAAACAAACATTTTGAAAACACAATGAGCAAGTATCTAAGAGCCCATGGATAACCATGGATAGAAAGGGTGCTAACACCTTCCCTTTCTATAAATCTACCTCCCGAACCGAGAGATAATCTCATAAGGAATTTTGCTGTGCTTTTGTCCTGTCCATGTTGGAGAAAATAAAAGACGGTGGCGACTCTTGCTTACCGCGACATTTCGCGAACCAGTGTTAAAACAGTCAGTTCCAGATCCACCGATCACAGAACTGGCGACTCTGCTGGGGACTCTTATAAAGTGAGGTGTACCTTAGGACTAAGATCACTTGTGTTTTCAATTGTCTGAATTGTTTGCTTTAAATTGTGGGACTGTCTCGGGAGTTCTATAGATCCTAACCCGGATCTGGGGATACCTTCTTAGAAAGTAGCAACAAGGCTGTGAGGGAACTGTGCAGGGTATACCGACATGGTTGAAGCAGTCTGCTACGTTGATGTGGCACTTTGGTGTGTACCAGTAACCCTTGAGTTCAGTCAAGGAGAGTACGGGGCCGCCGCGTGGTGTCGTGAAGCATCAACTGACCTTAGGAACCTTAATTGAACCATCTTGGCCTCTTTAGGGTAGTGAGATAACTGACTTTGGTGCAGTCTGAGGTTGGTTGATACTCGATACTACACTCAGTTGAGGGTTGTTTTCTTGGAATATTTCGGTCGCCAGTTCAGTGGCTAAATCGAAACGATGAATAATGAAAGCAATCCAGTGATATTGGGACCCTTAGAACCCGGTTACTTCTGATAGGACAGGTTGAGCCCACCAACTTCAAGAGGGTAATACCAGACCCCATGCAGGCCTAAACTCTAAGGGCTTGTCTTGTGTGACTTGTGTGCCTTATCATGTTTGCCTTTGTGAATATTTGTGGTGTGTTTAATCATAGCATCATGCCATCATACAACATCATATACATTGACTAACCATTTCAGGGGTTCGAATCTTCATCTTTGTTCTTGTTTTGTAGGACATGGAAACTGTTCGCAGAAAGACAATTCAGATCAGCCTTGTAAGGATCCCTCCTCAGCTTAAGGAGCTTATATCCAGGATTCCCGAGAGCTCTTCTTTCAGTGAGAGGCATGGAAGACTCATCAGCTTGGTCAACATCAACATTGAGGAAGATATGATAAAGGTCCTGTTCCAGTTCTTTGACCCTCTGCACCACTGTTTTACTTTCCTGGATTATCAACTGGTGCCTACATTGGAAGAGTTCTCCCGGCTTCTGAAGATACCTATCCTTGATCAACTACCCTACAACGGTACGGAAAAGGAACCCAAACTTGAAGAGATTGCTAAAGCACTACGCCTACAACCATCTGACCTCAAGGGACATTGGGAAGTCAGAAGTGGTATCAAAGGGTTCTTAGCCAGGTTTCTGTTTGAGAAGGCCCAAGAATGTTGGAACTCCCTTGACCTACAAGGTTTTGAAGAAGTTGTGGCCCTCCTTGTCTATGGTTTGGTGTTGTTCCCTAATCCAGATCAACTTATAGATATCAGTGCTTTCCAGATCTTCATGTCCAGGAATCCCATACCTACATTGCTTGGGGACATCCTTCACTCATGTTACACTCGAACCATGAAAAAGAGAGGTGTTCTTATGTGTTGTACTCCCCTCCTGGGAAGGTGGTTTATTTCGCACCTTCCACAATCAGTTTTGAAGAATGAGCAGGGTTTGAGATGGTCACAACGATTGATGACTCTTACACATGCTGATATACATTGGTGCTCTCGGTCTAGAGAGGATGTCACTATCATTGATCGTTGCGGGGAGTACCCTAATGTTCCTTTACTTGGAATCAGAGGAGGTATTACTTACAACTCGTGTCTAGCTTGGAGACAGTTTGGTTATGCTCGGAGGGACGACCCTCATGACATGTTAATTCCTGACATAGTTTTTGACTTCGATAACAATGCCCAAGGACTTCGCTAGAGATTTATCAGAGCTTGGAGGATGCCAAGTAGGATAGACAGTAAGACCCTGGGGCACAGGAATTCCATCCCGTTGGAGCCTTATCTCAAGTGGGTACGAGCCCGCTCCCAGAAGCTAGTAATGCCCTATCCTCATGTTCTCCCGGTGATCAAAGAGCCAGTATTGGAAGGAGAGGTGTCCTACACCATTCAACATCCTGACATGCCCACATCCTGGGAAGAAATGCAGAAGAGTTGGATCCAGCTTAAGGAAGAACGGAATTCTCTTGAGACCAGTCTACATGCCAGTGAGAAGAAGGTCTTGGAGCTCACCCGCCTACTGCACGAGGAGAGGAATCTCAACACCTACATTGCTCCGAAGAGGATGCGTAGTGTCTTTTGGGATTGATTTGCTTTGTAATGTTTTCGCATGAGGCTTTGATGTACTGAACAATTATTTCTTAATGATAACGTGTGTTCTTTTTTTGTCTACAACAAATTTGAACTTTCGAACCCTTGAACGCATTGCATAAACACATATCATTCATCATGTGCATAGCAGGTACTCTTCGTTTCAAGTTGCTTAATGTTCTTCGCTGTTTATTTCAGCATCATGAACCCTGAATCATCTACCGAGCAATCTATCAAGGCCCTTCAGGCTCAGAACGCCCAATTTCAGGAGCTGATCATGGGTTTGGCTCAAGGTCAAGAGGAGCTGAAGGCTCTGCTGGTCAAGAAGAAGAAGAAGAGAACTGTTCTATTCAACACGGGCCGGAGATTTGGTAACACACTGCAGAATGAGGAAGCTGGTTCTTCTGTAGGCAAAGACAGTCTCCAGGGGGGAAGGGCTCCAAGTCCGGTGGTCTCTGATAATGAGACTGATTTTAATGAGGAACAGTATCCTCCAGCTGAAGACAGATACAAGCAGTTGGAAGACCGTCTGAATGCCATGGAAATTCAACAAGTGCCTGGGTTGGATTTTGGAGACTTGGGTTTATCTTCTGGTGTGATCATCCCACACAAGTTCAAAGCACCATCTTTCGCAAAGTATGACGGGGTGTCCTGCCCTAAGTTACATCTCAGATCTTATGTGCGGAAGATTCAGCCGTATACAGTGGACAAGAACTTGTGGATCCACTTCTTCCAGGAGAGTCTTTCAGGGACTCATCTCGAATGGTTCTATCAGCTGGATGGAACCAAGGTTCGTAACTGGGAGGAGTTGGCTACTGCTTTTTACAAGCAGTATCAATATAATGCCGACCTCGCTCCTACACGTACCCAACTCCAGGGTATGTCGCTAGGATCGGGAGAAGGTTTTAAAGAGTATGCGCAGAAGTGGAGGGACCTGGCTGGCAGGGTGCAGCCACCATTAACCGACCGTGAATTGGTAGATATGTTCTTGGGGACCCTATCCGGGCCGTTCTTCAATCATCTCATTGGCAATTCATCTGCAGGATTCACAGACCTTATTCTGACTGGGGAAAGGATAGAGGTTGGTATGAAATCAGGTAAGATTCAGAAAGGTGCATCCTCAAGTGCTGAGAAGAAACCTTTTAAGAAGGAGGTCAGTGCTGTGTATGGGCCTAGGAGGCAAGACAAACCAGAGCGCCGCCAAACTGTCAACGCGGTGGTAATTGCTAAGCCTGCTGCCGCTCCTCGGCAACCTAACCAACCAAGGGCTGAGAGACCCAGAAGAGAATACACTCGGCTGAGTATGACCTTGTCACAAATCTTGCCGCAACTGATATCAACCAACTTGGTGACCGTCAGAGAGGCTCTGAAGGTTGTGAATACTGCATCCCCTAAATATAATCCAAATGCCCACTGTGCTTATCACTCCGATAGCCCGGGGCATTCTACTGATGATTGCTGGGCCCTAAGGAATAAGGTTCAAGACCTTATTGATGCGAAGGAAGTACAGTTTGAGGCACCTGAGAAACCCAATGTGATGACAGCTCCCCTACCTGACCATGGGGTAAATGCTATCAGGGATGGCGACGAAGTGGATGAGTCTGAATTCGACAGCTGGATCTGCCCGACGACCGGCGGTGGACTGACCAATTGGACCGCAAAAGATCATATACCTGTTACTTTTGTTACGCAGTAACGAATTCCTTTGTTTTTGTTATTTGTAATAAACAATAAACTGAAACTTTATGGCCCGGTGTCTTACCCGGGGCACCGTTGGCTTCATTTGTGAGGGCTTATAACTGTCATTTCCATATATCATGAATAAAGACCTTGGACGTTTTTTCGCATTTCAAATCTTGCGCTCCCTTTCTTTCTTTTTTTCTTTATATATTTCAAAACAACTATATTTACACACACTCACCCATATAGGTTTCAATCCACTCTGGATCTCACTGGTAACGACTCTGCTACTGCCAGTTATGACTTCGAAAATCCGATCAACTTAGCCGAAGACGAAGGTGAAGATGATTGCGAAGTGCATGGCGAGCTTGCAAGACTGTTACTCCAGGAAGAGAGGGCCATTCAGCCACATGAAGAGCCAGTGGAAATGATAAATCTGGGTACTGAGGCAGACAGAAAGGAAGTCAAGATTGGTGCTAATCTGGAGCTCAGCGTAAAACAACGGTTGATTCAGATGTTGCATGATTATGTGGAGATCTTTGCCTGGTCCTACGAAGATATGCCTGGGTTGGATACCGACATTGTGGTCCATCATTTGCCTACCAAGGAAGACTGCCCGCCTGTTAAGCAAAAGGTCCACCGTATGCGTCCAGAGATGTCCGAGAAGATTAAAGCTGAGGTTATGAAGCAATTCGATGTCGGGTTTCTTGCAGTGACTTCTTACCCTCAGTGGGTTGCCAACGTGGTTCCAGTGCCAAAGAAAGATGGTAAGGTCAGAATGTGTGTCGATTACAGGGATCTGAACAGGGCCAGCCCCAAGGATGACTTCCCTCTACCTCACATTGATGTTCTGGTTGACATTACTGCTCAGCACAACGTGTTCTCCTTCATGGATGGTTTTTCAGGTTATAATCAGATCAAGATGGCTCCTGAAGATATGGAAAAGACCACCTTTGTTACTCAGTGGGGCAACTTCTGCTACAAGGTCATGCCATTCGGGTTGAAAAATGCTGGGGCAACCTACCAACGTGCCATGGTTTCTTTATTTCATGACATGATCCACCATGAGATTGAAGTGTATGTCGACGATATGATTGCAAGGTCCCAAACTGAGGAGGAACACCTTGACCATCTGCAGAAACTGTTTGACCGTCTTAAGTTGTACAAGCTAAGATTGAACCCGAACAAGTGCACCTTCGGGGTAAGATCTGGAAAGTTACTAGGCTTCGTTGTAAGTGACAAGGGTATTCAAGTGGACCCTTCCAAGGTTAAAGCCATACAAGAGATACCAGTTCCTAAGACAGAGAAAGAAGTCAGAGGCTTTCTAGGACGTTTGAATTACATTGCTCGATTCATCTCGCACCTAACCGCTACCTGTGAGCCAATCTTCAAGCTGCTGAAGAAAGATCAGGTAGTACGTTGGAATGATGAATGTCAGGCCGCTTTTGACAGAATCAAAGAGTATCTCCAAGAACCACCCATTCTTATGCCACCGGTTGAAGGGAGACCTCTAATACTATACCTGACAGTACTTGGCAACTCAATGGGGTGTGTGCTGGGGCAGCATGACGAGTCTGGCCGAAAAGAGCACGCCATTTATTACCTTAGCAAAAAGTTTACCGACTGTGAGACCCGATACTCACTGCTCGAGAAAACTTGTTGCGCTTTGGTATGGGCTGCTCGCCGGCTGAGACAGTATATGCTGACTCACACTACCTTGTTGATCTCAAAGATGGATCCAATAAAGTACATATTTGAAAAGCCTGCTCTGTCTGGGAGAATAGCAAGATGGCAAATGATCTTGACAGAATACGACATCCAGTACACAACTCAGAAAGCCATCAAAGGAAGTGTATTGGCAGACCACTTGGCACACCAGGCAGTTGACGACTATCAGTCAATGAACTTTGAGTTTCCAGACGAGAGCATCATGATTGTGACTGATTGTGAAGTACCTGGACCGGATGAAGGACCTGAGGAAGGATCCTGATGGTCTATGCACTTTGACGGAGCCTCCAACGCTTTGGGTAACGGTATTGGCGCTGTGATCATATCCCCTCAAGGCACTCATACTCCACTCACTTCCCGGCTATGTTTCAACTGCACCAACAACATGGCAGAGTATGAGGCATGCATCATGGGTCTTCAAGCTGCGATCAACTTAAGGATCAAGTTTCTGAGTGTCTTCGGAGATTCCGCTCTCGTGATCAATCAGATCAAAGGCGAGTGGGATACGAAACATCCGTATCTTATTCCTTACAGAGAATGTGTGTTGACATTGATCCCCCATTTCACAGAGATAACTTTTGAACATTTCCCAAGAGAGGAGAATCAGTTGGCAGACGTGTTAGCTACAATGTCTTCCATGTTCAAAGTCAAATGGGACAATGAGGCTCCCCGGGTCATTATCTGGAAACTGGACGAACCGGCATACTGTTGTGATCTTGAGGCTGAGGTAGTGACTGAAAAACCTTGGCACCATGAGGTGAAGAGGTACTTGGAAGCTCAGGAATACCCTGAAGGTGCATCTGTCAACGACAAGAAGTTTCTGAGAAGGTTCGCAGCGAAGTTCTTCCTCAGCAACGGCATTCTGTACAAGCGAAACCATGATTCGACCTTACTGCGTTGTGTGGATAAGACTGAAGCAGAAAGGATCATGGCAGAGCTACATGAAGGTACCTTTGGAACACATTCCAGTGGACATACCATGGCAAAGAAGATCCTTCGGGAAGGATATTTCTGGTCCACAATGGAAGCTGACTGTTACCAACATTCTCGGACATGTCATAAATGCCAGATTTATGCAGATAAGGTGCACGTTCCTCTAGTTCCTCTGAATGTCTTGACTGCACCTTGGCCTTTTGCAATGTGGGGCATAGATATGATCAGTGAGATTAAACCTACGGCATCCAACGGGCTTCCCTTCATCCTGGTGGCGATCGATTACTTTACGAAGTGGGTTGAAGCAGCTTCTTACGCTACAGTAACCAAGAATGTTGTGGCACGGTTTATTCGGCACAGCCTGATCTGTCGATACGGCGTCCCTGAAAGAATCATTACAGACAACGGTACCAATCTCAATAACAAGATGATCACTGAGCTCTGCGAGCAATTCAAGATACAACACCACAACTCTTCTCCTTACCGGCCGAAGATGAATGGGGCTGTAGAAGCAGCGAATAAGAATATTAAGAAGATTGTGCAGAAGATGACAGTGACCTATAAAGATTGGCACGAGATGTTACCGTTCGCTCTTCATGGGTACCGTACCTCAGCAAGGACGTCAACCGTGGCAACACCATTCTCCTTGGTCTACAGCATGGAGGCAGTCTTACCGATCGAAGTGCAGATACCCTCCCTCCGGATAATGAAGGATGCAGATCTGAGCGAAGATGATTGGATCCAGACACGACTTGATCAAATAAATCTAATTGACGAAAAGAGACTCACTGCTATATGTCATGGTCAAACGTACCAAAAACGGATGATCAGGGCATTTAACAAGAAAGTCAGACCACAAGAATATCAAGTTGGGGACCTGGTAATCAAATGCATCATCCTCCTCAGGTGTGGTTAAACATGTGTTCTCAGGAGGAGCCATGATTCTAACTACCATGGATGGTGACGACCTTCCTCACCCCGCCAATGCTGACATAGTAAAAAGATACTACGCATGTGTGATACGGTGGGAGAACTGACTTTGGTTTTGCGTTCGTATTCGCACTTGTGCGGTTGAGCAAGAGTCGCCACCAACTTTTTATTTTATCCTAAAGGAAAGGTTAAAAAAAGCACAGCAAAAACCTTTTGAGATATTTCGTGGGTTCGGGGGGTAGATTATGAAAAGGGAAGGTATTAGCACCCTTTTCATCCATGGTTATCCATGGGCTCTTAGTTACTTGGTTTTTAGATCACTTGCCTTGATTTTTGATTGCTTGAAAAAAATGGTGTGTATGTGAGTGTTTTTGAAAATGTTTTGGAAAAAGATGCCTTGTCTTAGGCTAACCTTGTAACAATTCTTTACTCGAATATTTTACAAAGGCGTGTATCTTTTCGAAAAGATGTTTCAAAATGTTTTGAGAGTTTGTTTGAAAGTGTTGTGGATTGTGGTTTTTGAAAAGAAAGTAAGTGTTTTTGCAAGTTGATCTCAAGTAACTAAGAGTTTTGTCTACCCTATTGTGCTCAAAGGTTTTCTCTATGTTTTCAACCCTTTTTAACAGTTTTGTTCCACCATTGAAATTGGTGGACAATCTTGCGTTTAGGAAGTTTATTCGGGACGGGCGCGGGTCATCGTATGGACCATGAATGCAATGGTGCCAAGTGTCTTTGGCAATTTTGCTTTGAAGGGACTATGATCATTCCGTTTAGGCAACACTTTGAGGGACTTATGATCATTTGATTTTGTTTTGCCAAAGATACTCGACGTGCAAGCATGGCCTATTTTGGAAGGCAACATGTGGGATTACCCTAGAGGGTGCAAGTGTGATTGTGTATTGAGTTCATGTATTTGCCTTGTTTTAGGTTATCTAGCGTTCGATTTTATGTACATGCAAACCCTAGGTCTAACCATGGTATAATTGAAAGCGGTAAATTGCGAAAATGTAAAGTCTACGCTATTACAAAATAGTATCCGGGAGTGGGGGTACAATATTCACAAATGGGGATGAGACTTATAGTATCCAATAAGTTACAACCAAATCGAATTTGCGATCAAATGTAAATAATGTATATCAATGCATAAGATAAACAAGTGTGTATAGGAGCAATATATTGTGTATTTGTATTGTGTAAGTGTGAGATGTATTGTGTAAGTATGAGATGTATTGTGTAAGTATGTAATTATTTACAGGTGCGACAATGTGAAATTAATGTGTATTAAGTATTATCTTAACCTAAAGAGAAAACTAAGTGTTTATTTAATTTAATTAGTAATCTTGAATACGGACAAAAAGAAATGTTTTAATTGAATGTTTTAAGTTCTAATAAAAAAAAAGGGTATCTTTATTTATTAGTAAGAATATTTGAATTAAAAGAAGAAAGTGTTTTCAATTTTAATTATGTGATGTAAAAAAATGTATTTTTGTCATTATATACAAAATATGTTTCAATTAAATATCAAGAATTGAATTATGTATATTAAAAAAAGAAATGTATTTTAATTGTTATGTACAAATTAAATGAAAAGTATTTTCAATATTTATTATAAACAAATTAAATGAAAAGTAACTTCAATATTTATTATATGGTGCAATAAAAATGTATTTTTATTATTAAAGTATTGTTGTAAAAATTAAGTTAGAGAAAAAGTATTTTAAAAAATGTTATAGAAGAAAGTTAGTATTAAGTTATTAATAAAACACTTGTTTAAAAAAAGGGTTAAATTAATTAACAAGAATAATGTTTGTTTTATAAAGAAAAGAGTTTAAAACCTTTTTTAAAATGGGCCTTGGGTACTCAGAAACGGGCAAGGCCCACAGTGCAAGCGTTGGGTTTTTTAGGGTTTATTGTTTTGGTACTCAGTTGGTCATGCGCTTAGGTTTTGGGATAGCGGCGGCGTTCGTTTGAGTTTCATCTTCTTCATCCGTTCTTGAGTGTCCAGCGTGAGCCTTTTGCCTCAGCCACCAGCGATCTCCATTTCCCCTTCCCTCCAGCGATAGCGTCAAGGCGACAGAATTAGGTAATCAAATTAATTCGTTAGGGTTTGCTATAAATGTACATGCTATGATTGTCTAATCCTGTTGATTTTAACTTCAAGCTTTCTTCAATGTTTGTTTGAGGTTTTGAAAGAAGGAAAGAAGGAAAGAGGTACCTTTGGAGACGGAGGAAGGAGATGAGGAAAGCTAGGAGGCTCGATGGCGAAGAGGGCGTGAAGACGCTAGCTTGCTATTTGGTATTTCTGTATTTTGTTACCGTCTTTAAGGTTTCGTGATGATGGCTTGACTGAAAACCTTATTTTTGAATTTGCCTCTTTCTTCTTCTTCTTTACCACTGCATGCTTTGGTTGTCTTTGTTGCTTCTTCTACCTCAGTTGCTTTGGTTGTCTTATTGTTTTTGGAATGTATTTTGTTTCTTGCCCAATGAAGAGCCTAGGGTTCTGAGGGCCTGTATACCTTGAATGCTTGATATCAGTATGCTTTGGAATGCTTTGGTGCTTGTTAGAAAAAACGCCCTATGATGAGTGCTCTGAGGGCTGGAGGTTTTGGACTGATTCAGGCGAGGCTTTGGACTAGTTTTGCATATGCAGGTTTTTTGCTTCAGCAGGTTTTTGCTTCAGCAGGTTTTTACTGGTTTGCTAGGGGTTTGATGGTTAGGCCAGGTTTTAGCCAATACAGGTTCTTCAGGCTTGTGAAGTCTTAAGGCTTTTTTGAGGCTGAGGCAGGTTTGGGTGTATGCAGTTTATGTTTTAACTGGCATATGTAGGCTTGTGCTTCAGCATGTTATGTGTTTTGAGGTTCTGGTTAAGCTGATGCAAGTTTTTATGTTTGACAGTAGGTAATGGTTTTGAGCTTTTAGGTTTGTGAAATAGCAGGTTAAGGTTTTTGGTTCTTAGAGTTTAAGGGCTTGACTAGTTTTGATGGTTTTTTGGCCCTTCTTTTTCCCCTTTGCTTTGACAGGGATCTTATGGTTCTTGAATGGTTTCCAGGTTATGTTTGGTTTTAGGTCATTGCAGGTTTTGAATGGCTTGATGCAGTGGGCTATGGTTTATGGCCTGAGGCTTGAACTGAATGGTACAGGCTTTTGGTTTAAGGTGTTTGACAGGTGATGCTTCAGGCTTGCTTCAGGCAGGCTTGGCATGTGCAGGTGGTACTGGTTTTTGACTCTTTAGCTGGTTTGTATATTGGTTCAGGACAGGTTTTGCTTCAGCAGGTTTTTGCTTCAGCAGGTTTTTGCTTCAGCAGGTTTTTGCTTTAGCAGATTTTTGCTTCAGCAGGTTTTTGCTTTTTGAGGTTATGCTCGTTTGGCAGTTTTTTGTATATCTCCTCTGTTGGTTTCCTTGAACATCCTCCTCCGTTTTTGTTCTCTTTGTATATCTTCTTATGCTATCTGCCTAAAGCCTCAAAACCTGCATTCTTATCTCTTCTTTTTCTCTCTCTTTAGTACGAAAAAACATTAAAAAATTGTTTATATTTGTACTTCTCTGAAAAAGTAGACAGCTGGGAAATGATGAACTTGATTTTGTTTGCTTGCAATACAATGTTTCCTCTGCATTCTTCTCTCTTTTGACAGCTTTTTTGCTTGCTTGATATCTTGCCATATCCTCTTATTTGACAGCTTTTTACAGAAAGTTTGAATTTGGACTTGGTTGGCAATTCAGTTTGGACCTTTAGTTGGGTTTGAATTTGTGCAGTACCATTTGAGATTTGAACTTATGCAATTTTGACAATTTTGAATTGTGTATTTTTTAAACTTGTGCATTCAAATAATTTGCAAACATTTTCACTCTTCTTTGTGAACCGGGAGAAATCCCGTGATTTGCAAAGAGGACTAACTGATCCCAGTTGTTGCTTTTAATGATGAGTCTAATTTAAACTGTCTGTCTCTTTAATTCAATTTAACTGTTATTTGACTTTTCTCTTTTCTTTTGCAGATGAAAAATGGGGCACCGGAGCGAGGGATAGCGGATGAAGATTTGAAGATTAGAAAAATAATTAGGATAGTCTTTTATTTAGCTTTAAATAAATGTAACATTATTTTTGTCAACATTTTGTAAACAAAAACAATTTATACAAATGACTTAAAGATAAATAAAAAGTCCTTTCATTTAATTAATTCTTCTCTTCTTTAATTGTTTACTTATTATTTATAGTTCTTTAAACTAAAATAAATTGAAAATAAACTCCAACTCATTTAATCTTTAGAATAATAAATAATTAACTAAACAATATTTCTTCGTTGATCAAAATAAATGAACTTGGCGCATCCATTATCTAAAGCGACGCACAGTCAAATGCAATAACTGATCAGATGCATTCCTTTCTTACTGATTTCTTACTAAGCACTGTAAATCCAATACTGCATATTTCTTTTGACCGGCTCAGACAAACCAACGTGAATTCAAACCAACTGTCTCTTTTGCTGATTAAATCAAAACAATGCGAATACAAACCGAATCTCGGAATAATTTGCAAAGTGCTGTGGAATTTAAATTCTTCTGAGAACGTGCCCACAAAAAACCTTAATTCCTGATTAAATGCCAAAGAGCATTCACCTGATCAAAATCGAGTCAAAATCAACCAAAACCCTAAGCCAACTGTGTGAAACAATCCAGAGCCTTGAAAATCAGTAAAAATCCTAATTTTGCTTGACTGACAAGAAAAGTCCGTTTGTCCGATTCTTGAGCCAGTTTGAAAAATCAAGAAACGCCTGAGGCTGAGATTTCTTGTGGAAAAATGCGAGGGCAAATTTTGGGGTACAACAGTTGCCCCTGTTCAATCTTCTTGAACCTGAAGAGTTAGATTGGCAAGTTTGCCTTTCGCGACTTGAAGGCAAAAGAAGATTGGACACTAAAGTACCCAGAAAATTTGCACTCGGCGATGTGATGGTAGAGGTGAATGGGCTTAGAGATGCCATCTGATAATGGGCTTAAAGATGCTATCTGGTGCGATAGAATCTTGTCGGGGAATGGGCTTAGAGATGCCATCTGATAATGGGCTTAAAGATGCCATCTGATAATGGGCTTAAAGATGCCATCTGATAATGGGCTTACAGATGCCATTTGGTGATGGGCTTAAAGATGCCATCTGGTGACTGCTGGTAGGAGGATGGGCTTATAGATGCCATCTGGTTATGTTGAACTGTAGGTCAATGGTGAGTGGACAAGTATCAGAAAGCCACCCATATTCTGGAACATCTCTGAATTAGGGGTCCTGAATAGGCAATAGATTGACATCCATGTCTGGAGAATCCGTAAATTATTTTCAGGAGTTGAGATTGAATAAGCAATAGAGCGGAATCCGTTGTTGGGAAGCGTCCGTAAACTATTTTCAAAAGTTGAGAAGAGTCTGAACAAGTTGGTAGATTGACATCCGTTGTTGGGAAGAATCCGTAAACTGTTTTCGGAAGTCTTGAAGTTGAATAAGCAATAGAGCAGCATCCGTTGTTGGGAAGCGTCCGTAAACTGTTTTCAAAAATTGCATTTGAACAAGTTGGTAGATTAACATCCGTTGTTGGGAAGAATCCGTAAACTGTTTTCAAAAGTTGGCATCTGAACAAGTTGGTAGATTGACATCCGTTGTTAGGAAGAATCCGTAAACTGTTTTCAAAAGTTGGCATCTGAACAAGTTGATAGATTAACATCCGTTGTTAGGAAGAATCCGTAATCTGTCTTCAGAAGTCTTGAAGAGGAACCGGTGTAGGGTTTCCTGATGATGCGTCTGAATGGATCTGGAATAAGTATCAGAATGTTGCCGTGTCCGGGTCACATCTGAACTATTTCTGGATGAATCTCGGAAGATGATCTGTGTCTGTCGACTGCTCTTACCTGAAAAGGCAAAGGGTTAGTTGTATGCAATGTTATGATGCATGATGCAATGTATGTGACATCAATGTTTATGACATGAATGCGCATGTAAGCTGATGAGCTAATGCTGAGGATAAATGAATCTGAGATGGTCGAAGATAAAAGCATCTTGACTACTGCCGAGAAAATAATTCCTTGGCTGTTGTTGGGGAAGAGAATTCCTGAGGACCTCTACTGGGGAGTTCCAAACTAGTAGACTCATGCTGGGGGAGGCAAGATTGAGAATCTTCAGCTCGGTGGGAAGTAACTCTGGCGACTTCACTGGGGAACTCAAGATTTGTCCTCCCAAAACTCTGTGGGGAGGAGGCTCAATGGTCTGGCTCCGCTGGGGATTGATAATTTGAAGTTTTAGCTTTGCTGGGGATCATGAAGCTTGACTCTGAGTGGAGTTAGCTTGAGAATAATTTGAACAAGCGATAGGTTAACATCTGTTACTTGGAGAACCCGTGAACTGTTTTCAGAAATCTTGAGATTGAATAAGCAATAGAGCAGCATCCGTTGTTGGGAAGCGTCCGTAAACTATTTTCAAAGGTTGCATCTGAACAAGCTGATAGATTAACATCCGTTGTTGGGAAGAATCCATAAACTGTTTTCAGAAGTCTTGAAGAAGAATCTGAACAAGTGATAGGTTAACATCCGTTTACTTGGAGAACCCGTGAACTGTTTTCAGAAATCTTGAAGTTGAATCAGCAATAGAGCCGCATCCGTTGTTGGGAAGCGTCCGTAAACTAATTTCAAAGGTTGCATCTGAACAAGTTGATAGATTAACATCCGTTGTTGGGAAGAATCCATAAACTGTTTCCAGAAATCTTGAAGAAGAATCTGAACAAGTGATAGGTTAACATCCGTTTACTTGGAGAACCCGTGAACTGTTTTCAGAAATCTTGAAGTTGAATCAGCAATAGAGCCGCATCCGTTGTTGGGAAGCGTCCGTAAACTAATTTCAAAGGTTGCATCTGAACAAGTTGATAGATTAACATCCGTTGTTGGGAAGAATCCATAAACTGTTTCCAGAAGTCTTGAAGAAGAATCTGAACAAGTGATAGGTTAACATACGTTTACTTGGAGAACCCGTGAACTGTTTTCAGAAATCTTGAAGTTGAATCAACAATAGAGCTGCATCCGTTGTTGGGAAGCGTCCGTAAACTAATTTCAAAGGTTGCATCTGAACAAGTTGATAGATTAACATCCGTTGTTGGGAAGAATCCATAAACTGTTTCCAGAAGCCTTGAAGAGGAACCGATGTAGGGCTTCCTGAGGATGAGCTTGTGTAAAACTGCATCGGGTTTTTGAACACTTTTGACATTCGAATGCCCCAAGTAGTGATGTAGATAATTTCCTGGCTTATTACAGGTGTTGGTCTACAATCGGTCGTTCACAGATGTTTTCCTGGGTTGTTACAGGTGTTGATCTGGAATTCTTCAGACGTGCCCTGGCTAGATACAGGAATCGAGTCTGGAAAGGTGATAGTTGACAGATATGCCCTGGCTGGATACAGGAATCGAATCTTCAAATTCTTCAGACGTGCCCTGGCTAGATACAGGAATCGAGTCTAGAAATGTAATAGTCGATTTGTTGAACACTTTTGACATTCGAATGCCCCAAGTGGTGAAGAAGGAGTCTTGAATCAGATTACTCAGCATATTGAGAGATTTCTTGAACTCTTGACTGGACTTCCCCAGGTTAACTGAACTTTGAAAGATCTGTTGGACCTTGACTGGACTGCCCTAGGTTAATTGAATTGTGACATGCCATGCCCCTTGTTGATAGGAGATTTGATGGAAGTGTTATCCTCTTGAAGTGATTTTGACTTACTGAGAGAGTTTTCGTTCCTCCGAACATTCGTTGTATGAATTTCTTCGCTGTCAAACAAAAAAGCCAAGTGCAGACATTGATATTCAGGTAATGCAAGGTTTATGTTTGTCTTGAAGTTTTAAAAAATGCGTTTTTAGCAGAAAACTTTTTATAAGACAAATCAACACAAGATTTAGAGTAAAGCCTTACAGGAGTCAGGATACCTTTTTGTAACAGTATGCTTTCGAACTAACCCATGCTTCAATTAGGACTTTTGAAGGGTTGTAACGTGGCCTGGTTCACGGTTTAAGAAACAAAGGATAAAGGCTCAAAGTATATTTGTACCCACCCGCTCTTCGTGATGTCCTTCAACCTAAGCTCAGTTAATTGCGTCATACTCTGTTTGGAGTTTGGAACGACTTTTGGGCGATGGTTCACTAGTTTGAATTTGGGGAGACAGTCATAATCTCCTTTTTCTTTTTCAACATTTTTTCATGTTGTTGAGGATTTTGTAATGACCTCACTATTTTGATTTTGATTTGTTATCCCTAACTTTTGCCTGACTGTTCCCATTTTCGAGATTACAGTCAGCGGGATGCCCCAGCTTTCTTAAGCCTCCTTTATAGGTTTTGGCTCAGCGGGCTTTTTCTTTTTGAGAGATTGACTGTCTATGTGATAGGGAACCACCCTTGTCTTTTGATTCCAAAGGAATGCTTTCTCTTTTTTCCGACGTCGTTCGTTGTGTTACGAACTGAGAGTTTGCGACTTCAATGCGCATTTTCTTTTGAACTAACTGAGATACTACCCTGCCCCAGGTTTATATCAAAGGTTTTGATCGTTCAGAACAAAAAACTCCTACCTCTTTGGCTCGAAGGGGTTGACTAGGGATTAACTTCCTTATAACTCCAGTGTTTGGGATTTGAAAGAAATGCCTGTACATCATCAACAAGGTCTGTTCAAAAGCATACTGTATAAGATCGTGGTATTGTTTCGTCATCCTCCCTCTAAAGGCTTACAGCTTTTTATCAAGAGTCAAATATCATAAAGAAAAGCATAAGAGTAGTGAAACAAATGGATGAATTCAAGACAAACATATGCAATGCATTAATGAAAACAGAGTTTAACATCAACAGATAATTGTTTGACAGCAAAAGAAATTACAACTTTGAAAATTCAAAAAGAAGCAAAAGTCTTTCAGCTTGAGCTCCGTCACTTCAAGCGGAGAACCCTTTAACGGAAGATTTTCATCTCGCCGTCTGGCATGAATTCCAGCACCCCAATGTCGATCAGATCTTGAATCTTGTTCTTCAAGGCCCAACAGTCGTTGGTGTCGTGTCCCGGGCTGTAGGAGTGGTAAACACAAAATGCGTCGGGATGATAGTTAGGAGAGGAGGTATTGAGCTTCTGGGGAGGGTCCTTTACGGTAAGCAAATTGACCTCCAACAGGCGCTTCAGTATGAAAAATGATGGTATTTCAGTCTCCGTGAACTGTCTTCCCGACGTTTCTTGCTTACGCCGATTGCCCCGTTGACGCCATCGAGGTTGTTGATGGGTTCGTGACCCTGAAGCAATCAAAGGAGCTTTCCCCTTGTCTTCTTGAATGGATGGAGGTTGAGCGGTGACTTTCTCTTCGGCCTCAGATGTTTGCCCCAGCTGGTTGCTTGGAAGCAGTTGGCGGACAAGAACTCTGAGTTCCTCTTGTCTTTGGGATAGGTCTTGGATGAGAGCTATCTGGCCCACCAACTGTCCCATCATTTGGGTCCTCAAGGTTGTCAGGTCAAACTGCAGTTCCGCCAGCTGATCACTCCTGGTATTGTTGGAATTCTCCAAGCTCTTTGTGAGGAGAGCTTTCATCTCTTCTTTCCCCAGAGACAAGTTCAGGAACATCTCCTGCAGCTGAGCAGTCTGGTCTTGAATGTCTTTGACAGACCTCTCTAGCGCCATCTCTTGCTGAAATAAACAGCAGGAGAGTAAGGAAACCTGAAAAAAGAAAGACTATCAAAATGCAATGCGTGATATGTGGATGCATGCTTTCAAGGATCTCTTGGGGTAAACACAAGAAAATGTTAGAGGTTGAACTTTGCTCTTGGATTGGAGATCTCTGCACCGGTGGACGTCCTTCCACGAGAATCAAGCTCACCATGTCGAGTGGGTCATAGCCACTGATTCAAGTTGTTGTTCTTGAACTTTTGATTGGAGAGCTTTGTATCGGTGGATGTCTTTCCACGAGAATCAAGCTCACCATGTCGAGTGGGTCATAGCCACTGATTCAAGTTGTTGTATTTGAACTTTGACTGGAGAACTTTGTATCAGCGGATGTCTTTCCACGAGAATCAAGCTCACCATGTCGAGTGGGTCATAGCCACTGATTCAAGTTGTTGTATTTGAACTTTGACTGGCATTGGTTAGAGGAGAAACCCCTTACCCCTTGGTAGACGTCTGGTTCAACGTAACCCTGCATCAAAAGAACCCTCGAGATCCTTGAAATGGTTATTGAAAATGCTATGGTATGATGTCATGATGTTATGTGCATGTATGCACAAGCAAGTAAGTGTATATATAGACAAACATATTCACACAAAGCAAACAAGTCCTTAGGTTTAGGCTTGCATGGGGTTTAGGTAAGTACCCTCTTGAAGTTGGTGGGCTCAACCTGTCCTATAAATAGTAACCGGGTTCTAAGGAGCTCAACATCATTGGATTGTTTTCTGTGTTCATTGTTTTGGTTTAGCCACTTAACTAGCGACCAAAATATTCCAAGAAAACAACCCTCAATGAGTGTAGTATCGAGTATCTACCAACTTCGGACTGTACCAAAGCCGGTCATCTCACTACCCCTAATAAAAGGCCAAGATGGTCAAGTAAGGTTCTAGGTCATTAGTGCTTAGTGACATCACTCAGCGGCCCCGTACTCTCCTTGATTGAACTCAAGGGTTACCGGTACTCACAAATATGTCGCACTAATATAGCTATTGCTTCGACCGTGTCGGTATACCCCGCACAGTTTCCACAACGTATTGCTATCTATGAATGTTTCCCAAATCCGGGTATAGGATTTCAAGCCCAAACAAGAGAACCATAAGAGGTAAAGCAAGCAAAGAAAACAAATAATCATGCAAGAAGGTGATCTAAAAACCCTAAGGTAACCCCACTTTTAAGATATCCCCAGCAGAGTCGCCAGTTCTGTGATACGGTGGGAGAACTGACTTTGGTTTTGCGTTCGTATTCGCACTTGTGCGGTTGAGCAAGATTCGCCACCGACTTTTTATTTTATCCTAAAGGAAAGGTTAAAAAAAGCACATCAAAAACCTTTTGAGATATTTCGTGGGTTCGGGGGGTAGATTATGAAAAGGGAAGGTATTAGCACCCTTTTCATCCATGGTTATCCATGGGCTCTTAGTTACTTGGTTTTTAGATCACTTGCCTTGATTTTCGATTGCTTGAAAAAAATGGTGTGTATGTGAGTGTTTTTGAAAATGTTTTGGAAAAAGATGCCTTGTCTTAGGCTAACCTTGTAACAATTCTTTACTCGAATATTTTACAAAGGCGTGTATCTTTTCGAAAAGATGTTTCAAAATGTTTTGAGAGTTTGTTTGAAAGTGTTGTGGATTGTGGTTTTTGAAAAGAAAGCAAGTGTTTTTGCAAGTTGATCTCAAGTAACTAAGAGTTTTGTCTACCCTATTGTGCTCAAAGGTTTTCTCTATGTTTTCAACCCTTTTTAACAGTTTTGTTCCACCATTGAAATTGGTGGACAATCTTGCGTTTAGGAAGTTTATTCGGGACGGGCGCGGGTCATCGTATGGACCATGAATGCAATGGTGCCAAGTGTCTTTGGCAATTTTGCTTTGAAGGGACTACAATCATTCCGTTTAGGAAACACTTTGAGGGACTTATGATCATTTGATTTTGTTTTGCCAAAGATACTCGACGTGCAAGCATGGCCTATTTTGGAAGGCAACATGTGGGATAACCCTAGAGGGTGCAAGTGTGATTGTGTATTGAGTTCATGTATTTGCCTTGTTTTAGGTTATCTAGCGTTCGATTTTATGTACATGCAAACCCTAGGTCTAACCATGGTATAATTGAAAGCGGTAAATTGCGAAAATGTAAAGTCTACGCTATTACAAAATAGTATCCGGGAGTGGGGGTACAATATTCACAAATGGGGATGAGACTTATAGTATCCAATAAGTTACAACCAAATCGAATTTGCGATCAAATGTAAATAATTTATATCAATGCATAAGATAAACAAGTGTGTATAGGAGCAATATATTGTGTATTTGTATTGTGTAAGTGTGAGATGTATTGTGTAAGTATGAGATGTATTGTGTAAGTATGTAATTATTTACAGGTGCGACAATGTGAAATTAATGTGTATTAAGTATTATCTTAACCTAAAGAGAAAACTAAGTGTTTATTTAATTTAATTAGTAATCTTGAATACGGACAAAAAGAAATGTTTTAATTGAATGTTTTAAGTTCTAATAAAAAAAAGGGTATCTTTATTTATTAGTAAGAATATTTGAATTAAAAGAAGAAAGTGTTTTCAATTTTAATTATGTGATGTAAAAAAATGTATTTTTGTCATTATATACAAAATATGTTTCAATTAAATATCAAGAATTGAATTATGTATATTAAAAAAAGAAATGTATTTTAATTGTTATGTACAAATTAAATGAAAAGTATTTTCAATATTTATTATAAACAAATTAAATGAAAAGTAACTTCAATATTTATTATATGGTGCAATAAAAATGTATTTTTATTATTAAAGTATTGTTGTAAAAATTAAGTTAGAGAAAAAGTATTTTAAAAAATGTTATAGAAGAAAGTTAGTATTAAGTTATTAATAAAACACTTGTTTAAAAAAAGGGTTAAATTAATTAACAAGAATAATGTTTGTTTTATAAAGAAAAGAGTTTAAAACCTTTTTTAAAATGGGCCTTGGGTACTCAGAAACGGGCAAGGCCCACAGTGCAAGCGTTGGGTTTTTTAGGGTTTATTGTTTTGGTACTCAGTTGGTCATGCGCTTAGGTTTTGGGATAGCGGCGGCGTTCGTTTGAGTTTCATCTTCTTCATCCGTTCTTGAGTGTCCAGCGTGAGCCTTTTGCCTCAGCCACCAGCGATCTCCATTTCCCCTTCCCTCCAGCGATAGCGTCAAGGCGACAGAATTAGGTAATCAAATTAATTCGTTAGGGTTTGCTATAAATGTACATGCTATGATTGTCTAATCCTGTTGATTTTAACTTCAAGCTTTCTTCAATGTTTGTTTGAGGTTTTGAAAGAAGGAAAGAAGGAAAGAGGTACCTTTGGAGACGGAGGAAGGAGATGAGGAAAGCTAGGAGGCTCGATGGCGAAGAGGGCGTGAAGACGCTAGCTTGCTATTTGGTATTTCTGTATTTTGTTACCGTCTTTAAGGTTTCGTGATGATGGCTTGACTGAAAACCTTATTTTTGAATTTGCCTCTTTCTTCTTCTTCTTTACCACTGCATGCTTTGGTTGTCTTTGTTGCTTCTTCTACCTCAGTTGCTTTGGTTGTCTTATTGTTTTTGGAATGTATTTTGTTTCTTGCCCAATGAAGAGCCTAGGGTTCTGAGGGCATGTATACCTTGAATGCTTGATATCAGTATGCTTTGGAATGCTTTGGTGCTTGTTAGAAAAAACGCCCTATGATGAGTGCTCTGAGGGCTGGAGGTTTTGGACTGATTCAGGCGAGGCTTTGGACTAGTTTTGCATATGCAGGTTTTTTGCTTCAGCAGGTTTTTGCTTCAGCAGGTTTTTACTGGTTTGCTAGGGGTTTGATGGTTAGGCCAGGTTTTAGCCAATACAGGTTCTTCAGGCTTGTGAAGTCTTAAGGCTTTTTTGAGGCTGAGGCAGGTTTGGGTGTATGCAGTTTATGTTTTAACTGGCATATGTAGGCTTGTGCTTCAGCATGTTATGTGTTTTGAGGTTCTGGTTAAGCTGATGCAAGTTTTTATGTTTGACAGTAGGTAATGGTTTTGAGCTTTTAGGTTTGTGAAATAGCAGGTTAAGGTTTTTGGTTCTTAGAGTTTAAGGGCTTGACTAGTTTTGATGGTTTTTTGGCCCTTCTTTTGCCCCTTTGCTTTGACAGGGATCTTATGGTTCTTGAATGGTTTCCAGGTTATGTTTGGTTTTAGGTCATTGCAGGTTTTGAATGGCTTGATGCAGTGGGCTATGGTTTATGGCCTGAGGCTTGAACTGAATGGTACATGCTTTTGGTTTAAGGTGTTTGACAGGTGATGCTTCAGGCTTGCTTCAGGCAGGCTTGGCATGTGCAGGTGGTACTGGTTTTTGACTCTTTAGTTGGTTTGTATATTGGTTCAGGACAGGTTTTGCTTCAGCAGGTTTTTGCTTCAGCAGGTTTTTGCTTCAGCAGGTTTTTGCTTTAGCAGATTTTTGCTTCAGCAGGTTTTTGCTTTTTGAGGTTATGCTCGTTTGGCAGTTTTTTGTATATCTCCTCTGTTGGTTTCCTTGAACATCCTCCTCCGTTTTTGTTCTCTTTGTATATCTTCTTATGCTATCTGCCTAAAGCCTCAAAACCTGCATTCTTATCTCTTCTTTTTCTCTCTCTTTAGTACGAAAAAACATTAAAAAATTGTTTATATTTGTACTTCTCTGAAAAAGTAGACAGCTGGGAAATGATGAACTTGATTTTGTTTGCTTGCAATACAATGTTTCCTTTGCATTCTTCTCTCTTTTGACAGCTTTTTTGTTTGCTTGATATCTTGCCATATCCTCTTATTTGACAGCTTTTTACAGAAAGTTTGAATTTGGACTTGGTTGGCAATTCAGTTTGGACCTTTAGTTGGGTTTGAATTTGTGCAGTACCATTTGAGATTTGAACTTATGCAATTTTGACAATTTTGAATTGTGCATTTTTTAAACTTGTGCATTCAAATAATTTGCAAACATTTTCACTCTTCTTTGTGAACCGGGAGAAATCCCGTGATTTGCAAAGAGGACTAACTGATCCCAGTTGTTGCTTTTAATGATGAGTCTAATTTAAATTGTCTGTCTCTTTAATTCAATTTAACTGTTATTTGACTTTTCTCTTTTCTTTTGCAGATGAAAAATGGGGCACCGGAGCGAGGGATAGCGGATGAAGATTTGAAGATTAGAAAAATAATTAGGATAGTCTTTTATTTAGCTTTAAATAAATGTAACATTATTTTTGTCAACATTTTGTAAACAAAAACAATTTATACAAATGACTTAAAGATAAATAAAAAGTCCTTTCATTTAATTAATTCTTCTCTTCTTTAATTGTTTACTTATTATTTATAGTTCTTTAAACTAAAATAAATTGAAAATAAATTCCAACTCATTTAATCTTTAGAATAATAAATAATTAACTAAACAATATTTCTTTGTTGATCAAAATAAATGAACTTGGCGCATCCATTATCTAAAGCGACGCACAGTCAAATGCAATAACTGATCAGATGCATTCCTTTCTTACTGATTTCTTACTAAGCACTGTAAATCCAATACTGCATATTTCTTTTGACCGGCTCAGACAAACCAACGTGAATTCAAACCAACTGTCTCTTTTGCTGATTAAATCAAAACAATGCGAATACAAACCGAATCTCGGAATAATTTGCAAAGTGCTGTGGAATTTAAATTCTTCTGAGAACGTGCCCACAAAAAACCTTAATTCCTGATTAAATGCCAAAGAGCATTCACCTGATCAAAATCGAGTCAAAATCAACCAAAACCCTAAGCCAACTGTGTGAAACAATCCGGAGCCCTGAAAATCAGTAAAAATCCTAATTTTGCTTGACTGACAAGAAAAGTCCGTTTGTCCGATTCTTGAGCCAGTTTGAAAAATCAGGAAACGCCTGAGGCTGAGATTTCTTGTGGAAAAATGCGAGGGCAAATTTTGGGGTACAACAACATGATAAAAGACCCGCTAGGTTGACATACCTAGGCAAAAATTAGGGCTTCCCGGCGAACCAAAAGGGTTCGGACAAAATGAGGGATGAAATGAAAAAAATATGTACACCCGGCAAGTCGAAAACCTGAAAAGGAGGTTTGGGCAAAAATGGGTATCCCGGTGGACTGAAAACCCGAAAGGGCAGTCCAGGAAAAATTTAGGGATAAAGCGTAATATTATGTCTCATTGGATCACTTTGCATCCAGAATCCGGTATCAGACATCAAGTTCAGACGGCATGGATCAATCAGCTTCATCTTCAACCGAGCAGCAAAGTGATGAGACGCTCGAAGATATAAAGGCGATAGCAGAGTTGGAACCCAGTGGGATTATTCTTTTCACATGGCTGTTTTGTTTTCCCGTTTTCACAAATTGTATAAACTCTGTTGTTCGGCGGTGTTCTCTTACTAGGACGCCAGCCTCTTGTACATAAACGCCTATTTACAGGCAAATTCAAAAATCAATACAATTCACTTTTTATACAAATTGCTAATTATTTTTCCTTTTTCTGTTTTGTTTTGCGAAGAACGTCCAAGGTTCAATTTATGATATGTGCATTTGACAATAATTGCTAACTCATAAATATTTGCATACGAAACAACGGATTAATTACAGGTAACATCAAAAACAGGGGCAATAATGAGTTGTCTAAGCGATCTAATTGCTCTGCCCACCAAGGTACCAAGGTAAGTTCAGCTGAAGAACATAACCAAGATGCCTTAATTCCCCAGAGAGTGAGCCAGCAAGTCAATACACTCTCCCCAAGCAGAGTTATCCTGTCAGCCTTAAGGAAGTTGGGTATCCTCCAGCAGATCTCAACATTCCTCAGCGAATTATACAAACATTCTTAACAAACATCCCCGGCAATCTTGACCTAAGATTGTTCCCTGGCGGTATACCAGACATTCAGCGGAGCCACTTCCCCAGTATATCTCAAAATTTCCCCAGGAAAGTCCAATCCAAGTCTCCCCAAGAGAGTTGGATTCATCTCCCCAGCAGGAAGCTTATCCCCAGTAGATTCTGGAAGCTTCCCCCCTGCAGAGCACGAACGCGTCTCCCGGCTTTATTCAAAGGTTATTTCCCTACCAGGATATAACTGGGTTATCCTCAGCCAAAAGCCACGGAAAGATCGTCCTTGGCGAAGTCTTCTTATCCCCAGCGGAGTCTATTAAAACTTCCAACATAACAACGGTATCCCCAGCGAAGTTATCATCAACATCTCAACAGAGTACCCCTCTTCCCACAGGGTATTGTTCCCCAGCAAGATCGCTAGAATAATTTTCCCCCCGCAGAGTAATCTCCAAGGTTATCCCCCAACGGAGTCATCTTCTCCTACCGGTATCCTTACAACCATCATCCCCAGCGGAAACAGCGAAGCTCTATTCCACACCAAGCCCATGATTTAATTTCCCGGCTGTTATACCCCAAAATTTGCCCTCCCATATTCCTCAAGAAATTGCCAAGCCAAGCTAGAAAAATTCCCCAAGGGTTGTGCAGTGCAACAGTCTCCCATACAGTCAAAATTAGGGTTTGGGTTCTGATCAAGAAAATGAAGTGTTCAAAGGTTCAATCAAGTCTCATATGCTTACAAACATGGTCAAGCATCCTCATATCAAGTTTCAAGGCATTCAGCTCAAAATTGCACAGTCAAAACCCTAAATTGCACTACAGTCAACTGTAGGGGCAAAATGGTCATTTGGCAGTCAAAAGTTCAAATTTTTGGTCAACATATCATTTTGAAGCCACAAACATCATTTGATCAATGCTTGATCATGATTCTCAAAATTTGGCTCAGAAATCATCAAAGATGCAAAAGTTGCTATATTTGGACAGTTGAAAAAGTCAACTGAAATTGACCAGGGCACAACTTTCACATGGATTATCAGAAAAATTCCATCCAAAGCTCATTTTGAAGAGAAAGACATTTCCTACAACTCATCTTCATACTTCAAGTCCAAGAAATGCTCTCACAAAAAGTTATCAATTTCAACATTATAGGTCATTTTCAAAAGTCAACAAAAAGGGACTTTAAGTCAAAGACCATAACTTGAGATTGGTAAATCAAAATGACATGGGACCAAAGGCATTGGTTAAAGGACTCAAAGACCTTTCCAAAATGTCCAAGAACATGTGAAAATATTAAAAATTGAGCAAGTTATGCCTTGTAGAAGTTGGGAAAGTTTTGTGAAATGGCAAAAGTCAACTATCTTTGAAACTCCAATTTTTGACAAAAGGGCCCCATTTTTTCCACTTGGTTCATCCTTGTCATGCCACACACGTGTCCCATGATTAATTTCAAGACCAAATATTGATTTTTCTATTTTATTTAATTTTTGATAATTTAATTCATTTTAAATCTTTGAAAATTCAAATAAAATTCAAAAACCAATGGAATAGTGTCATGTGAATTTGGACAACTTCCTTGTATCATGGGCCAGCTCAAAAACTCAGGCTAGGGTTAAACTTCACACTAAGTCTAGGTCTTGGCTAAAAAGGAGGAAAAATGGTTAAGGGTGAAAACCCTAGGACTTGTTCTTTCCTAAGCATGGATTAAGGTCAAATAGCAAGCCAATTCCTTTCCATTATATGCACTGAGTCAAACCCTAACCATGGTACAGCAAAAGGCTCGCTCAAAAGCTGATTGGAACTTTGAAAAATTGGCCATATAACTCAAAACTGATTTCAAGGTTGGAGACAGTTTTTAAGCCTCAATTCTTTTTCTATTAGTTTCCTGGACAAACTCTGAAGGTGTGCCAACCCCTAACCTCAATCAAAACGCGAAGAAACGGTAGCTACAACTCAAACTGTACAGAGAAATTATTGAAATCGTGCATCATTTTTTAAACATCCTTTGCACTTTTTCTTTGTGGATTCTTGTTCCTTATGAAGTTCTAAAGCTGACCATGGTATTTAATTGAACAATCATGCATCGTATGCGATTTTGCCATAACCAATTTCTAGGGTTGCAGGTTTTTTAATTTAGGGGTTTTCAGACCAGGAACAATTAGGCCATCACAGTACCACCATTGCAATCAGCGCCTAGAGACGAACAAATCCCAACCATCGCGCCTAATTTATGTTTGAAGCTGAGCTATTCGCTATTTTTTTATAGCTTACCTAATGCTACGTTTCAAAAACCGTTGCCAATAGGTTTTGTGTTTCAGGAAAATGAAAGAGACGATGCGTTGTCAGCTGCTGGTTCGCTAGTTCAAATTTGCACGCGTTTTAGTTATTATGCGTTGGTTTTAATATTTGTTGTTTATTAACCATAATATGTTAAATGAAATGCAGCAGCGCAGTTGGTAACACGTGATGTGAATAACCTTCATGACCTGGGTTCAAGTCCCAGGTCTACGTTATCTTCATATTGTTTTTTATTATGTATTCAGGTGCAGGCTCCATGCTATGGTCCACTATGCACCACCACAATCCAAACATGCCACGTCCTCCTGGGAATCAATCCAAAGGCATAAGATGGACGACCACAATAAACCCCAGTCAAAGTATCACACAAGATTGGAAAAGTCAATGGATTCAAAATCAAATGGGCCTGATTTGCTAGGCCTATACCTCCTGAATTGGGGACTACCCCCCCCCCCTGGTTTGCCTTATTATTTTTTTTTCTTTCTTTAATTTTTCTTTTTTATTTCTTTTATTTGCTATTTATTTAGTCACTTATTTTTCATAAAAATATAAAAACATTAAAAATACAGAAAAGACAAAAAAAATATAATTAATTTTGATTACTTTCATAAATAAATTAAAATGTAAATTATTTAGTTTAATTAAGTTTTAATTTTAATTCTTTTTCATAATAAAATCCAAAGAATGTAGAATTAGGTTAATTGATAATTTTTATATCTTTTTAATTTTTTCCTTTTTTCTCACAATATTATTTATTTATTATTTTATTTTTATGATTAAAAATTGTACATAAATAATTTAGGGTTTAATTTAGGTTTTAATTTAATTCTTTCACAGTAAACTTAAAAAACAATAGAATTAGGGTTAGTCAATTATAGTTAATTCCTTCTTTTTTCTTTTAAATCTAAAAAACACAAAATACCAAAAACATTTAATTTTTTTTTTAATTTTAATTCTCATTAACTTAATTATTTTAATTCCTTTAAAGGGTTCAACGCCCTCGCATTTGTTTATTTTCTTTTTCGCGCGTTTCATTTATTTCTTTTGTGAATATAATGTACTTGTACCAAAGCCATGTAATAGCTATTAGACATTTCTTTTCTGCAATTTATTTTAAATCGGGTCTGGATTAATTTGGCGTTGTAGACCCGCGCCCTTTGTAATAGCGTAGGACTTTTATCTTTTCCGCACTTTAAATTCCCGCACTTTTAACTGTTAAACAATAACATGAAAGAATGAATGCCCAAAAATAAAATCGAATCGTTAGATCACCAAGGCATGACAAGACAAACAATAAACTGAAAATGACACACAATTCACACACCACCCCTAGGGTACGCTTCACTGTTGCCTTTCGAAAGGTGGTCGTCGAGTATAAGACGTCTTAGTAAGTCCTCATGATCCGGGAACCTGGCATGAGGGTAGCTTCTAAGGTGTCTTCCCATTGCTCCGGTGATCACCACGTCCCTAAAACTTGAATTGACCCGAACACCTCCAACGGTGGTGCTACCTACCTCTCAATGGTGGGATAGCACTACTTTCAAGGACTTTTACACAGACGAATTCCTTAGGGTAGGTAGGTTCTCAAAGATACTTGCTCTAATTTCAAACAAATCAAAACATCTTTTCACCAACACATTTTCAAAAAACTTTCAAAACAACTTTTCAAACACTCTGACGTACGAGTTGAATTGAAACTTTTCAAAAAATATTTTTGAAACCCACATTGAAAAGCAAGCAAACATCTTGAAAACACATTGAGCAAGTATCTAAGAGCCCATGGATAACCATGGATAGAAAGGGTGCTAACACCTTCCCTTTCTATAACCTACCTCCCGAACCGAGAGCAATCTCTTTAAAGGAATTTTTCTGTGCTTTTGTCCTTTCCATTTGGAGAAAATAAAAGACGGTGGCGACTCTTGCTTCCGCGACATTTCGCGAACCAGCGTTAAACAGTCAGTTCCAGATCCACCGATCACAGAACTGGCGACTCTGCTGGGGATAACTTTATAAAGTGAGGTGTACCTTAGGGCTATTTCATAACTGTGTTTTCAATTGCTTTCCTTGTTTGCTTTACTATTGTGGGTTGCATGGGAGTTACATAGATCGTAACCCGGATCTGGGGATACCCTGTTTAGGTAGCATAAGCTGTGAGGGACCTGTCCGGCGTAGACCGACACGGGTGAAACAGTGGCTACGTTGGTGTGGCACCTTGGTCTGTACCGATATCCCTTGTGTTGCAACGAGGAGAATATGGGTCTTCTGAGGAGTCATTAAGCACCAACAACCTTAGAACCTTAAATGACACAACTTGGCCATTAGAACAGTAGCAGTATGCTACGCCCATTGAGGCTAAACTCTCGTGATGGTTCTGGCCGCAAGAAAAGATTGCGATGCTGGAGTTATGACCGATTGAGGGTAGTCAATGATATTGGGATCCTCTAAGAACCCGGTTACTTTTGATTAGGACAGGTTGAACCCACCCACTTCAAGAGGGTAGTACCCCAAACTTCATGCTGGCCTAAACTCTAAGGGCTCTTTTGTGTGACTTGTGTGCCTTTGTACTTGCCTACTTGCATGCTTGTTAGCTGACACATGAACTACTTACAGGTTTTGTTTATAGTCCTTAGCTAGGACTCATGACAAGGTTTACCAAATTTCTTGCAGGTTTTGTTTATAGTCCTTAATTGGGACTCATAACAAAGTATACTGAATTTCTTGCAGGGTTTGTTTATAGTCCTTAATTGGGACTCATAGCAGGGTTTACCTACATCACCCCCATGCATAGCATGACATCATAACATTGCATACATCTTAACCCATTTCAAGGATCTCAAGGGCTTGTGATGCAGGTCATGATGAACCAACTGCCCAGCAAGGGGCAAAGAGGATTTATTTTCCTCTAGCCAATGTTGTCAGAGGCTATGACCCACTTGATATGGTGAGCTCTGACTCCTGAAGAAGGTTCCCTAACCAAGGTTGTTTGGAAATCAAAACCAGACATGATGACTAAAGTCAGGGGCTATGACCCACTGGATATGGTGAGCCTTTGACCCTTGAAGAAGAGCTCTCAACAACATGGGTGTCCTTCAATCAAGCTATAAATTCCAATGCTAACAAAATTTTCTTGTTTACCCCGCGAGGTCCTTGAAAACATTACATGCATATCATACATATCATTGCATAACAGGTACCCTTTGGACAAGTCACTTATCATCTCCGCTGTTTATTTCAGCAATGGCTTCCCAACAAGATAACCAGGACCTTCTTGCTCAAGGGACTCAGTTCGAGGAAATCCTCCTGAATCTATCCAAGGGGCAGGAGGAGCTAAGGACACTTCTCATGGAGACTTTTGTCAAGAACAGTGCTGAGGACGAACGGCTGGAACGCCTGCAAGCTGAGATAGATGCAATGAAAGCCCAGATGCTGGGGCAGATGACTACCATTCAGGGTTTAACTCAAAGACAAGATGAGCTCGGGGTTCTCGTCAACAAACTGCTTCAGGGTAACCAACTGGGGCAAACATCTAAGGGTAAAAAGCCAATCATCGTTCAACCACCTTTGAGACAAAGAGGCAAGGAGAAAGCTCCTCATATGGCTCCAGTATCACCAATTCAGCAGCAACTTCACCAACTTCAGACAGACAAGCCCAGGAGGCAGTTCACCGCGCTCAATATGTCGCTGTTTCAAGCTTTACAACGCCTGTTGAGATTGAACCTGATCACATTAAGGGCTCATCCCCAGAACCCCAACACAGCACATCCTGCTTATGATCCCAATAAAAGGTGTGCCTACCACTCTGCCTGTCCAGGACATGATGCAAATGAGTGTTGGGCTTTGAAAAACAAGATCCAGGACCTGATTGATGAAGGAGCACTGGAATTCACACAAGATGGTCAGGCTGAATTTTTCTACCATCCCCCCAAGGCTCACCATTTGAAGTGACAAGCCCTGAGACTAGAAATTTTTGTTCATTCGAATGTTCAAGTTGTAATTTTCTTTTGATTGTTCAAACATTTACTCATGATTAAAACATTGTTATTCTATTAATGCATCGCTTATGTCCGTTTTGATTCAATATTCACTCTGTGCATGTTATTTTCATATTTTTTCTGATGTCAACTCTCATTAATTCTAAGCCTCTTGTGGGAGGATGACGAAAACGATACCATAATCTATAGTATGCTTTTGAACAGATCCCACTAATGAGGTACAGGCATTGTTTCAATCCCTAAACACTGGAGTTATAAGGATGATAATCCCTCGTCGACCCCTCTGAGCCAAAGAAGTAGGAGTTTTTCTTTTCGAAATTTAAAACCCTTTATCATAACCTGGGGCAGGGTAGTTCTCTCAGTTGATCCAAGTGCATGACGAATAGCACCGAAGAGATCTTTACAAAACGAACAAAGACAGTGATGGTTCAGAACAATCAAAAGGACAGGCAGTCTTCATAAATGAAAAAGCCCAAAAAGTCTAAACCCATGAAGGAGACTTACAAAACTGGGGCATCCCGCTGACTGTAATTCCAAAAAAGGAAACAGTTCAGGCAAAAAAGAAAGGGATAACAAAAATCAGACAAGAAAGAGGTCATACAAACCCTCAACAAAAACAAAGATGACTGCCTATTTGAAATAAATTGTCAACATTCGAACCATCGCTGGTATATCAAAGCAAAGACTCAAACAAGGTCTAACGTATGATCAGCTAAGGTTAGGTTTGGAGAACATCACGAAGAACGGGTGGGTACAAATAATTTGAGCCTTTACCCTTTGTTTCTTAAACCATGAACTAGGCCACGTTATAACCCTTAAAAGTCCTAGCCGAGGTATGGGTTAGTTCGAAAGCATGCTGTTACGAAAGGTATCCTGACTCCTGAAGGTTTGCTGTAAAATATTGAGTTGACATCGCACTGTATTACAAAAAATGCATTTTCAAAATTCAAGACAGACATAGACTTTTGCATTCTTAAAATAACCTTGTTTGCATATGACTACTTGTTTGAACAAGCAGGGAAATTCGCACGATGAACACCTTGTGAACAGAAGAACCTCCAATCAAGGGGCACATTGCTCATTATCTGGGGCATGGCAAAATACTTCCAACAGGGGCAACTCCCTACATTCTGAGAGCGTGGACATAGTCGAAAAAAATACTGCGCATAATCAAAGACCCGCTAGGTTGACATACCTAGGCAAAAATAAGGGCTTCCCGGCGAACTAAAAGGGTTCGGGCAAAATGAAGGGATGAAACGAAAAACATGTACACCCGGCAAGTCGAAAACCTGAAAAGGCGGCTTGGGCAAAAATGGGTATCCCGGTGGACTGAAAACCCGAAAGGGCGGTCCAGGCAAAAGTTAGGGATCGAAGCGCACGACTATGTTCCGGTATCTCGTCACTTGCCTACCCGAAGATTTGTCGATCACCCGCACAGGTATCCTCTTCCCTCACCTCCGAAGCAGGGGCAATAATGAGCTATCCAGGCGATCCAATTGCTCTGTCAACCAAATTACAAAGGACAGATCAACATAAAAATGATTACCATTTACCTTTACAAATTCCAGATCGTGGGCTAACGTCCGAGACCAAACAGGACAATTATCCACTTAATCAAAATCATGCAACCCAACACCGGTTTCTGCTCGACCTTCAGACAAATTCATACACAGACTCCTCCTCCATAAGATGACCTAACCCCGGTTCATCAAGAAGTTTTACACAAACTTATCCCGAAGCAACCTTACCTCGGTTCCTCCAGAAGTTTTTACACAAACTTATCCAAGTAACCTTACCCCGGTTCCCCCAGAAGTCTCACATGGACCTATCTCAAGATGACCTAACCCCGGTTCATCAAGAAGTTTTACACAAACTTATCCTGCCGTAACCTAACCCCGGTTCCTCCAAGAGTCTCACATGGACCTATCTCAAGATGACCTTACCTCGGTTCGTCAAGAAGTTTTACACGAACTTATCCTGCGGCAACCTAACCCTGGTTCCCCCCAGAAGTCTTACATGGATTTAGCTCAAGATAACCTCACCCCGGTTCATCAAGAAGTTTTACATGAACTTACCTCACCAAGCAACCCTACATCGGTTCCCTCTCTTCAAGATGCAGTTTTACATGGACTCGTCACCCAGAAACCCTACACAGGTTCTCCCTTTCCAAAAAAACGAAGTTTTACACGAACTCATCATCAAAGTAACCCTACCCAGGTTCCTTCTCCATTTCAGATACAGTTTTACACAAACTCATCAGCATGCAACCCTACATAGGTTCCCCCTTTCAACTTATAAAATTACATTCCAAAACTCCCCAGAAGAGTCCAATCCAGTTTCCCCAGGAAAATTGGAATTCATCTCTCCAAGCAGTAAGCTTATCCCCAGTAGATTCTGGAAGCTTATCCCCTCGCAGAGCACGAACGCGTCGTCCGGCTTTATTCAAAGAGTTATTTCCTTAACAGGATATAACTGGGTTATCCTCAGCCAAAAGCCACGGAAAGGTCATTGTCAACATAGTTCTTTCCTATCCCCAGCGAAGTCCATTAACACTTCCAACAACAAAGACATCCTCAGCAAATTACTGCTACCAACACTCAGCAAAGCATCTCTATCCCCACAGAGTATTGCTTCCCAGCATGATCGCTAGAATATCTTTTCTCCCCGCGGAATCTTCCATTCGCCAAGTTTATTCCGCAACGGAGTCATCTTCTCCTACCGGTATCCTTGCAGTTATCATCCCCAGCGGAAGCAAAATCTATTCTTCGACATCAGCCCAGGATACGACTTCCCGGCACCCGTCAAGGATTCACTTTCCTAGACAAAAACATATAAGTCATGAAATATCACATACATCATTATAGCATGCATAACACACTGCATCATACAAATCTCAGTTATGTTGAGAACATCATTGCTTGATCCATATCATGCATTGCATATGACTGACTTTTACCTTTCAGGAAAGATCCAGTTAAGTTCTCAAGCTACATTTCAAGACCTAGACCGGTTCAGTTAAATCGTCCCAAGATTTTCCTGATTGCTTATCCAGTCAAAGGCCTTCTCTGGTTCAGTTAAATCGTCCCAAGATTTTCCTGATTGCTTATCCAGTTGAAGACATTTCAAGACCTAGACCGGTTCAGTTAAATCGTCCCAAGATTTTCCTGATTGCTTATCCAGTCAAAGGCCTTCTCTGGTTCAGTTAAATCGTCCCAAGATTTTCCTGATTGCTTATCCAGTTGAAGACATTTCAAGACCTAGACCGGTTCAGTTAAATCGTCCCAAGATTTTCCTGATTGCTTATCCAGTCAAAGGCCTTCTCTGGTTCAGTTAAATCGTCCCAAGATTTTCCTGATTGCTTATCCAGTTGAAGACATTTCAAGACCTAGACCGGTTCAGTTAAATCGTCCCAAGATTTTCCTGATTGCTTATCCAGTCAAAGGCCTTCTCTGGTTCAGTTAAATCGTCCCAAGATTTTCCTGATTGCTTATCCAGTTGAAGACATTTCAAGACCTAGACCGGTTCAGTTAAATCGTCCCAAGATTTTCCTGATTGCTTATCCAGTCAAAGGCCTTCTCTGGTTCAGTTAAATCGTCCCAAGATTTTCCAGATTGCTTATCCAGTTGAAGACATTTCAAAGACCCAGACCGGTTCAGTTAAATCGATCCTAAGATTTTCCTGATTCTTACCCAGTCAAAGGCCTCTCTGGTTCAGTCAGATCGACCCTAAGATCTCCCTGATTCTTATCCCAGTAGAAGACACCCCAGATTTTTCTCAACGAGCGTTGTTGAAGTTAAAGTCGCCCAAGGTTCTCTTACCATTTCATGCTAGGACAGTAACCATCCCTGGTTCATTCATCACCGTTTGAAGCTCCAGACTCAGCTCCTGTAACCAGGCAGGACACATCTATACCAAGCATCTAAAATCAGCTCCTGCAACGTGTCAGGTACTCATTTTCTGTTTTGCAGGAATGCAGGTTCTCGCTAAAGAAGCTCCTACGCGATCAACATCTAGATGGCATCCATAAGCCCATTCCCCCATCATTGCTAACATGTGAGCGCAAATTTCCGGGCACTCTAGTGTCCAATCATCTTTTACCCTCGGATTACGAAAGGCACGTCAGCCAATCTGCATCCTCAGGTCTAAGAAGATTGAACAGGGGCAACTGTTATACCCCAAAATTTGCCCTCCCATATTCCTCAAGAAATTGCCAAGCCAAGCTAGAAAAATTCCCCAAGGGTTGTGCAGTGCAACAGTCTCCCATACAGTCAAAATTAGGGTTTGGGTTCTGATCAAGAAAATGAAGTGTTCAAAGGTTCAATCAAGTCTCATATGCTTACAAACATGGTCAAGCATCCTCATATCAAGTTTCAAGGCATTCAGCTCAAAATTGCACAGTCAAAACCCTAAATTGCACTACAGTCAACTGTAGGGGCAAAATGGTCATTTGGCAGTCAAAAGTTCAAATTTTTGGTCAACATATCATTTTGAAGCCACAAACATCATTTGATCAATGCTTGATCATGATTCTCAAAATTTGGCTCAGAAATCATCAAAGATGCAAAAGTTGCTATATTTGGACAGCTGAAAAAGTCAACTGAAATTGACCAGGGCACAACTTTCACATGGATTATCAGAAAAATTCCATCCAAAGCTCATTTTGAAGAGAAAGACATTTCCTACAACTCATCTTCATACTTCAAGTCCAAGAAATGCTCTCACAAAAAGTTATCAATTTCAACATTATAGGTCATTTTCAAAAGTCAACAAAAAGGGACTTTAAGTCAAAGACCATAACTTGAGATTGGTAAATCAAAATGACATGGGACCAAAGGCATTGGTTAAAGGACTCAAAGACCTTTCCAAAATGTCCAAGAACATGTGAAAATCTTAAAAATTGAGCAAGTTATGCCTTGTAGAAGTTGGGAAATTTTTGTGAAATGGCAAAAGTCAACTATCTTTGAAACTCCAATTTTTGACAAAAGGGCCCCATTTTTTCCACTTGGTTCATCCTTGTCATGCCACACACGTGTCCCATGATTAATTTCAAGACCAAATATTGATTTTTCTATTTTATTTAATTTTTGATAATTTAATTCATTTTAAATCTTTGAAAATTCAAATAAAATTCAAAAACCAATGGAATAGTGTCATGTGAATTTGGACAACTTCCTTGTATCATGGGCCAGCTCAAAAACTCAGGCTAGGGTTAAACTTCACACTAAGTCTAGGTCTTGGCTAAAAAGGAGGAAAAATGGTTAAGGGTGAAAACCCTAGGACTTGTTCTTTCCTAAGCATGGATTAAGGTCAAATAGCAAGCCAATTCCTTTCCATTATATGCACTGAGTCAAACCCTAACCATGGTACAGCAAAAGGCTCGCTCAAAAGCTGATTGGAACTTTGAAAAATTGGCCATATAACTCAAAACTGATTTCAAGGTTGGAGACAGTTTTTAGGCCTTAATTCTTTTTCTATTAGTTTCCTGGACAAACTCTGAAGGTGTGCCAACCCCTAACCTCAATCAAAACGCGAAGAAACGGTAGCTACAACTCAAACTGTACAGAGAAATTATTGAAATCGTGCATCATTTTTTAAACATCCTTTGCACTTTTTCTTTGTGGATTCTTGTTCCTTATGAAGTTCTAAAGCTGACCATGGTATTTAATTGAACAATCATGCATCGTATGCGATTTTGCCATAACCAATTTCTAGGGTTGCAGGTTTTTTAATTTAGGGGTTTTCAGACCAGGAACAATTAGGCCATCACAGTACCACCATTGCAATCAGCGCCTAGAGACGAACAAATCCCAACCATCGCGCCTAATTTATGTTTGAAGCTGAGCTATTTGCTATTTTTTTATAGCTTACCTAATGCTACGTTTCAAAAACCGTTGCCAATAGGTTTTGTGTTTCAGGAAAATGAAAGAGACGATGCGTTGTCAGCTGTTGGTTCGCTAGTTCAAATTTGCGCGCGTTTTAGTTATTATGCGTTGGTTTTAATATTTGTTGTTTATTAACCATAATATGTTAAATGAAATGCAGCAGCGCAGTTGGTAACACGTGATGTGAATAACCTTCATGACCTGGGTTCAAGTCCCAGGTCTACGTTATCTTCATATTGTTTTTTATTATGTATTCAGGTGCAGGCTCCATGCTATGGTCCACTATGCACCACCACAATCCAAACATGCCACGTCCTCTTGGGAATCAATCCAAAGGCATAAGATGGACGACCACAATAAACCCCAGTCAAAGTATCACACAAGATTGGAAAAGTCAATGGATTCAAAATCAAATGGGCCTGATTTGCTAGGCCTATACCTCCTGAATTGGGGACTACCCCCCCCCCCTGGTTTGCCTTATTATTTTTTTTTCTTTCTTTAATTTTTCTTTTTTATTTCTTTTATTTGCTATTTATTTAGTCACTTATTTTTCATAAAAATATAAAAACATTAAAAATACAGAAAAGACAAAAAAAATATAATTAATTTTGATTACTTTCATAAATAAATTAAAATGTAAATTATTTAGTTTAATTAAGTTTTAATTTTAATTCTTTTTCATAATAAAATCCCAAGAATGTAGAATTAGGTTAATTGATAATTTTTATATCTTTTTAATTTTTTCCTTTTTTCTCACAATATTATTTATTTATTATTTTATTTTTATGATTAAAAATTGTACATAAATAATTTAGGGTTTAATTTAGGTTTTAATTTAATTCTTTCACAGTAAACTTAAAAAACAATAGAATTAGGGTTAGTCAATTATAGTTAATTCCTTCTTTTTTCTTTTAAATCTAAAAAACACAAAATACCAAAAACATTTAATTTTTTTTTTAATTTTAATTCTCATTAACTTAATTATTTTAATTCCTTTAAAGGGTTCAACGCCCTCGCATTTGATTATTTTCTTTTTCGCGCGTTTCATTTATTTCTTTTGTGAATATAATGTACTTGTACCAAAGCCATGTAATAGCTATTAGACATTTCTTTTCTGCAATTTATTTTAAATCGGGTCTGGATTAATTTGGCGTTGTAGACCCGCGCCCTTTGTAATAGCGTAGGACTTTTATCTTTTCCGCACTTTAAATTCCCGCACTTTTAACTGTTAAACAATAACATGAAAGAATGAATGCCCAAAAATAAAATCGAATCGTTAGATCACCAAGGCATGACAAGACAAACAATAAACTGAAAATGACACACAATTCACACACCACCCCTAGGGTACGCTTCACTGTTGCCTTTCGAAAGGTGGTCGTCGAGTATAAGACGTCTTAGTAAGTCCTCATGATCCGGGAACCTGGCATGAGGGTAGCTTCTAAGGTGTCTTCCCATTGCTCCGGTGATCACCACGTCCCTAAAACTTGAATTGACCCGAACACCTCCAACGGTGGTGCTACCTACCTCTCAATGGTGGGATAGCACTACTTTCAAGGACTTTTACACAGACGAATTCCTTAGGGTAGGTAGGTTCTCAAAGATACTTGCTCTAATTTCAAACAAATCAAAACATCTTTTCACCAACACATTTTCAAAAAACTTTCAAAACAACTTTTCAAACACTCTGACGTACGAGTTGAATTAAAACTTTTCAAAAAATATTTTTGAAACCCACATTGAAAAGCAAGCAAACATCTTGAAAACACATTGAGCAAGTATCTAAGAGCCCATGGATAACCATGGATAGAAAGGGTGCTAACACCTTCCCTTTCTATAACCTACCTCCCGAACCGAGAGCAATCTCTTTAAAGGAATTTTTCTGTGCTTTTGTCCTTTCCATTTGGAGAAAATAAAAGACGGTGGCGACTCTTGCTTCCGCGACATTTCGCGAACCAGCGTTAAACAGTCAGTTCCAGATCCACCGATCACACCGGCACCCGTCAAGGATTCATTTTCCTAGACAAAAAAAAAACACACATTCATAAACATCACATCTTCATACATTATAGCATGCATATACGCATCATGAACATACAGTCTCATTCATTCTGAGAACATCACGCATGTCATACATCATGACATCGCATACAACTAACGTTTTGTCTTTTCAGGACAAAGGTTAATACAAAGATATTTGCTATCAACGATCGCAACTAAAGATCTGATTCCTGTATCTTGCCAGGGTGTATCTGTTGACGACTATTACCAGACTCGATTCCTGTATCCTGCCAGGGCACATCTGAAGAGTTTGAGGATCCGATTCCTGTATCTTGCCAGGGTGTATCTGTTGACGACTAACATTACCAGACCCGATTCCTGTATCTTGCCAGGGTGCGTCTGAAGAGTTTGAGGATCCGATTCCTGTATCTTGCCAGGGTGTATCTGTTGACGATTAACATTACCAGACCCGATTCCTGTATCTTGCCAGGGTGCGTCTGAAGAGTTTGAGGATCCGATTCCTGTATCTTGCCAGGGTGTATCTGTTGACGACTAACATTACCAGACCCGATTCATGTATCTTGCCAGGGTGCGTCTGAAGAGTTTGAGGATCCGATTCCTGTATCTTGCCAGGGTGTATCTGTTGACGACTAACATTACCAGACCCGATTCCTGTATCTTGCCAGGGTGCGTCTGAAGAGTTTGAGGATCTGATTCCTGTATCTTGCCAGGGTGTATCTGTTGACGACTAACATTACCAGACTCGATTCCTGTATCTTGCCAGGGCACGTCTGAAGAGTTCGAAGATCCGATTCCTGTATCTTGCCAGGGTGTATCTGTTGATGACTATATTCTCCAGACTCGATTCTTGTATCTCGCCAGGGCACGTCTGAAGAGTTTAAAGATTCGATTCCTGTAACCAGCCAGGGCGCATCTACGCAAAGAGTTTGAAGGCCAACTTCTGTAACAGGCCAGGTATTTACTTTCTTTCTCAGGTACGCAAGTTCTCGCTAAGGAATCTCTTACGCGATCAACACTTAGATGGCATCTATAAGCCCATCTACATACCAACGATCTCCAAATGGCATCTATAAGCCCATTCCCGACAAGGTACTGTCACACTTTCAGATGGCATCTATAAGCCCATCCCCCTATCCATCAGTCTCCAAATGGCATTTGTAAGCCCATTCTCGTCATCACACTGTTGATACTCTTCTATGTGAGTGCAAATTTCTGGGCACTCTAGTGTTCAATCATCTTCCACCTTCGGATTACGAAAGGCACGCCAGCCAATCTACATCCTCAGGTCTAAGAAGATTGAACAGGGGCAACTGTTGTACCCCAAAATTTTCCCTCCCATACTCTTCAAGATTTGCCAAGATCAAGGTTCAAAATCTCTCAAGGGTTGCACAGTCCAATTGCCTCCTAACAGTCAAAAATTAGGGTTTTGGTTCTGGCAAAGAAATTGAAGTTTCCAAGGGTCCAAACAAGTCCCACATGCCTATAAACATTGTCAAGCATCCTTATGTCAAGTTTCAAGACTCACAGCATCAAATTGCACAGTCAAAAACCCCAATTGCTTCACAGTCAACTGTAGGGGCAAAATGGTTATTTGACAGTCAAAAGTCCAAAATTTTGGTCAACATCTTATTTTGAAGCCACAAACATCATTTGATCAATTCTTGATCATGATTCTCAAGGCATGGCTAAAAAAGTCTCAAGATACAAAAGTTTCTATTTTTGGACAGTTGAAAAAGTCAACTGCAAATTGACCAAGGCATAACTTCTTCATGGTTTATCATAAAAATTCCATCCAAAGCTCATTTTGAAGAGAATTACATTTAATACAACTCATCTTCACACTTCAAGTCCAAGAAATTCTCTCACAAAAAGTTATCAATTTCAACATTATAGGTCATTTTCAAAAGTCAACAAAAAGGAACTTTAAGTCAAAGACCATAACTTGAAATTGGTAAATCAAAATGACATGGGACCAAAGGCATTGGTTAGAGGACTTCAATATCTTTCCAAAATGTCCAAAAACATGATCAAAGCCTAAAAATTGAGCAAGATATGCCTTGTGGAAGTTGGGAAATTTTTGGGAATTTTGAAAAGTCAACTTTGCACAAAAGGCTTCAAAAATGCTAATGGGCCTCAATTTCTTCCATGAATCATCACCCAAAGGATATGCACGACCCATTGACCTCCAAGGGAGTTATTTTCTCATTTTTGATTAATTATTTGAATTTTTATTATTATTAATTCACTTAATTAAAATTAAATATGAAAAAATAGCAAATAATACCTTTCAAATCTTTTTGTACAGAGATTTCATCCATTATGAATCAAATATTTCGTGCATCACTCAAAAGGGAAAGTTTCTACATGATTGGAAATGATTGGCATGAAAAAGATTGAAAAAAGGATATGGAAAATCAAATATTCAAAATCATAAATGGATGGATTTTGGGCTGGCTTTTTGACCTAATTCTACTCACATACATATGCAAGATTGAAACCTAAAGCATTGGACACAAGAAGCTGCGCAGAAGAGGAAGAACAACATTGCATTTTTTTGACAAAAAGTGGAAAACTGTTTTGATACCTAGAGCTCGTTTCAAAGCCTAAAAGCTATTCCAATACATTGTTGGACGACCTAGGAAGCGTTTGCAATCAAAGCCAAGTCTCCAGACCTCCAGAAGTGGTAGAATGACATCACCCTGTTCATAAAATTTTTCATATTCGTGTTTGAACTTTCATGCATTATTCATGTCTTTTAATGGTTGATTTATACTAATATGAATGTTCTAAAGTTAATGGTGCCCTTTGATTGAATTAATACTGCCTGTACAAGAATTCACCATGGATGCATTTTAGGGTTTCAGGAGCTTTGAATTAGGGGTTCCTTCATAAGGAAAAATTAGGCCTTAAAACCTATGCCAATGGAATCAGGACATCCAGACGAAGTCATCCCACACCTCGCGCTCAATTTATGATAAACTATGTGCTAATCGCTATTTTCTAGCACTTGTTTTTGTGGGGGTTTAAAACCCCCGCTATTTACTTGTATTTGCAGGAAAAAGAGGAAGACGAAGATGGCGTGTCTGAGCGTGATTAGAGGGTTTGAATGTTAGCGCGCTTTTGTTTTGGTTCAGCATAACACGTTCTTTTCACATATATTATTTCTATCCTATTATAATATCAAAGAGACTCAATAGCCTAGATGGTTGGTGAAGTGGCATGCAGGTACTGGGACCTGGGTTCGATTCCCAGGTCCCCCATATTCTCAATAATTTTTTTTGTAACGTGTTCAGGTATTATTTCTCTCCAGTGGTCCACCATATGCCCAACGCCTGTGCCTGCCAAGTGTCCCAGGGGATCAATCCAATGGCCAGAATGTGGATTCCACCATGCACGCTAGTCAATTGATGCACACGCAACCAAAAAAAGTCAAAAGGGCTTGGGATTGCAGTGGGCCAAATTGCTCAATAAACCTCCAAAAAGGGCCAGACACCCCCATGGTTTGCATATTTTTTTATTTTAATTCTCCTTTTTATTCTTTTATTTGTTTTATTTTTTTATTTAATTCACAAAAATAATTTTCATAACACAAAAATCAGAAATCAAAAAAATAAAATATGTTTATTTAATATTTAATTCATTAATATTTTTGTAAATAAATTTTTAATAATCAACTTAGTAAAATTAGGTTAAAATTTTAATGTTTTTTTCTTAAATAACTAAAATGTGTAGAAATTAGGTTTTTTAGCATTTTTATCTTTTTTCTTAATAAATAATTTCTTCTTCTTCTTATTATTATTATTATTATTATTAATTATTAATTATTTTGTAAATACCCATGTAATTAATTAACTAGTGTATATTAGGTTAAAACTTGAATATTTTTCTTTAACAATTAAAAAAATAAATAATTTAGAACTAGGGTTTCATTTAACTTCTAATTTTAATTAATTTTCTTTATTTCATAAATACCAAAAACCATAAAAAATAACTTCTTTTCTTTATTAAATAATTAATTAATTTTTAATTTCATTTAATCTTTAAAGGGTCCAACGCCCTCGAACATTCGATTCTAATTTCTTTTCGCGCGTTTGTTCTTATTTTTCGTTTTAAATATAATGTAATTGCTCAAGTCTTGTAATAGTAATTAGGAATTTATTTATTTTCCGCATTTTTATTCAAAACGGGTCTTTGTTAATTTGGCGATGTATAGACCCGCGCCTTGTAATAGCGTAGGACTTTATTTTTTGCACTTTAATTTCCGCACCCTTAAAATTGCTAAACTTTGCATGAAAGAATGAATGGATTAAATAAAATCAAAGCGTAGCTCACCCAATGCATGATCAAGATAAAACATAACTGAAAACAATACACAAATTCACACACCACTCTTAGGGTACGCCTCATTGTTGCCTTGCCCCTCGAAACGTGGTCGTCGAGTATAGGACGTTTTAGTAAGTCCTTATGTCCATGACCCATGGCATAAAGGTAGCTTCTAAGGTGTCCTACTGTTGCTCTGATGACCACACTGTCCCTACAAACGAATTGACCCGAACACCTCCAACGGTGGTGCTACCTATCTCTCAATGGTGGGATGGCACTACCTTAAGGACATTTACACAACCTAATTCCTTAGGGTAGATGGATGACTTGTAGATACTTGCTCTAATTCAAAACAAATCAAAACTTCTTTTCACACCGACACTTTTCAAAAAGCTTTCAAAAACGATCTTTCAAACACTCTTGAGGACTGATACAAGAGTCGATCTGAAACTTTAAACGAAACTTTTTCAAACCCACTCACACTTGAAAAGCAAACAAACATTTTGAAAACACAATGAGCAAGTATCTAAGAGCCCATGGATAACCATGGATAGAAAGGGTGCTAACACCTTCCCTTTCTATAAATCTACCTCCCGAACCGAGAGATAATCTCATAAGGAATTTTGCTGTGCTTTTGTCCTGTCCATGTTGGAGAAAATAAAAGACGGTGGCGACTGTTGCTTACCGCGACATTTAGCGAACCAGCGTTAAAACAGTCAGTTCCAGATCCACCGATCACAGAGTTATATGTACTTTCGTATTTTATTTTCTTCTTCTTCGTGTGATTTGTTTTCATTGTTTGATATATTAATTTTCTCCGAAGCTCATAATTGAAAAACCAAGGTTTAAGGCAAGATTTGTAGCGAAGGATATTACTCAAGTGAAAGGGGTTGATTACAATGAAATTTTTTCACCAATGATAAAACATTGCTCTATAAAAGGGTACTTATGACAATTATGTATACATAATGAAGAAGAATGAGAAGTCATTATCTATCTCCTTCTATATGTTGATGATATTTTGATGGTAAGCTTACTAAAAATGAGATCCTTAAGCTCAAGGTGATCTTGAATGGTGAATTTGAGATAAAAGATCATGGTGAAGCTAAAAGAATCATGATTATGGAAATCATGAGAAGCCGCAAGAAGAGTGAATTGTTCTTATCTCAATCTAGTTACTTGAAGAAAGTGGTGGAGTTGTTTAGAATGCAAGATGTTAAGACCGTCAAAACTCCTTCCAGTCATCACATGAAATTTTGGGTCAAATAATATCCTCAAACTGAGAAAGAGAAGAAGATAATGGAAAATACTCCATATGCAAGTGAAGTTGGAAGCGTTATGTATGATATGGTTTGTAATAGACTAGATTTAGTATATGTTGTCGGCATAGTAAGTCGGTTAATGGAAAACCCTGACTATATTTTCATTGGGAAGCTTTGAAACGGGTGTTAAGGTATTTTAATAGTTCTCTAAAGGATAGTTTAAAGTACGCAAGGTTAAATTAAGATGAAAATTCTTTAGAGGTTTTGTAGATTAAAACTATACAGGTAATGTGGATCCTAGAAAATCCCTATCAGGTTTTCTGTTTAAGTTTTTTGAGACAACTATAAGTTGAAAGACAAATCAACATCAATGGTCCCATTATATACTACTTAAGCGAGATATATTGTCATTGTTGAAGGGGCCAAGGAAGCCATATAACTGAAAGGAATGAATGGGGATTTTCCCATATTGCAACCATAGTTTTCTCTCAGGCGACTTCTCTTAGAACTTTATCCCTGAGACACAAGATAATGGCACTCCTGGCCTTATCCAACATCCCGATCTTCTGTAACTGTGTAGGTCATACAGGCATCAATGCTTCACTCTTCAAAGCATCAATACACTTCTCTTAAATTAAAATTGCTAGCATCATAATTTTCCATAACCTGAAGTCGTTGTCACTGGAAAATTTCTCGATCTCCCATCTGCTAACCATGGTTCTCACTTGTAAACAATCCTCTTTTCTCCACGCTCACTGCACCACTTGTTGTGAATCTTGTTATGGATTACGACAAAATTTAATATCAATTTGTAAGGAAAATAATAGTAGTAACCAAAATAAATGGTCTATTAGGATGTCAGTTTGGACCTGTTAATGGGGATCCCCGCGGGGAACGCCCCGTTCGGGGCCCCAAAGATGGGGAATTTTCCCCCGTGGGGGCGGGGATGGGGAGAAAAATTCCCCCGAGAGCATTTCGGGGACGGGGACGGGGAATACACCCCCCTCCCCGCGGGGACCCCGCCCCGCCTATTATTTTAATATAGTTAATTTAATATATATATATATATATATTTTAGATTAGGTTTTTTAGTCATTTCCTTTATGTTTATTTATAAAAATAAATAAATAAATATTCATGTATTTATTAAGAGAGAGAAATGTAAATATTAGACCCTAAAAAAGTTGAAGCGTTTCATTTTCTTCTGCCAGACATTTAGAGTCTCACACGTTAGACTCCTTTTTTTCTTCTCCAGTCAAATCTCCATCCATCTTCCTCTTCCAATTCCATCTTCTCTATTTGGTGTGCTTCCATTATTCACAGCTCTTACAATTTCATCAATAAGGTTTGATTTTCATAAATTTGTTCATGTAATTATTTATAGGAAAAAATAGATTATTTCTCTTTGATTCTCATAAATCTGTTTATATTATTGTTTATAGAAAAAAGTAGATTGTTTCTCCTTGATTCTCATAAACCTGTTCATGTAATTGCTTATAGGAAAAGTTGATTATTTTGATTAAATTTAAATTAAATTGTTTAGAAATTTTAGAGTTATCAAATCATTTGCATATTAAAAAAATATAAAATAATAAAAAAATTACTCATTTTTATCTCCTTTTAAATATTTTTGTGTTCATTTTTTATCTATACTATGCATTTGTAATTAAAATAATGTCGTCAGTTTTTCCTTAAAAAATATTAAAATATACTTTTCCTATTTTTTATTAATATATCACACTATAATTTAATTTTCTATATTAAACAAAAAAATATTACTTTTTAAATGAATCAATATATCATGCTATCACGGTATCACCCATAAAAAAAACCAAATATCTTATATTTCTAATTATTAATGAAATAATAACATATAAACAATAATATATCATGCTATCACCCATAAAAAAAATATATATCTTATATTTCTAATTATAAAACCAAAGCCATTAAGTGAAATAATAACATATAACTTTTTACACGAGTAAATATATCATGTATATAGGTAAATAAATGTATTCTCAATGTATATAATTAATTAATATATGTTATTATTTCTAATTGAAAAGTTACAGTAAATAAGGCATATTTAGAAATATGTGTAATGCATCATATATTTAGAAATATAAGATTTTTCTTATTAATTATTTTTTGTGTGAATTTCATGTATTTACTATTTCATTTATTTATTATTTTTTCATATATTTATTATTTTTGTTCTACTTCCATGTAGCCTTTTAAAATTTGTGTTTGTATGTGCCAGGTTTTTGGTAAAAGAATGGTTGGTGAAGTTCAATCATCTAATAGTCCTAATGTTGCTTTGGAAGGGAATGAAGTTCCTATAGAAAGTAGTGGAGTTTCACTCACACAGGAAGTTCAATCTACTCCAAATGAAATAAATATAGAAAATCAAGATCCTGAAGTTCCCGTTGAACCCACTACAAGTCCTAACAAAAGGGGATTAAAATCAGATGCTTGGCCCTATTGAAAAGGATTTTTAAATTTTAATTTAGCTATTTGTTTCTTAGGTTATTCAAAAACGTTGACTCAATTCGAATGTGTGGATGAAGATATGGATGATGATGATGATGATGATAATAAGGTAATTTACATATTAGTGTTGATTAACTTTTAGTTTTTAAAGTATTTTTTTAAGTAAATATAATTATTGATTGTTTACTTTTCGTAGGAAAAAGAAAGTCATATCTAATTGTGGAATGAGGAAGAAGACCTTGCAAGGAGAAGTTGGAAAGAGAGACATGATTGATCATTACTTGTTTGGATATTTTGCTTAATATTTTAGTTTATTTATATGTAACTTTGTTTTAAGTATTTTGATATTTCTACTTTACGTGTGTTATCAATTGAGCAAATAGAGATATGTTGACTTTTGCTTTTAGTTGACTTATTATGAAGTATTTTTTAGTTTTTCAAGCATACTCATGATGCTAAATTTTATAATTATCCCTTATTAGTTTTGATGAAGTATAGTTTTTTAAGCATAATTATGTTGTTGGATTTTTTTAGTTGTTTAGGCATATTGTTACTTTAAAAAGTATTATAGTTCATTTTGTTGAATTTTATAGCATTTTATAGAAATTTATAAAAAAATATTATTATTTTGTGTTCCATTAGTATTTTTAATAAAAAATAATAAATGTCAAATACTAGTATTTTTTAATAACATAATAAATATGTGAATTCTTTGTGCTTTTTATTTTTATAGAAAATATAAACATTTTAAAAAATAAAATATTAATGAATAAATGTAGGATCTATGGGGATCCCCGCGGGGAACGGGGATCCGCGGGGAACGGGGATGGGGATAGAAATTCCCCTGTGACGGAGATCGGGGACGGGGACGGGGAATGAATTTGATGACGGGGAAAAAGATGGGGAAGTGTCCCCCCGGCCCCGCCCCGCCCCATTGACATCCCTAGGTCTATAACAATAATAATTCATACGCAGATAATATAACAGAATAAGGCGAGAAAAAGACAAAGGTTTGTTTATCCAGTTCGATCAAAAGATCTACTCTGGAGGAGAGAGCAACTATCTAATTCACTATACTAAGAAAGTTATTACAAGATATTACATATGAGTTACAAGAAAATAGTATTTTCCTTCAGGTTTCCAAGAACAACCCTAAAGGCGTCCAAAAATTAATCTTATTTTCTACCCAAGTATTTCCCAACCTCTTTAACCTTCTATATCTGAATAACTCAAACCCAAGGTGTAAACAAGTGTTTCCCAGTTCCCCGATTCCCTTAGATAACTCCAAAGGTTTCACAAAACCCTTGTCTTTCTAAGGTTTCTCTTGAGAATAGCCAAAATTCAAGCGCACAGTCTAATCGCGTAGTTTTAAAAAGATGTCGAACCCATAGGGACTGTTAATAAAACTAATGCTATATAATGTTACTATGTAATATAAGGCTGAAAATTAATCTTAGGTTTTTTTGAGGGAAATGGGGAGTAAATTAAAGTTTAATAAAATATGCGAAATAAAGGATACCAGTATGTAATTTTTCCAACTTTAGGGATCCGACTAACCATTGGTTTTGTTTTTCTCAAAAAACACTTTTCAGTAGAAAATATTAGTTTAAAAATCCTTATCTCACACTCTCGTGTTTATTGACTTAGACTGCATTCTTAAATCTAAATATTTGCTCTCGCTGTCTCATTTGAATTTAAAAACCCTTTTTGGAAACCAATAAAATCTAATTGATCCTAATGCACTCTCGTTGTATTTAGAATCAATGTGCAGTTACTACTATCTGATTCAAAACCTCAAACTCTAGTTGTATTGATTTTAACCTTTGTTGTCTTTTACTCTCGTAACAAAAATAGTTTTATTAATAAACAAAACAAGGAAAGAAGTTTATAGATATTAGTACCAATAGGCTTTTGAATCCCTTCAGTTAGATTATGTTACATACGGGTATCTCAAGGAATCAACCAGACATAGTTTTTAACAGAGACATGTTATTACAGTAATTAATCATAAAATAGAACATGATTTCTATAACGTAAATATTAATAAAGTTTGATTAAAAACCTGAAAATAAATCTCTAATACAAAAAGAATTGACTGCAAATTGAAAATTAATCTTCACGATCCTCGACAGATGTCAGCAGGATTCGCTTCTGAAAGTACACAATTGAAGAAAAACTAAAACTGTAAATTTAAACTAATGTTGCAATAGCTCCCCGATATGGAAATCTATTACTTTAAAGTGGTGATTTTTCTGCTTAGAATTTAGAAAGAAAATGCTCTGAACAATGGAAATTCTTCGACCCTGTAACTGTCAATTCTTCCTCCTTTTATAGAATGTTGTTGTACGTAACTCCCTCGAGAAAAATCAGGAACAATTGCCTTCGTGGAGATATTTTTGTCATGCCTGGTCTTACAGAGAGGAAATAGGAAAAATGAGGGACTCGTGGCTCTGACGTGGAAGGAAAATTGGGCCTGTTATAAAACAACTTGTGGCGGTGGCCACAGGAAGTGTGGCGAGGGCCACAAACTAAACATGTGTGGCGAGGGCCACAACCTTCTGTGTGCAGATTTCCATTATTTCTTCTATTTCTTCATGTTTTCTTGCTCTTTCTTTGTCAATTCCTCTTCTTTTCTCATGCAAGCCTCAAGGATGAAAAACACCTGAAATACATAAACACTACCAGCATAAAATGACATAAATGGCTAAAAACGGTAAAATAATCCCTGCGGGCTGAGTAAAAAATATGATGAAATTTCGCGTTATCAACCATCGACATGAGAAGTTTGACATTCATCCGAGAAGTCCAACAACTAACCGTCTGTTTGGCTACTTTATCTCGTTTTCTATCTTGTGCAGGGGACAAGTCAATTCATTTCTTCGCAGCAATAAAAAAGAAGGCAGACTTTGAATGGAACGACAACTACGAAAAGGCTTTCCTCAAAGTGAAGCAATTCCTGTCAACTTCGCCTATACTGGTTCGATCCAAGGAAAATACACCTCTGGTACTTTACCTAGCCGTGTAAGACAAAGCCATCAACTCGATCCTAGTACAAGATGGGGAGACCAGCTAGAGGCCGATTTATTTCGTCAACAAGGTATTTCGAGGAGCAGAACTCAAGTATAAAAAAATTGAACGTTTGCCTCTGGCATTAGTAACGAAAGCAAGGAAACTCAGGAATTACTTTCAAGGCCACCCCATCCTAGTAAAAACCAACTTCCCTATTAAGCAAATTCTAAAGAAGCTGAATCTGGCCAGGTGCATGGTGGCATGGGCGGTGGAACTCTCAGAATATGACATAGAGTTCACCCCATGTAACAACATATAATCTTAAGTCTTGGCTGACTTTGTGGTCGAATTAAGCGCTTCGGCAAACAAAGAATTATCCACAAGATGGGTCTTATCAGTGGACGGGTCATCTAACATGAGAGGTAGTGGAGTCGGAGTCGTACTAGAGGGACCCAGGGACTTGGTCCTAGAGTATTCATTGTGCTTCAATTTCTAAACAAGCAACAACCAAGCTGAATACGAAACCTTGATCGCTGGAATGAAGCTAGCTAAATAAGTCAGCATCGCTCATTTATTGGTCAGGACCGACTCCTAACTAGTGGTAAGACAGGTATAGGGCGGATTTCATACCAGAGATCCCATCCTACAAAAATACATACATCAATCTGTTCAGCTATCAAAAGAGTTTCAAGAGTTCAAGATATGCCATGTGCCCAGGGAAGAAAACACTCGGGCCGACTTTTTAGCCCAGTTGGCTAGCACGAAGGGCTCGGGTTTGAACAAGATAGTGATCTAGGAAACACTAGAATTACCAAGCATAGAGAATGAAGAAGTTCTCGTGGTCAAAGAAGGAACGGGGTGGATGACTCCTATAATCAAGTACTTGCTACAGGATCAACTACCACCAGACAAAGAGGAAGCAAGGCGCTTAAAGAAGATTTCAACAAGGTATCTTATGGTGACAGACAAGGTGTATAAAATTGGAAGGACAACCCCCAAGTTATGTTTTATTCCAAAAGAAGACATGGGGCTAATAATCAAGGAGATGCATGAAGTTATATGCGGTAGCCACATAGGTGGTCGAGCTTTATCCGACAGAATATTGAGGGCCGAATACTATTGGCCGACAATGCTCCAAGACTATGTTCGTTTTGTAAGCCGGTGTGTCAAATGCCAAAAATATGCACCATTTATCCATACCTCGGCTGAATTGCTTCATTCGGTGATATCCCCATGGCCTTTTCATCAACGGGGAGCAGACTTACTGGGACCTTTTCCGATAGTGCCAGGACAACTCAAATTCTTGATCATAGTCGTGGATTATTCCACCAAATGGATAGAGGCAGAGGTCGTATCGCGAATCATAGCTGAAAGGGTAAGAAGGTTTTACTGGAGAAACATCATTTGCAGGTTTAGTGTACCACGAGTCATCGTCTCCGACAATGGAACCCAATTCACCAGCACATTCGTAATAGATTTTTGCAAGGAGCTCGACATCATCAATCGCTTTATCTCAGTAGAGAACCCTCAAGAAAACAGGAAAGCAGAATCAACTAATAAAGTGATCCTAATCAGAATGAAGAAAAAGTTAGACGAAGAAAAAGGGCTGTGGGCCGATTACCTCCATGAGATCTTATGGTCCTACCATACAATAGCTCACTCCACAACCAAGAAACATAATTTAGGATGGTATATGGGGCCGACGCCATGACCCCGTGTTTACCTAGGGTTTTGGTAAACAACCGCTGATCCTCCAAATGGTTACTTATTTGGTTACTCGCAGGATCGATCAGATTGATCCTATGGACATAGGTTGATTTTGAAGTTTGATTAATGTGGATAAGGCTTTAAGTAAAATGTTTCAAGTAAATTGCATAAAGGAAAGGCTTGGTAAATTAAACAAGGCTTTAAAGTAAAGGTTCGACAGGAATTTAAAGGAGAAAAGCAAGTAAAATACTGGAAAAGTAAATGACTTTTAATTGATAAAATTGGTGTTTCACACATACATTTCTCAACAATTCTTTCGCTCACACTGGGTACTTGAATCTAAATGAGTGACTATGTATTTATTGTGAACACACGCGAGAAACTACACGTCTACTCCTATTTATACAAAAACATTCCAAGTAACCGTCGGGCAGTTACACTGCTTCGAGATTAAGCCACTTGGCACGTTCTCCATGCTCGACGCTCCAGATCCTTGCACGTTTGCACGTAGTAACTGCTGGAAACCGTTTTCCCTCCAAAGCTTTGAATTTCAAACTGCTCCACTCTGGACCGTCGAACACTTTCATCAAGAGACGTCTTCGACGAAAACTCCTTCGATGTCGAAGGCAATCAGCCTTCTTCCTTGGAAGAAATCCTCTAAGTATTGTGCCATCTTTCGACGGGCACTTCGACAAGCTTAGCCAGTCGAAAGCATCTTTCAGCTTTTAATGGCTGCCATCAATCAAAACAAAGGTGTCGAATTTAGGAGCCAACAAATTTCCCCCCAAGAATGCCTTATTTCGACTCTGAAAGAAAAAGGCATTCTTTGAAAACGCCATTCGACACCCGTTTTTCCACGCTTAGTCACAAGTTAACTTGTGCACTTTTTGTTGCTTTTACCAACTACTGGCAATCCCAAGAAACCATCATTGATTTGATCCTAGGACGTCACTTTCAGTACGGCGTGCAGTACCAAACATCACTTCAAAATTTGTCATTATGACAAATCCCAAAAACGAGGACGCACGCTGCGTCTCTCTGTTTCTGCAGAAACGGCCAAAACAACAGGATGCTGCCACGCGTCCCACTAACTCCTGCAGCATTAAATGACATTTAATGTCCTCGTTATTGGGAATTTCTCCCACTACTATAAATAGTAGTGAATATCCCATTGTGGGACTTTTCACGCAAACTAAACCCTCAAACTCCCTTGCTTTCATACAAAACTTGCTCTCTTTGCAGAAAAACTCTTCCTTTTTCACTTCATCTTCATCTTCAACAATGGCCTCTGCTTCTACTGCCCCCAAGACTAACGCACCAACTGAACAACTTGCTAAGCCCAAAGTCTTTGTTACTGCTCCGGTAGTGAATTCTACAGGGAAACGAAGGGTTCCTGAACCTTCTGACATCTCCGTTCGCGATGCTTACTCGCGTCACTTGATGATCCCGGTTGGATACTCCAACCAAATCTTCGCAATGTCTGGACCCATGAACCCAAGCATCTCTGAAGCTCTGAAGATCAAGAGCTACTTCCCCATCGTCGAGAAACTCAAGCCAGTAGCCTGCGCCAAGAAGGATGCAGAAGACAACGAAGACCCTACACACGAGAAGATCGACCTTCGTTTCTTCAACAAAAGTGTTAGAGTCTTCAGGTCTTGCCCTAATCTGACCTCTGACTATGTTGCTTGGCTAACAAAGTTGGAGAAACATCAAACTCCAGTCTGGAAGGAAATGGGAATCTTTGACCTAGTAATGCTGTCGAAGACAGGTTTAAACTACTCCCCAGAGATGCTTATAGCTTCGATGTTGTTCTGGGATAACTCTCACTTCACCTTTCACCTTCCATGTGGGATGTTAACCCCCACACTCTTCGACGTAGCGGCCATTACTGGCCTTCGACCAACCGGAGATTACTTCGACCCGGAAGAGATGTCGGAGGACCAAATTGGTTTTTCTGAGACCAAGCCAACATTCACCACCTTTATCAACCATTATCACGACCGGTCGTCGGACACAGTGTCGGATGTCGAACACATAGCGTTTCTAGCCTTATGGCTAACTCGCTTTGTGTTTTGCTCGAAATCTCTACAAGTGACCAAAAAAATGGTCACTCTGGCCACCCAACTGCATCACCGCCAAAACATCTGTTTGGCAGAACTAATTCTGGCCAGTCTTTATGACTCAATCAGCAATGGGGTTACTCTCTTGAAACATGTCGAAGATAGGAACAGTTTGCTACTCGCTGGGCCTTTCTGGCTACTTCAACTGTGGCTCAACGCCACTTTCGAATCTTTCTTACCCAAGAAGATTCAGATAAATGAACAAGCCCCAGCGATAGCTAATAGACGTATTGAAGGAATTAGGCTGGCTCTACTGACACCTGTGGAAGATGGGCTAGAGTTCCAACAAACCTTCACTAACTTCGTTCTGATGTTCGCTCGAAGGAAGGAATTTGTTTCAACTATGGCTCCATTTGCTCAACGGAAAGTGGGGCCAGCATGGTTCACAAGGCCACACCCAAAGGAGTCGAGTGGTCCCAACGTCGATGAGCACACTGTACTTTGGGAGGCGTTCCTGACACCCAGGATCATGCCTCTTCGATTTAAGAGTTCTAAGACTCATTTGAGTCTGCTTGCCTATCAACCCAATCTGGTATCTCGCCAGTTTGGTATCATCCAAACCCTGCCTTCTCCCATTTTCCAAAGAGAGAAGTCAATGTTGTACTTCTGCAACGATTATACAGAAGACGCTGCTACCAAGCATATCGGAAGATATGCTGGTCGAACAATCCTCTCGCTGTTCAACTACCAGCTTAACTTCCTTTGCTCACCATCTTTTGAAGAGTGGTGGAGAAGCTATTATGCTGAGTACTTCTTCGACGAGAAGGACTTCGTAGCAGAGTTGCAGAAGTCTTTTGTCCTTGTGTTGGACAAAGTAAAGAAATGTAAGTTCATGCTCTCACATTTACCTTTTATCTTTCTCTTCGACTGTTAGCCTGTTAACTTTCCTTTTCGCTTTCAGTTGTTCGAAAACCCTTGGCCAAGAAGGCTACAGGAGGCCCACAAGGAGGAGTCCCTTCGACAAGACCTCCACCACCGGCGAAGAGTATAGCGCCGGCGAAGACAACGGGCAACCAACAGGGGGAAGGCTCTTCGAGGAGGCCTCCTGCATCGGTAACCAGATTTTCTTCATTTTCATTCTGGCTTTCGATTTTTTATTTTCGACGTGATTATTCAATCGAATTCCTATTGGTTTTCTAGGCCCCTTCGCCCAAGAAAAGGGCAGCATTGGTGATCGAATCGGGAAGTGATGACGACAGTGATTCCCCTCCTTCTCCCTTAAAGAGGCGAAAGTTAACGAAGGACGCTTCTGTTCCTACTCCTGCTCCTGAAGGTCGAACCGTCAGAATAAAGGTTGGTGTGAGAAAGCCTAGGCCACCTGCAGTGGTCATCGAGGAACCAACTGAGGAGGAACTGAACGCTCTTGTTACCAAGCCTGTCGAAAGTGACAATTCCAGCCCCGGGGCTGAGGTTAATCCACAGGTAATCTATTGGACCCTTCTTATAACTTAGGCATAGATACCAGTATTCAATTATGTCTCTTTCGACATCTGAAGATTTGTCTTCTTTCTCTTTTTTAGGATACTACTGGAAGTTCCCCACCAAGGACTTCAGAAACTCTAGAATCTGCTGACCTCAGCAGACCTCAGGAAAAAGATTTGGGCAATGACGAAGCCCACACTGAGAACGAGGCCAATGCTGAAACAGTGGAGAAGACAACTGAAGAACCTATGGCGGAGGAAACACAGCCAGAAACGGTTCCTGTGGTGGACTTGTCGTCAGAAGAGAATCCTGAAGGAAGAGACCAAGGCAATGGCGAAGAGAATCAAGATGCTGTTGACGAAGAGCATCAAGGTGGTACTGGCGAAGAAACCCAGGGTGACGCTAGCGAAGAACCACAAAATGGCGCTGGCGAAGGACCCCATGGCGATGTTAACGAAGAACCACAAGTCGACGCTAGTACCGCCTCAGTCCAAGTCGAAGAGCAACCAAACGAGGCACTCAGTATCCAACCGCCTCAAGCCCAAGATAATACTGTGGCAAGGGTCACCTCCTCAAAGCACAGGTCAAAAGAGGACTTGGAAATCTTGAAACAAACTGACCCCGTCAGCTACCTTAATGCAATCGTCGAGAGTAAGAGTTCTTCTGACACTAGTCAGGAAATTCCTACTCTGTCGGGGAAATCTACTGAGACTTCTCCTCTTGATGATGCATTGGCGAAGGTCAAGGCCCAGTTCTTCAAGAGAGATTTAATGAAGGCTTTAGAGGGGGACCCCACTGCTCCATCATGCTTAAAAGAGGTTTTGAATGCTGTTGACTTCGATGCTGTAGCCCCAGAAATCTCAGACTTAATCATGGAATTACATTCTATGATTGATCAAGTCTCAGCGGATTACAGGCGCCAACGAAACTTTAACAGTCAGCTCGAAACGCTGCATGGCAAGAGCTTATCTGCGTGGACTGCTGTCTCAAGTTCGACTTCTCGAATTGCCGAGTTGTCGAAACAGAAAGCGTCTGCACAGGAAAGGTTCGATGCCATTGAGCGAGAGAATGTCTCCTTCCGAGCACAAATTGCAGAGATAGAGGCGAAGATAAACGCCAACACTGTGCTCCAGGAGGAAATTCTTTCGACCATCCCAGACGCTGAGAGCCAGACTGAGATCAAGCAAGGCCTGGAATTCGCTGAGAGGGCTCAAAGCCTCGACGCTCAAATTGCCAAACTGGTGCAAGAAAAATCTTGGTGCAAAAAGAGGTTGGATCTGCAGCATGCCAAGTATCTTCGACTCAAGAATTCTCTTTCCTTTTGATTGATTCTCTTTTGTAACCATCTTCTGTAATCACTTTCGACGACAATTGCCATTTTGGCTGAAATTAATAAAAATTTCCATTTGGCATTTTTATGGTTAATTTAGCTTGTTCTTTTATTATTTTATTTTTATCTCTTGAAGTATAGGCTTATATTTTTTCAAATATTTACCATTTACTCTCAAGAGCCTTTTATCACCACTTATCTCTTCGACCTCATAGGCTCCACCAGAAAAAGTTTGGATAATTCTGAAGGGTCCTTCCCATTTGGGTGACCATTTCCCCATGCTTCGATCCCGTCGATCCATGGGAAGAATTACCTTCCAAACTAAATCTTCAGGCAAAAATACCTTAGGTTTTACCTTTCTATTATAAGAGTCTTCTACTCTTTTCTTCTGAAGCCTGAGTAAGTCGAGAGCGTGTAGTCTCTCTTCGTCTAAATCCACCAGTTCATCTAACATCATATTCCAATAAACCTCAGAAGGAATATCATAATGCCTCTGAACTCTTGCAGATTGAAGACAAATTTCAGCTGGCAATACTGCATCATGGCCAAAAGTTAGCCTATATGGTGTTGTACCAGTGGCTTCTTTTGGGGACGTTCGACAAGCCCATAAAATCTGGTCTAACGTCTTATGCCAATTCTTTGGTTTCTTCCCAACATGCTTCTTTATCAAGCCAATCACCACTTTGTTAGCTGCTTCGACTTGACCATTCGCCTGTGCATAGTAAGGCGTGGATGTTAGGAGTTTGAAACCTGTTTCCTGAGCAAATTCCTGCATCTTTCGACCAGTGAAAACTGAACCTTGATCAGTTGTTATTGTCTCAGGGATTCCATACCTAAATATAATGTTCTTTTGAATGAATTCAATGACATTTTCTTGGTCTACATTGACTAAAGGGACAGCTTCGATCCACTTAGTAAAATAATCAATGCCTACCAATATGTATTTCTGACTCTTTGATGATGCTGGTCGAATCTCTCCAATAAGATCCAACGCCCATCCTCGAAAGGGCCAAGGCTTCACTATCGAGTGAAGTTCGCTTGCTGGTACATGCTGGATGCCTGTATGTACTTGACACTCTTGGCAACCTTTGGCGAACTCAACACAATCTTTCAGCATAGTGGGCCAATATAGTCCTTGTCGAAACAACAACCATTTCATCTTATGGCCTGCTTGGTGAGCCCCACATGCCCCAGCATGTGTAGTCGAAAGGGCTATGTATGCTTCAGTTTCACTTAAACATTTCAGCAACACCCCTTCAGGCGTCTTCTTGAATAACTCATTACCCATGAGTACAAAACTCAACGCCCTGTATTTTGTTTTTCGTTCTGTCGGAGCTCCTGGATTTTGAAGATAGTCCACAATGGGTTTCCTCCAATCCTGATCTGACAAATTATCAATGAACGAAATCTCGAAGTTTGAGTGATCAGCATAACCTAGCCTCGTCGATTCCAAGTCTGTTGGTGATAGACAAGTTGCTCTTATCTTCTCTCGAACTTCGATTGCTCTTTGTAATCTCGTTTTTGAAATCTTATACCCAGATGCAATCTGTGCCAAGTCATTGGCTATTTGATTTTCGACTCTGGGTATGTGTCGAATGTTGACACTTTCAAATTGTTTCAATAAACGATTTGCTATCACAAAGTACATAATGAGATTCTCTCTTATGCATTTATACTCCTTTGTGACTTGCTTGATGACTAACTCTGAGTCTCCCATTATTTCGACTCGAGTTGCCCCCAATTCCAACAATATCTCAAGGCCAGTAATTAGAGCTTCATACTCAGCCTCATTGTTCGAACAAGAACCTTCTATTTGGTACTTGAATGTTGTTGGAATTTTGTCTGGAGAAATAATCAAAACTCCTACTCCTGTTCCATTTTTATGGCTGGAACCATCGAAGTAGAATTTCCAAGGTTCTATCTCCACATAGTTAATATCCTCGACTTGAATAGAGTGGTCGACTATGAAGTCTGCAACCACTTGTCCTTTTACTGCCTTAAGAGGCATAAAGGTCAAGGAGTATTCAGTCAATGCTAATGCCCACTTGCCAATTCGACTATGCAAGATAGGTTTCGACAACATATATTTGAAAACATCAAAATGAGACGAAACATAAACATCAACCGGTTTTATATATTGCTTGAGTTTTGTACAAGAGAAATACAGACATAGACACAATTTTTCAACTTCGCTATATCTAGTTTCTGCATCATTCAAAACTCGACTGAGATAATAAATGGGTCTTTCGACTCCATTCTCATCCTCTTGGGCTAACATACTTCCCAGAGTTTTGTCAGATGCAGCTATGTACAATCTCATACTCCTATTGCTACAAGGAGGCACCAAAATAGGTGGCTTAGTGAGGTACCCTTTGATTTTGTCGAAGGCTTCTTGCTGCTCTTGCCCCCATTCGAACCCCTCTTTATTCAGTCGAAGTAAGGGTGAAAAGGCCTGAGCTTTCCCACTTAGATTAGATATAAACCTTCTCAGGAAATTTATCTTGCCTAAGAGAGATTGCAATTCCTTCTTATTCGATGGCGCTTTCGCTTCCAGAATTGCCTTCGTCTTGTTCTGATTGATTTCGATTCCTTTTTTGTGGACAACGAAGCCCAAGAAATCTCCAGCTTTCACACAGAACGCACACTTCAAAGGGTTCATCTTCAGACCATGTTCTCTCATTCTTTCGAATGATTGTCGAAGGTGGTCAATGTGACTCTTCCTGGAAACAGATTTTATAACAATATCATCAATATAAACTTGCATAAAAGTGTTAATAAAATCATGGAAGATAGTATTCATCGCTCGCTGGTACGTTGCCCCAGCGTTCTTTAGGCCAAAAGGCATCACTACCCATTCGTAAGTGCCTAAGGCCCCAGGGCATCGAAAAGCTGTTTTCGACACATCCTCTTCAGCAATGAATATTTGATTATATCCTGAATAACCATCGAGCATACTCAGGTATTCGTAACCAGCGGCAGAATCGACTAGCATTTCCGCCACAGGCATAGGATATTCATCTTTGGGGGTGGCAGCATTCAAATCTCTGAAATCTATGCACACCCTTAATGTGCCATTTTTCTTAATTACTGGCACAATATTTGCAATCCATTCGACGTACCTTGTAACACGGATGAATTTGCATTTCAGAAGTCTTTCGACCTCCGTTTTGATCTTCGACAAAATTTCTGGAGCGAAGCGTCTTGGATTTTGCTTGATTGGCTTCTTTCCAGGTTTGATTGGCAGCTGAAGTTCTACCAATCCTCTGTCGAGACCAGGCATTTCGTCATAATCCCATGCAAAACAGTCTTTAAACTCTTTCAGCAATTGGATTACTTCCAACCTAAGTTCTGGATCAATTTTGGCGCTGATGTAAGTTGGCCTATTCTCTGATCCTTCGCCTAAGTTGATTTCTTCTAAAGGGTCTTGTGCTAACATCTTAATGTTGTTCGCCAAGGGATCCTTTTCGAAGCCCAAAGGCTCATCGTCATAGATGGCGTCGAGCCTCTGTTCCTGCATTTCATCTGGCATGATATCAGGGGGTCTTGGATCGAAATCCTTTCCTGGGCCAACAGCAGATAATTGTTGATCATTGGCCTGAGTGGCCATGTACTTTACTTCGGCTTCGAGAGCCGTTATCATCTTGGTTTCGGCCACATAAGCCGAAATTCGCTTCAGAGATTGTGACTCAGTCATTATCACTGAATTCACTTCCCCAACCAGTTGGTTGGATATCAGTTAGCCCACTGAAGTCTATGTGGGACAAGTCTTCTCTGTCCCATTTGAAACCATGCTCAGGATGCAGGTATAGGGAACAAAAGGTGTTTGGCGCTGGCGCCATGTCGAAGTCAGGAGTTGGACATGGCCCTATGTGAGCCAAGTTTTTGTCGAAATCTGTTACACCCAAGTGGTTCACTTCGCCAAGGTAGTAACTCTGATCTGCCTCTATGTTTTCGACCATCCCATCTGGACGCCATAGAAGCAGCCTTTGATGCATCGATGAAGGCACAGCACCTACACCATGAATCCACTCACGGCCTAACAAAAGGTTGTAGTTAGGTTTGGCCGATATGACCATGAACATTGTTGGTCGAAGGATCGACCCAACTTTTATGTCGAGCTGGATCACTCCCATGGTGGTCCCAATGCCTCCCTCATAGTTGGACAGGACCATATTGTGAGGTTTGATTTCTTCATCCCTTTTGCCAATCTTCCTTAGCATCGAATGAGGGATAATATTGATAGTGGCCCCACAGTCGACCAATATTTTGTTCACAATGGTCTCTTCGAGCTTAGCCCTTATGAACAAAGGTTTGAGGTGATTCTTCATCGCCTCTGTGGGTGGCTCGAAGAAACCATTTTGTTCCTCTGTAGTGCCATTGTCCATGACAAAATAGCACACTGGCATATGTTTGGCCATTTCTTGTTCCACCTCCCAGTCACTGGCTTCGACTTCTACTTGTCGATTGAATTCCCTAGGCAGTACTGAAACAATGTTCACCATTATATCCAAAGTATCGTCGGACTCAGCATCATCTTCGTCTTCGACTTCGCTCTGGTTAGGCCAAACTAGCCTGTTGGTAACTGGTTCTCTCTCAAGAGGTTTTCTTTGTTTCCTTTGAGGCACATTCGAACTAGTTTCTGCCTTAGGTTCGTTGGCAGCCTCTCTTTCAGCTTTTCGCCTTCTTTGATATCTCCTCCATTGGGATCTCGACATAGGATTTTTTCCCTTGTAGTTGCTGGACACTTGAGCAACCTTGGGTGCAGCAACTTTAGGCTCTTTCTTCTGAATTAAAGAGGAACCTCTTGGCACTTCGAAAGAATGCCATTTCTCTTCACTTGGCCTTTTCCGGCCAGATGTTTTGTACCAAATGTCTACTGGTACATTTGTTGGAGGCCTAAAAGTCAAAGGCCTCTTGTCTTGATTAGAACCCCTTCTGGGATCTTGTCGAAGGTCAGCATTCTCCCTTCTCTTGTTCGCTGCTCTCACGCCTTGTATGTGCTCAGCAGCTTTTTTATCAAAGATAGAACTGCATCTTGGACACAGCATCACCTCTGATTTCTTCTTCTGGCATCTTTGTAAAAAATCTGCCAAGTTTTCGTTTTCCCTAGGGAAAGCCGTTTTATTTGCCTGCTCTTGCCTTATGGCCTCTTCTGAAGCTTTAGGATCAGAAAGTTCAACCATGTTGATATTCATGGTATCCTTAGTAGCAAGAGTTAGTTGTTTCATTTGTGTCTCCAGATTCTCCGTCTGGCCTTGTACAGTGGCCAAGTGGGAACTGGGCTTTGGTCCAGTTTTTTGTGCTTCAGCAGTCTTCGACTTCGGGTCTTCGACCGCTTTCTGGACAGCCTCAATTGTCTTCCTGGATAAGTTTCCAGAAAAACTGCCAAAGATTGGCATGTTGATGTGGTCCTTTGAGACTTCGACCATGGTGATGCCTGGCTTCTTCGACTGGATGCTGGTCGCCTCTATCACATTCACTTCAGAGGGTTCTGCGTAGTGGGCTTCAGCCTTTAGTGGATTGGAGTCGACAGCCATGGGGGATTTGTCAGCAAACTTTAATCTCCCTTCCTCAATAGCATCTTGCACAAGATTCCTGAAAAGAAAACATTGAGAAGTTTTATGGCCCAGAAAATTATGATATTTGCAAAAACCTCTCTTCTTTCTTTGATCAAGAGGAGGCACTTTTACCCCAGGGGGTACTATCATCTGGCCATCTTTAACTAGCAAGTCGAATATTTCATCACATTTTGTGATGTCAAAACTGTAAGTCTTTTTTGGGAACCTATCGTTGGTCCTGTCTGGACCAATGGGATTTTTCCCATTTGAGGGGACTAATTGTTTACAAGAGTATGGAGGCCCTTGTTTTAGTTCTGCTAAATCGACTTCTCCCTCTTCGACAGATAAAGTATCGTCGAAGGACTCTAGATCTTCGTCCTCCATCTCAACGTAAGCTATTCTCTCTCTCTTGTGAGTTTTCGTTGCCTTAGCTTTTTCAGCTTTGAGGCGTTCGACCTGTCGAACTCTGTCGGCCAGTTGGGCCATGTCTCTTAGGTACTGGGTGTCTAGCTTCTTCCTAATGGAATAATCTAAACCTCCTGCAGCTATTTCGACCAACTCATGCTCTGGCACTTGTGTAAAACATCTCGCCTTAAGCAACCTAAACCTATTCAAATATTCGTCTATAGGTTCAGTGAAACGTCTCTTCACACTCGCCAGTTCTTTCAGGCTTATCTTGGTTTGCCCCATATAGAATTGTTCATGGAACAATCTTTCCAACTGGGTCCAATGGTGGATCGAATTGGGGGGTAGAGTTGTGAACCAAGTAAAAGCGTTCTTGGTTAAGGAACTTGGGAAGTATTTGATCCTTAGGTTTTCATTATTTGAAATGTCTCCTGCTTCGATCAAATACCTCGCCACATGTTCGACAGTGGATTCTGTCGTGTCCCCAGAAAACTTAGTAAATTTGGGGACTTTGCTCCTAGGAGGTAAATCCGTTTGCAATACGTATTCTGACAATGGAGATGTAAAGTTGGGCCTTCGAAAGCCCATGTTCATCCCATTCTGATTCATGATCCTTTCGATCATGGTTGCCAGATTATTTTCCAAACCCATGTTTTGGTGTTGGATATGCTGAACCCCTTCGTCAGCATTTTGGTTTCTGTTAACTAACCTTACCTCTGGGGCTATTACCCTAGGTTCTTCGACAGGTTGTTCTACAGGCTGTTGAGCCTGATTAATGGTGGTTTCTTCCTCTACACATATCCCCTGATTTCCTCTTATTTGCGCCCTTTGGGGCTGTCGAATAGGTGGGGGTACTCCAAAGAAGTCAGCCAAACGCGTCATTTGTGCTGTAACTTGCTGATTCGACTGAGTAGTATTTTGTATTAGAGGATTTAGCACTGTACTCAAAGTTTGTGCCAACATTTGCACCATATCATGGTTGCTTTCGTCCATCTGTTGCCTCAAGACTGCTGTCGAGGCATTTGTAAGGCCATGGGCTACTTGGGACGTTCCTCCTAAGAGTTGGGTCCTATTTCTATTCGCCATGCCTACTCCAGAACCTTGGAGTGGCGAAGTGGCACTCACGAAAGGGTCTGAATAAGTGGACGCAGCATTTGTCAGGCTTGCCACTTCAGAAGTTGGCATACCATAGAATGGAATAAATCCTGGGGGAACCACAGGCCTTGTGCCTATATTTCCCCTTGGAGGGGGGGTTCCCAAAGGTATTCTGGGGCCTGTAAACGAAGTTATTGGCCCTGTGGTTGTGACTGACACTGCTGGTATCGAACCAACATTCGTCGCTTCACTAACGGTCATATTAACCGTTGCTCCCACACTTGGTGGTGGAATTTCGTTATTGTTTGGCGGATTCGCCATCTCTTCCCTTCTTCTGGCAGTATTGTTATCGTTGGTATATATTCTACCACTCCTCAATAACATACAACTCGAAAAGATGAGATTATTTTTCAACAATCAACACACAGTCCCACCGGGTGTGCCAATTTGTTTACCTAGGGTTTTGGTAAACAACCGCTGATCCTCCAAATGGTTACTTATTTGGTTACTCGCAGGATCGATCAGATTGATCCTATGGACATAGGTTGATTTTGAAGTTTGATTAATGTGGATAAGGCTTTAAGTAAAATGTTTCAAGTAAATTGCATAAAGGAAAGGCTTGGTAAATTAAACAAGGCTTTAAAGTAAAGGTTCGACAGGAATTTAAAGGAGAAAAGCAAGTAAAATACTGGAAAAGTAAATGACTTTTAATTGATAAAATTGGTGTTTCACACATACATTTCTCAACAATTCTTTCGCTCACACTGGGTACTTGAATCTAAATGAGTGACTATGTATTTATTGTGAACACACGCGAGAAACTACACGTCTACTCCTATTTATACAAAAACATTCCAAGTAACCGTCGGGCAGTTACACTGCTTCGAGATTAAGCCACTTGGCACGTTCTCCATGCTCGACGCTCCAGATCCTTGCACGTTTGCACGTAGTAACTGCTGGAAACCGTTTTCCCTCCAAAGCTTTGAATTTCAAACTGCTCCACTCTGGACCGTCGAACACTTTCATCAAGAGACGTCTTCGACGAAAACTCCTTCGATGTCGAAGGCAATCAGCCTTCTTCCTTGGAAGAAATCCTCTAAGTATTGTGCCATCTTTCGACGGGCACTTCGACAAGCTTAGCCAGTCGAAAGCATCTTTCAGCTTTTAATGGCTGCCATCAATCAAAACAAAGGTGTCGAATTTAGGAGCCAACACCCCGGTAGAAGTCAACACCCCAACATGGAGGAGAATGAGCTTTGAAGAAAACACCAACAAGGAACATTTGGACAATGAATCTGATCTGTTTGATGAAATCATATACCGCGCATATCTGAGAAGTTGCGGCCAAACTGAGGATAGCCCGACGATTCAACATGAAAGTCAAGCAAAAGGGCTTTTTTAAAGGGGATCTAGTTCTAAAGAGGATCACTGGTCCGACAAAGAGGGGAAAACTCTCACCAAATTGGGAAGGACCTTTCTGAGTAACAGAGAAACTCAGCAACAAAGCTTACAAGTTAGAGACACTAGAGGGCGTAGAAATTCCTAGGACCTGGCATGTATCTAGTCTTAGAACTTATTTCAGCTAAAAAATGTAAGCCTATGTAATGAATAAAACAAATGCACTCTTTTCCCTGGCAAGGGCCGGGGTTTTTAACGAGGCAACCCGTGAAAAAACAAATAGATATCCAACTAAAGACCACCTTTTCGGGCTCTACACCTCGGTTACCTCCAGGACCATCTCAGGTGTAACCCCCATCGACAAAGAACCTTAATTGGATTTTGTATGGGTAAGCCTGAGGGTATTCTCTAAGGCTCTACACCTTAGTTCTGATCTTGAACCACTCGAGGGTAACCTTCCGGGTTAAAATTCCCTGCCTAGTGGTCACTCCCCTCGTGGTACTCCCGTGCAGAAAAATATTTTTGTGCTCTACACCTTGGTTCCCTCCAGGACCATCTCAGGTGTAACCCTCATCGACAAAGAACCTCAATTGGATTCCTTCCGGGTCTTCCTGAGGGTATTCTCTAAGGCTCTACACCTCAGTTCTAAGCTTGAATCACTCGAGGGTAACCTTTTGGGTTAAAATTCACTGCCTAATAGTCACTCCCTTCGTGGTACTCCCGTGTAGAAATAATTTCGGGCTCTATACCTCGGTTCCCTCTAGGATCATCTCAGGTGTAACCCCCATCGACGAAGAACCTTAAGTGGATTTTGTCCGGGTCTACCTGAGGGTGGTCTCTAAGGATCTACACCTTGATTATGATCTTGAACCACTCGAGGGTAACCTTCTGGGTTGAAATTCCCTGCCTAGTGGTCATTCCCCTCGTGGTACTCCCGTGCAGAAAAATATTTTCAGGCTCTACACCTCGGTTCCCTCCGGGACCATCTCAGCTGTAACCCCGATCAACGAAGAACCTCAATTGAGTTCTATCCGGGTCTGCCTAAGAGCATTCTCTAAGGATCCACATCTCAGTTCTGATCTTGAACCACTTTAGGGTAACCTTCCGGGTTGAAATTCCCTGCCTAGTGGTCACTCCCCTCGTGGTACTCAAGTGCAGAAAAATATTTCCAGGCTCTACACTTCGGTTCCTTCTAAGGCCATCTCAAGTGTAACCCCCACCGGTGAGGAACCTTAATTGGATTTCACCCGGGGCTACCTAAGAGCATTCTCGAATCAATGAGGAACCCCAAACATCCCAGTTCACATTTGAACAGGGGCTAACATCTAGAAAATCTGAAAGACATTCCCGGGCTACTATAGGCTCATGCAAAACAAATTAACAACACCAGGGAGGATTAAGGTCTCTCTTATGAACTGGTAACTATGGTTCTTGTCAGAACCACGTGATCAGGGGGCTACCATACATCCATAGTCCTCCTACAAACACGCAAGGCGGAAACGGCATACAAAATAAAACAAAAACGAAACCAACAACTTGATAACTTAAAGCCCATAGGGAGATTGTCTAGATAGGCAAAATATTTAAGGACATTACAAAACACACCCACTTAAAAAAGGTGACTAACAAATTGTTCAAAACAAATAAAATGGAGCCTAAGATCACTTAGTCACTTCGGCTGGAGAAGCATCATTCCCATCTGGACCATCGGTGACCGGGGACCCATTAACATCCTCCACATCCAACAACTTTCCATCCATGATACTCTTGAAGAAATCGCCCGGTCAAAAGCCACATACATGGAATTAAGCGCATCCATACGAGACCCCTCCAAGGATTGTTGCAGGTCAGCACAAGACTTCACCACATCCAACTCCTTGGAAAGCATGGATTCAGAAGCCTGAAGATCTTCACAACTTTTGGTGAGGGTCTTAGCCTTTGAAACTTCAGCAACTAGACTCTTCTCCAAAGCAAAAACTTTATCAGCATATGACTTCTCACCGCCCATCAACTGATTGAAGTCCTTCTACAGATTGACACACCGATCCTCTAAGTCATCCTTGAATTCAAATAGACCCTGGGCTAACAGAGCACAATGCATCCGATAAGAACTCAAATGTTGAGTAATCTTTTGGCATCCGATACTCTTCACCTTGTTAACATTCTCGACAGCTCTGAGGTGGTCATAATGGAACTTCAGCCCACCAAAACTATTATAGCAGAATTTATTCTCATTTGAAGGATAGGTGGAGTCGTTGTCGAGCTTCTGCATCAACAACGAGATCTCCTGATCCGCCCTACAAACCTCATCTGCCACCATCGTCTTCAACTTTTTCTGGGGTTGTTTAATAGTGTCCTCAATGGTTGGGACGACTCTAGCCGGTGACTGGGGCTCGCTGATCACAACACCCGACCTTGGGACGATCCCTTTCTTCTTCTTTGATGCCCTGATCTCCAGACCGAAAAGATTGGACTTAACCTTCAAAGGGCCCCCAATTTCTTGTCGAGAAGCACAAAGTGAGACCATCAGTTTCTTTTTCTCCCTAACATAAAGGTAAATCATCTTATCTACAAAAAGACATTAAAAGAACGAATGAGAAAAAAAAGGAAAAGATCTATGATTTGCGACCAATTAAAAAGAATCTTACCCAAGAAATATGGATCCTCTTCAACAGATAATGGTAACAGGTCCTTGACCTTGAAAAACACAAAAAATCTAGCAATTACAAAGATTGAACCTCAAGATCACTCAGCTTATCGTAGTTAAACCCGAATATGGGTAGAGGGTTTCCAGTCTAATATAATGGAAACTTGGGATGGCTGTCTGCAGCATAGAGGACCTGGGGACATCTCAGGCCGCAACCAATACATAGGAACAAGTCCTTAAAATCTTATAACTCATGGTGTAAGCTTGAAGGAAGCTCGTACAGGAACACCACCAATGGCAACCCAACTCCCAGATTCTACATTCTTAACTTCAAAATAAGAAAAAAAATAGACCAATTATAGGAGTCACATCCAACTCTTCAAAAATCCTTTCAAAAGCCTTGATAAAGCCCCAACTGTTAAGGAGAAGTTAATAAGGGGCTACATTCACCGTCTTCAGCATATCCACTTCAAAATCAGTAAAAGGAAGACAAATAAACATATCTTCCAACACCCCGATGTAGAAATAAAACCACTCGTCTTGTACTCCCTTTGGTCGGGACATACAGACTCGTTCGCCAAGGATACATGCCTCTAGGACCACACCATCCTCATTCCCAATCGAGGACACCTTTTGCAGAGAGAGAAGCTTCACTATCTCCACCTCATTCATGGAGCTTTGATCATAACCCATCACCTCCTCACTAAATGAGATGGAAGTTTCCATCAGAACCTCCATAGAATTTGAAGAATCGGGGTTAGAATCACTTTCAGAAGTAAAAACTTCACTATAAACTTTACTCATGACCCGTGCTTGCTCATATACACCTAAAGAAACTCTCATCTCTTACATGCACTCCTCCCATATGATTCTACGCTCCTTATCGTTGTTGCGTCTTTTATTTCCAAAATCATCACACTCTCTGATGATAACCATCCCTAAAGAAATAAAATGTGCAGAAAAATAAGGTAACAGGGAGAGAAGAAATACCTGATAACAGTGGTCGATCGAGAGATTTTGGAAGAAACAGACGAGAACGCCTACAAAGGGAAATAAGAGGGTCTTTCAGAAACAAAAAAAGGATAGGTTTTTATAAAAGAAAATTTATGGGAAATGAAATGCTCGAAGAAGAGGAAGCGTGTATAAACATTCAAATTCAGCCTCAGTAATGATTGCGCCTAGGGGACTGTTGAGAAACCAGGGTGTGGGTAACACACACACACCGAGGTATCATCGTCTAATCTTGGAGGATCAGCCTGGAGCATAAAATCCATTTCTACATTGACCGACCATAAGGCTTCAGATAAAGTCCATATGCTCGTGGGGCTTATGTTCATACATAGATCTATTGTCCAAGCTAGATAAGATAAAAGGCAAGGCATGTAGGCAATCAGCCGGTTACCACCCCGGGTCGAGTCCATAAGGCCTAAACTGGGTTGTATGATTGGAGGATTATGTAATCAGATGTGGGAGAAGATGAAGATGTAGCAGTTGGGCTCATACCCTAGATCCAGAGGTTACCCCGAGCTCGGCCTTAATGGAGCCATTATGAAATAGCCGACCCATTAAGAGTGTAACTGCTCATCATTATACGATGATGCATGTTATGATAATAGCCATCATTGGCAACGGTGGCCATTACATGCCTTAAAGGCAACACAATAACGTAATATGGAATGTCGCAACAGTCACATGCAGTGATCATTGAGGTCCATGCACCTCTATAAATAGGACTCTCGACTGAGGGGTAAGCAAGACGCATCGCTTGGAGCTCACACACACTTGTGTAAGCCTCTGAATCCCTTAACATAAAATACAAAGAAATTTCGTTCATTAGAGGCCTTCCTTGAATCCCTTGGGTTCGTAGGGAAGTCGTCCTCGGTGTTTAACAAGAACACTTTGTTTTTAAGGTATCATTTTTCAAAACAAATTGGTGCGGTGAGCATGGAGAAGATGCATTCAACAAAGTATGAGATTGAAAAGTTCACCAGAGTGAACGATTTCGATCTGTGACGCTCGAAGATGAAATCCCTACTGGTTCAGCAGGGTTGTTTGGAAGCGTTGAAGGGAGAAGCATCCATGAATGTTGCATTAACGACAACTGAGAAGACGACGATGATAAATAAGGCCCATATCACAATCTTGTTGAGCCTTGGTGATAAGGTTCTTCGACAGGTATCAAAGGAGACGATGACGACATGGTTATGGGTGAAACTTGAAAGTTTATACATAACTAAATCACTGGTAAATTGCCTCTACCTAAAGCAAGCTTTGTATTCATTCAAGATGATTGAAGACAAAGTATTAGCTAAGCAGTTGGATATGTTCAACAAGATGATTCGTGATCTTGAAAATATTGATGTGAAGATCGATGATGTAGATCAAGCGCTGTTGCTGCTGTGCGCTTTGCCCAAAACACATGCTCACTTCAAAAAAACTCTCTTGTATGGAAGGGAGTCCCTAACCTTTGCAGAAGTTCAATCAGCCTTGTATTCGAAGGACTTGAACAAACAAAAGGAGCATAAATCTTTGAAAGTTGGTGAATGTTTGGCTGTTAAAGGAAAATTCTTACGAAAGGATGGTAATTTTGATAAGAAGAAGGGTAAAAGTCAGTCGAAGTCTTATAGTGGCGAGGCATCTGGTATTCGATGCTATCAGTGTAACAATAAGGGTCATACAATAAAAGTGTGTCCTAAACTCCTGAAAGATCATGGAGGTAAGGATAATGGAAACACAACCATTGTTCAAGATGATTTTGACTCATATGATGTTCTCGTGGTTTCAAGCAGGGACTCTAGAAAAGAATGGATTATGGATTCAAGTTGCACTTGGCACATGACTCTAAACAAAGACTTGTTAGAGGAATTATGTGATCAAGATGGTGGATCTGTATTGCTAGGAAAAAACAAAGCTTGCAAGATTGCAGGTGTTGGATTTGTGAGATTCAAGCTCCATGATGAGTCAATAAAGTTGTTGACTGAAGTCAGGTGTGTACCTGATTTGAAGAGAAATTTGATTTCTCTTGGTGAATTCGACAAGAAAGGATATGTTTTTTCAAGGAGAGAAAAGTATCCTACGAGCCATGAAGGGGTCGAAGAAAGTCTTAAGAGGCGTGAAGAAGTAAGGCTTGTATACCCTTGAGGCTAAAGTTGTAAGTGGTTTGACAAATGTTGCATCCATGAAACCTTTGCCAAAGACAAAAATTTGGCACATGAGATTGGTCCATGTTAATGAAAGGGGTCTAGTCGAATTAGGGAAACAAAATTTTCTTGGTGGAGACAAAGTCGAAAAGCTGAAATTTTGTGAACCATATGTACTTGGAAATCTTATAGAGTGAAGTTCAACAAAGGAAAAAAAAGAACACATGGATCCCTTGATTACATCCATGTTGATCTTTGAGGGCCTGCAAGGTGCCCATCACATTCAGGAGCAACGTATTTTCTATCCATAGTAGATGATTATTCCAGAAAGTTATGGGTATTCATCCAGAAGACTAAGGATGAAACTTTTGAGAATTTCAAAATTGAAAGACTCTGGTCGAAAATCAAACTGGCAGAAAGGTCGAGAGGTTGAGAATCGACAATGGCCTTGAATTTTGCAATGAGGCTTTAGGAAACTTTTGTGTATCCTCTGGTATTGTAAGGCACAAAACTAATGCAAGGACTCCACAACAAAATGGTTTTCCAGAAAGATTTAGTCGAACTATTTTGGAAAAAGTTAGATGCATGTTAATTAGTGCTGGATTAAATAAGGTGTTTTGGGCTGAAGCTATTACGACAACAACATATCTGATAAACATATGTCCTTCGATTGCGTTAGATATAAAGACACTTGAATAAGTTTGGTCGGGACATCCACCAGATCTCGTCAAACTAAGAGTATTTGGCTGCATAGCCTATGCTCACATTATACAAGACAGGGTCGAACCTAGAGCTCTAAAATGCATGTTAATGGGATACCCTGAAGGAGTCAAAGCTTATAGGCTATGGTTCCTAGAGCCAGGTTACAAGAGGTGTATCACCAGTTGAGATGTAGTTTTCAATGAAGCTGAAATGACTTTCAAGAAAACTGATGATGTTGATCAAAGTGCATAAATATCTGATGAAGAGCTGGAATAGGTAGAGATTCCTGTTTAGGTGGAGCATGTTGATGCCGAATTGCATATCCCAGATAAAGTCGAAGAAGAAGCAGAAGATGCCGAGGAAGTTGAGGAAATTGTCGATGACTACCTATTAGCAAGAGATAGGATGAGAAGAGTCATCAAGCCACCTTAGAAACTTGGGTATGCAAATCTTATAGCTTATTCCTTAATCTCTGCAAGTGAGGTTCTAGACGAAGAACCTAGAGACCATAAGGAAGTTACGAGGAGTCTAAATAAGACTAAATGGTTGAAGGCCATGGATGATAAGATGAAATCTCTTCATGATAACAACACTTGGGAACTGATTAAGAAACCTGCTAGAGCTAGGTTAGTTAGCTATAAATGTATTTTCAAAGTTAAGGAAGGAATCAAAGGAGTGGCGTAAAAAGATACAAGGAAAAGTTGGTCGCAAGGGGTTTCACTCAAAAAGTAGGTGTCAACTTTAATGATGTGTTTTATCCTATTGTGAAGCACATTTCCATTCGAATTTTTCTTTCCATGGTGGCACAATTTGACCTTGAACTGGAACAAATGGATGCGAAGACTACGCTCTTGTATGGTGATCTAGATGAAACAATCTTGATGGGGGAAACTAAAGGGTGTGTCGAAAAGGGAAAGGAAGATTATGCGTGCAAGTTTAATAGATATTTATATGGGCTGAAACAATCTCCTCGATAGTGAAATAGGATATTTGACAAGTTAATGGCACACATAAGTTTCATTAGAAGCCAATTTGGCCATTGTGTTTACTTCAGATTTCGACCTGGTAATTCATTTGTTATTTTGTTTCTTTATGTTGATGATATTCTCATAGCAAGCAACAATGTCGAAGATGTAATGAGGGTGAAGGATGAACTCAATAAGGAGTTCGAAATGAAGGATCTGGGAGCTGCATCCAGGATTCTTGGGATTGACATCCAAAGAGATAGAAAGCAGTCGAAATTATGCTTATCTCAAGAGGCATACCTACGGAAGATTCTCGACAAGTTTGGTATGTCGAATTCAAAGCCTGTTGTGACTCCAATAAACTCTCAATTCAAGCTGAGTATAGATCAATGTCCCAGTACTGAGGTCGAAAGAGCTTATATGAATAGCATCCCATATGCTAACATAGTGGGATCTTTGATGTATGCTATGGTTTGTACTAGACTCGATATAGCATATGCAGTAAGTCTTGTAAGTAGGTACATGGCAAATCCTGGAAAGGCTCATTGGCAAGCATTGGAGTGGATTCTAAGGTACATAAATGAGTCTCTGAATATAGTCCTAATTTATGGTGGAGCCTTGGGTGAAGATAGTAAAGCAGTAATTGAAGGATATGTCGACTTTAATTATGCAGGTTGTATGGATTCCATAAAACTTATTTCTGGATATGTTTTCACTATGTTTGGTACAACAATTAGTTAGAAAGCAACACTTCAGAAGGTTTTCGCATTATCAACCACTGAAACAAAATATATTGCCTTAAGTGAAGCTGTGAAAGAAGCATTGTGGCTTGAAGGTCTTGTTAAAGAGCTGAAACTTCAAGGTCAAATTATCACTATTAAATGTGATAGTCCAAGTGCAATACACCTATCGAAAAATCCAGCATATCATGAGCGAACCAAGCACATTGATGTGAGGCTGCATTTTGTCAGAGGAGTAATCGAGCGTGGAGAAGTCCAAGTGCTAAAGGTTTCGAGAGATTACAATGTTGCTGATATGATCACCAAGACATTGCTAAATTGCAAGTTTTTCCACTGTACGCAGTTGATAAAGCTGCATGAAGAAAGCTAGTTTGTTCTTTGATGTTATAGAGTTTGTTCCAAGGTGGAGATTTCTGAGATATTAGAATCGAACTCTAGTTGGTCGAAGGTAGCTTCTTGGTTTTGACAGTTTAACAGAGTTTAGCATGTCGTTGAAGATTTCTCACACATTGTTGTCGAAGAATTACATGTTGTATTCGAAAGGTGTTCTAGTGTGTAGATGTTGAAGAATGCTAGGATTTTTAGCATCGAATTGTTCCTGTTTGTTATGTCCAATTGTTTAAGTTAGCTTGTAATAGGTATTTGTGAAAAAGCCCATTAGCTTAGTATGTTAGGTTTATTATGATTAATATACTAGTCTCTCATCATTGCTTACTACAAATCCTGATTTAGGGTGAGAGGGTTATTTTTTATTCTTGTGTACTTGTAATCTGATTTGAAGAGAAAGTAAAGAATAACAGTTAATAACCAATTCCTTGTGTTCTTCTTATTTTTCTATCTTTTCTATCCTTGATTGTTTCTTGATCATAAGGAAACAATTTATACTTTGTTTTAAAGGTATCATTTTTCACAACACCTATAAAAAACTAACCAAACACATAACGAACTACGAAATAAACTCTGATTTCTTCGCAAGGAGATACGTAGGCACGCGGTTAAAACCAAGACGATTCCCCTAATTAAAAAACTAAATCTTTTCACATATATATGAAAATAACACAGTTAAATAGAAAATCTCTGATATGTCCTAAACCTAAAAAGGGAGCTCCTTGAGAACAAGGGAGGTAAATGGTTCCTAACACCTTTCCTTTATCTAACCAACTCGCGAACCTAGAAATCTCTAAAAATTTAGGGTTTTTTGTTCCTTTTCCGTCCTTAAGACAAAAAGTAGTGGTTGCGACTCTCGTAATTTTTGCCAGTTACGACAACATGAATACACCTATTTTGGAGAGGATAAAATGCACGTTGTTGGAAACTAAGTTACCAAAGAGTTTATAGGGTAATGTTGTTTCTACATCAGCTTACCTAATCAACATATGTCCATAAAAAAACTTTGAGACACATATGATGATAACGACTCAAAATTTCTCAACAAATTTGATGCTTTGCAGAATGAATTAGTCGAGAAGGAAATATTAATTGAAGAATTAGAAGCATTAAACCAAATTCTAACAGTTAAAGCGAGATATGAATAATGAATTTCAAAAAACTTGAAAAATATTGATTAGTGTAAGTTTTTTATTCAAATATAATTTAGTTTATTAGATTATTATAATCTAAATTAATTTGAAAGATTATATGTTCAGTAAGGGGTTAGTGAAATAAGTATTCGAGATAAGATATAATAAACTCAACTATATATATCACATTGGTTAAAAGCCACAATCGTGGTGAAATGTAGTAATACAAACTATTTTAAAATGCCAAAGATGTTTTCGCTTGATATCAAACCCATGATCACGTCACTTTTCACTATTTCTCGACATTCTAATTGTGGTGAAATGTGGCGCGTTATCCAATTTTTTTTACCACAAACACTAACCCGTGATAAAAAAATAAAACACTAACTATCACATCTTTCGTTATCACGTACCTCCAACAGTGATGATATCCTTCATTGAATTGTAGTGATATATAATTTTAGTTGTAGTGATTTAACAAGTTAACAAAATTTGTTTAGCGGTAGCGAAACTAGACTTCAAGGGTCGTGTAAATAGACTTGAGTCTCAGGTTTTATATGTTATCTCACTCTTCCAATTCTTCAAAAACTTAAAAACTCGTCAAAATAGAAAAAGGTGTGGTCAATTATCCCTTTTAACAATGGTTATCAAAACCGGACCGGCCGGTTCAACAGATTCAGCCAGAAACCAAACCTACATTCGGTCCTACAATGGCTGATAACCGTTTGAACATAAAACCGAAAAGGGAACCGTTAAACCGGTTAAAAACCGCTAAAATCAGACTAAACCGGTTGCTCACATGGTTCCTGCGGTTAGACCGGATTTGGGTGTTTCACCTAAACATTGATTGTTCTGCGTCTCATAAGAAGGAGAAGGAGAAAAGTTATGTTCTTTTAAATGTTAAACACTTATCTATACCGATTCAATAATCAGTTTGATTTTAATTATCTTATTTTTAATTATAGTTTTTCAGCTTTACATTACGTTGACTAAAATAAAAAATGTTAGTGATTTATTAAAAGTGATGCAATTTAATGTCAACACTTATGCAAACTACTCATTTAAAATATATTATGTTTATGAATGTCTCATCATCAATAAAGTAGGGTGATGAGATTGGTACGTATATATTTAATTTGTTCTTAAATTTTGATTGGACCAAATCTTTAAAGTTAAAACCTGAGTATATCTTTAAATTTGAATAAACATTATGCATCATTGCATGTCATATATCTTTCATTAAAAGAATTTAGAAAGGACAAAACTAGTCTTAAAATTGAGTTGAGATACCTAAACCTCAGCCCTCCGTGAAACTTAGATTATGACAGGTTGGAATATAATACGAGGATATAAAAAAAACTACAAATTGAAAATTGAAATATGGCATAGTGTGGACCAGATCCTAAGTTACGCAAAAAAAAAAAAAAAAAAATTGAAGCATGTCTTATAAAAAATTTCACATGGGTAGGAGTAATTGGTTGGCTTAATGGCTTTACTGCTTAGTGGCCTCTCTTGGACGTTGAAATATATTAATACAACGAAAAGTCAATAATGAGGCCAAGTCTGATCTTACGGTTAGTTATGACTTCTTCCCATCTATTCTCACTTTGATCCATTCTCTTCCTTTTCTCTATTCTATGGTCTCTCTATATATAACATCAACAACTCTTCCATTTTTCATAAACTCTCATCTACAATTCAACATAACACTTCTCGTCAACAAACAAGTTTCAAGAGACAAACTCCTACAAATAAATTTATAAGTCCATGGTTTGTCTACAAATATTCTCAGCAGCTAATTTATCTTCTTCTTCTTTGAAGACAGTTAATGCCGCTATCCATATCCCTAAACTCCCACGTGTATTCTCAACTCCACAACTACCAAAGACAAAGCCCCTTATTGAGGACTTTATTAATGTATCCAGACATCGTATTAATACAGATCAATTAGAAAAGAATAGTGTTGTCCTCACCACACAATCACACGACAGGAATACAAATGATATTATTATTATTAAACTCTATGCAGTCTTGGAAGCTGTTTCCGACAGAGTTGAAATGCATCACAACATTGCTCAACAACGGAACAATTGGAACACTCTTTTGTTAAACTCTATCAACATGATTACTCTTACTGCTACGACTTTGGCTGGTGTTGCTTCTGCTGCTGCAACCACTTGCTCTGATTCTTCACTTTTGGCTTTGAAACTATCTTTTGCTCTTTTATTCTCTGCTGCAACTGGTTTATTGCTTATCATCAACAAAATTAATCCTTCTCAACTCACGGAGGAACAACGAAATGCGACAAGATTGTTTAAACAGCTTCAACGACAAATCCAAACCACTATTGCAATAGGAAATCCTAGTGAGGAAGATGTCAAAGATGCAATGGATAAGGTTTTGGCACTTGACAAAGCTTACCCACTTCCATTATTAGGAGCAATGCTTGAAAAATATCCCGCAAAATTTGAGCCTGCTGTTTGGTGGCCTTCCAACAACGGAAAACCACAAAGCAAGAAAATGGGGAAAATGAAAAATGGATGGAGTGAAGAATTAGAAATGGAAATGCGGGAAGTTGTTGAAGTGATAAAGAGAAAAGATGCCGAAGATTATAACAGACTTGGAAACATAGCGTTGAAGATAAACAAGAGTTTGGCAGTTGCAGGTCCATTACTCACAGGCATTGCAGCTGTTGGATCTACATTTATAGGCAATAATGGTAGTTCTTTGGCTGCTTTTGTTCCTCTCATGGCTGGTTCATTGGCTGCTGCAATTAATACTTTCCAACATGGTGGCCAAGTTGGCATGGTTTTTGAAATGTATAGAGGTTCTGCTGGTTTCTTCAACTTTTTAGAAACCTCAATTGAATCAACTTTAAGTGAGAAAGATTTAGAGAAAAGAGAAAATGGAGAGTTGTTTGAAATGAAGATGGCTCTGAAGTTGGGAAGAAGTATATCAAATCTGAGGGAACTTGCATCAAAATCAGCTACTGGTGACATGGGTGAATTTGCCAGCAAGCTCTTCTAAGACAATCTTCAGACACTACACATTCTTTAGCTCTGTAATGTATAGATATCACATTGTTTTATTCTTTCATGTATATACATTGTTAGTCATCTGACATAGAGAACAAATGTAAATATAGACTACAAAGATCTTATTTTCATCTGCAAATACTGATGTACAACTTCTACTGACAAATTACTTTAGGCGAATTGTTCTTTCAATTCATCTTAATGAAATAAGCATTTTTTTCATTTGAATTTCTATTTTCCCTTTATCACTTGAAGTAGTAGAGGTAATACTAAGTTTCCAACAAACTTATCTAACATTTGATCAACAAAAAGTAGGGAAAATGATTTTACCATGTTGCTTTGTTCAGCTTCCTATAATTCACACATATCCTCCAACCAATGACAACTCTTATTGGTATTAGTTCACACTTTATAGGATTTATCCAAACATTATAAGAAATAGCATAAATCCAACATCCAAACCATTTAATGATTTCTTTTTTCGCAACTTCCTTCGTGATGAGATTCAACCTTCTTTGGCTCTCTATATTGTTCATGACATTGTCTTCCATTAGTATCCTATGCATGTAAATACTGGGTTGATCCCCTTATTGTCAGACGTTTGCCAAGCAATGACTCTTTTATGCTTTTCTTGAAGTGGCAGAAGTCGACACTTCTGCTATGCAATGAGGTCAATAGCAATGATATATGGAAACTTCTATTCTGACTCTAAGTATATTGCAAATAAAGAGGCAATTGCTTCAATTCTACCACATATGGTTTCTCTATTGAAGGCCCGCTATCTTTGATTGTTAGAGCATCTTTAATGGGGGTTGTTTAATGCACACTAGGATTTATTATTAGATAGAAGGAACAAATTTTTTAAACTTTTTGTTTAATACTCCCTCCGGTCTTATATGTAAGTAAAAAAAAAAAAAAAGCTCACCCTTTAAGAAAGTGGTCATATATTCATTTAAATGGTGAGAAATATGCATTTTTTCCATATTTATCCTTATTTATTAATTTAGAATTTAATTAATAATTTTTTTATAACCATTTAATTATTGGTCCTTTTGTTTCTATCGGTGCATCTATAATGCAACTAATAAATATCCACTTTTAAACTCTTAAACTTTCTCACTCCACATACTCTCATTGCAACCAATAAACTCCCACCTTAAAAATGTAGTAAAATTTTAAGTTTTCATATAAAACTGTCCCGCCTGAAAAGTTTGCCAAAATTTTCATACTCCAAAATACATTCCCGCCTTGTACTACAAAGTTGAGCTCTATAAAAACTAAAGCTTATTTTTCCTGTATCATTGTCATTTGGTTTTAATAAAAATGCCTCTTAATATTGATCTAAACTCTCCATATGTTGATCATGAAATGATGGAATGCAACATAGCACCTTCCATTAATCTAAATGATCCTTCTTCAAGTAATGATAATGAAGTTGAACATGGATTTCCTAACCATGATGAAGACATTGATGTAGATGCTCTCTATTCAAATGAAGTTTATGTCATGGAAGAAGGTAATATGCTCTTTCATGTTGGATAACCATTAAACAACTTAATTAATTATTTTTACTTTCAATTTTGTTTTATAAAGTTGCAGAGAGTGAATTTAATCCAAATGAAGATGATAGAGAGGAGACTGAATTTAATCAATATGAAGATGGATTTAGTAAGCAATACTGTAATCAATTTATTTTAAACATTTTGTTTATATCATTAATTTTGGTTTGTTTATATCATTACTTTTGGTTTGTTTATTACTGTGTCATCATACTTTTTCTATTCACTTTTTTATGATAAACATAAGACATGCATAAACACTTAGTAACAACATGCAGTAACATTTTTTCTCATTATATTCACTTTTTTACATGCAGTGTCAACCATGGTTCAACATGAGACACAAACTGTTAAGAAAAAAAGATCATTCTTGAACAATGACCAGCGGAAAATAATTTCCCAATTATTGATAAAGAATAGTTATGGTGGAAAACTGGAATCCGGAATTGTTATATGGTTGGCATCCAAATACTCGGTATCCATCTACGTTATTTATCGCATTTGGAAGCAAGTATGTCAAACAGGTGACGCGTCTCATAAAAGAACAAAAAATTGTGGTCGAAAAAGAGTTACGGTAGATATTGAAAAAGTGCGGGATATTCCGTTAGCTAAACGTAGCACTCTTCAGAGCCTCGCATTTGTCTTGGGCATTAGCAAAACAGCATTGTTAAAGTTTGTAAAAGATGGGACTTTGCGTCGGCATTCAAATGCTCTAAAGCCACACATGAAAGATAGTAATATAAAAGATCGTCTTAGATTTTGCTTGTCAATGCTTGAAGAAACTAGTCTTCCTCATGATCCAGAGTTTAAGTCTATGCATAATATCATCCACATAGATGAAAAGTGGTTCTACATGACCAAAAAATCGGCAAACTACTACCTTCTTGAAAATGAGGATGAGCCATATCGCACATGCAAAAATAAAAATTTTATTGGCAAGGTCATGTTTTTAGTAGCAGTCGCTAGGCCTAGATTTGATGACGATGATAAAGAGATATTTTCAGGAAAAATTGGCGTCTTTCCTCTGGTTCAGAAAGTAGCAGCAAAAAGGTCAAGTGTCAATAGAGCTTCGGGTACACTTGAAACTAAGCCAATTACTTCTATCACTAAAGAAGTTAGTCGAAATTTTCTAATCAATAAAGTGTTACCTGCAATTAAAGAAAAATGGCCCAGAGAACATGCAATGGAAACAATTTATATACAACAAGATAATGCTCCATGTCATGTTTCTATTGACGACGAAGAATTTTGTAAAGCAGCTTCTGAAGGTGGATTTGACATTCGTTTATCTTGTCAACCACCAAATTCTCCTGATTTAAATGTCTTAGATCTGGGTTTTTTTAATGCCATTCAGTCATTACAACATAAGGAAGCTTCAAAATCGGTTGATGAGCTCATTGAAGTTGTGCAAAAGTCATATGATAATTTTTCTAGCAAACAATCTGACAAAATTTTTCTCACACTCCAATCTTGTATGATTGAAATCATGAAAGTTAAAGGAACTAATAATTACCGAATTCCCCATATGAAGAAAGATGTGATGCTTACTCGAGGTATACTACCTAGTCAACTAAAATGTGACCGAGAGTTAGTTGAAAATACTTTTAACTATTTAAGCAATGATAATTAAGGTATGAACTTGTTGGTTTATATAATCATATTTTCTATAAATTTTTCAATAAAATAGTGTATGCTAATTTTTGTCAAATTTAATTTATTCATTTTTCAGGAGGTTGGTCAAATAGATCATGGAATTTGCATGGAGAAGGAAATATCAAGAATGCAAATTGCAGTAGACTTTTTCTTCTTTTTAAGATGCTTATTAACTTATGCATGCAAGTTTCTTACCAGTATTGTACGTTACAATTTTAGTTATGCAAATTGCTTATTCCATTATTATAGTTATGCATATTATTTACACTATTCTATATTACTCGTACTGTACGTTACAAAATAAAATGGACAATGAAAGCATAATAGTAGAAAATTATTAGAAAAAGAAAACCAAATAAGAAACATAATGATAAAAAAACCAGAAACATTAAACCTCACAAAAATACAAATAAGAACACCTAGTTCAAATAATCTAAATAATTTTTTATCATGTCTTTAACCTCTTCTTGCTTGACACCGAAGTCCAATGCCGGTAATTTGTTCAGATCAAAATCACTCATATCTAGTAATTCAACAATGGTGCTTTCATTTGTTGGAGTTAGAGCATCTTCACTTTCATTCTTTGGAGTGAGATTTTCTGCACTTTCATTTGTTGGAGTTAGAGCATCTTCACTTTCATTCTTTGGAGTGAGATTTTCTGCACTTTCATTTGTTGGAGTTAGAACTACTTCAGGAACTTTGTTCAAATCCAGAGAGTCTTCAACAATGAGATTTGATAAATTCTCAGAGTCTTCAATGCCTAAATAAAAATATGGAAATTCATTAGCTATTTGATGTGGGTTTGCCATGTTTAGAGTATAAAAAAAATAGAAGAACAAGACTCATGGTAGACAAAATACTGGATATGAAACATTTATAATAGGATATGGCATTTCAAAAGGCAATGGTAACAAATGCAACGTAAAAGTAAAAATAAATGTTCATTTGGAAACTATAAAAAGTGAAGTTATTAGAGGAATATTTTTGTTTTTGGAAAACTACAATATGAGGGTAAAATTGGAATGAAGAATTTAATTATATCAATGATAATTAATTTTTGCTTATAATTGAGACTAGTAAAATTTTTTTTTTGTTGCTTACATATAAGACCGGAGGGAGTAAAATACAATCTTGGTCTTTATATAGACCCAAAGACTTATACTATTCTAAGAAAGTAAATGCTATTAGTAAATACTATTATAACCCACTATCTTTTGGCCTTCCAATTACATTTGATTATTAACCTTCCCACTACCTTATTAAAAAAAATCCACTACTTATAACATTTAAAGTTTATTTAACAAAACTTCTCTGTAAACTTAAATGTTTCTTCCATCCATTATGTCTATCAATTTCTTGCCTCTGTTAAAAATTTCTTTCGACAATGATTTTGTGAAAATATCTACTGCTTGATCCTTGCTTGCTACATGCCTCAATTCGACACTTCCTTCCTTCACATATTCTCGAATGAAGTGGAATCTAACGTCAATGTGTTTGCTTCTTTCATGGTTGACTAGATTCTTTGCCAACTTGATTGCTGATTTATTGTTCACTTGTATTACTGTCGCACCTTCCTATTTTGGCTCCATCTTGCTTATCAATCTTCTAAGCCATACTGCATGACAAACGCACCAAGATGCTGCCACATATTCAGCTTCACACGTAGAAAGTGTTACTATCAGATGCTTTTTAGAAAGCCAAGTAAATACTGTGTTTCCCATGAAGAACACATATCCAGAAGTGCTTTTTCGATCGTCTATATCTCCATACCAATCACTGTCAGAGTAACCAACTAACTCGTAGTCTTCTGTTCTTGAATAGAACATTCCAAATGACACTGTTCCTTGGATGTACCTTAGGATTCGTTTTAATTCCTTCCAATATGAATGTACTGGCTCCTCCATGAATCGACTTACAATACTAACACTTAATGAAATGTCTGGCCTTGTGCATGTGAGATAGCGAAGACTACCTACCAAGCTTCGATATTTGCTTACTTCGACACGTTTTCCTCCATCAAATTTCGACAATTTTGTGCCTGGTTCCATTGGCGTCGAAGTTAGATTACAGCTTTTCATCTTATATTTTTCCAAGATTTCTTTTGGATATTTTTATTGTGAAATAAAAATTCCAGTTTCTTCTTGTCGAACCTCTAGACCAAGAAAGAATTTCATCAGACCTAAGTCTGTCATTTCGAATTCGCGTGTCATGGTGATTTTGAATTCTTCTATCATTTGAACATCACTGCCTAAAAAAATAAGGTCATCAACATAGAGAGCAACAAGTAATACATTATTTCCATTTTTCTTCACATAGAGGGCATGTTCATACGAACATTGTCCGAACCCATTCTCCTTGAAATATGCGTCTATGCGTGTGTTCCATGCCCGTGGTGCCTGCTTCAGCCCATATAGCGCTTTCTTCAATTTCAGCACCTTCTTCTCTTCTCCAATCCTCATATACCTGAGTGGTTGTTCGACATAGATTTCTTCTTCGAGCACACCATTCAAAAATTCTATCTTGACATCCATTTGAAATATTGACCACTTGAATTGAGCAACTTGAGAAATGAGCAATCAAATTGTCTTCATTCTTGCAACAGGTGCAGACACTTCGTCATAGTCAATTCCTGCTTCCTGTTTGTATCACTTTGCAACAAGTCGTGCATTGTATCGTTCTATTTCTCCTTGAGCGTTCATATTTTTCATGAATACCCACTTTACACCAATAGGTTGACTACCTTTTAGAAATTCGACTAGCTCTCAGGTGTTGTTGCGGTCTATTGCTCTAATCTCTTTGTCCATGGAACTTTTCCACTTCTTGTCTTGTAACGTTTCTTCGACACTGATATTTTCAGCATCTGTCAGAAGGAACACAAGGTGTACCTTATTTTTCGAATCATATAAGTCTTGCAAACTTCGCATTCTGGGTTGTAGAGGTTCATCTTCATTTTCAGTATCTTCATGTTCTGTTGAAATGCCTGTTGGTACAACTATAGTTGATTCTTCGACTGCGTCTATAACTTATGTCGAATTATTCCAGTCCAACTTTATCACAGTTATAACATTTATAGGAATTTCAATCCTTCGCGTAATGACCATACTTCCCACACTTGTAGCATTCGAAGTTGGAGTGGTTCGATCGACCACCTCTTTGACCACGTCCTCTACCACGCCAATTTTGTTGGTTCGAATATCTTCTCTCGAAGTTTTTGCCTCGACCACTTTCACGACCTCCACGACCACGTCCTCTTCCTCGAAAGTTTTAAGAAAAGAGTACTTTTTCGTCTTTGATCGGATCCTTGGTTTGATTTGCTTCTTCGACTGCTTCTTCCTTCTTTTTCATCTTACGTTGTTCATGTGCTTCGAGAGAACCAGTGAACTGTTCGACTGAGAGCTTCGAAAGGTCCTTCGATTCTTCTATTGCACACATAATATTCTCAAATTTATCTGTTAAAGATCTCAAGATCTTTTCAACAACTCGTGCATCAGTTACTGTTTCTCCATTTTTGATGAGTTGGTTCACCACCTTTTGTACATGTGTGATGTAGTCAGATACAATTTACGTCTCCTTCATCTGCATCCTCTCCAATTCGCCACGAAGAGTTTGGAGTCGAACTTGCTTCACTCGGTCTGCTCCTTTGAACACTTTCTCTAACGTGTCTCATGCTTCTTTCGACGTATTCGAATCAGCAATCTTTTTGAAGCCTGATTCGTCAACAGCCCTGAACAACATGTATAATATCGTTTTATCCTTCGATCATGTCTCTTTCAACGCCTTAGTTTGAGCTATCGTATGTCCTGCAACCTCTGTTGGTTCTTCAAACCCATCTCTGGTCACCTCCCACACGTCTAGAGATCCAAGAACGATTTTCATTTGGATACTCCAGTTTTCGTAATTTGACTTCGTTAGCCGTGGCAACGGCATTTGATTCATCATGTTTGCCATTAGCTCTATACCAATTTGTTAGAGAGAAGGAGCAAACTTTTATAACTTTTTGTTTAAAAAGACTTCTACTATTCTAATAAAGTAAATGGTAAATACTATTATAACCTACTATCTTTTGGCCTTCCAATTACATTTGATTCTTAACCTTCCCACTACCTTATTAATAAAAGTCCACTACTTATAATATTTAAACTTTATTCAACATTTATAAGTTCCAGAACTTAATATTTGTATCATTGAAATAAATACATGTGGCGTTTCCGTTACTTAAATATTTGGATAATTTGCTTCATGAAACTTAGAGGTGCTCTAATGGTTTTTGAACTAAAAGTAGAAGCAATCTGGCCCATATAAATTTCAATTTTTTTATACTTACTCCTTAAACTTAAAATTGATTCTTTATTTCTTGCATGAAAGATTTCATCATTGATTCCAATTAGTTTTTTCCAAGTGTATTCACAACATGATTAGGTGCAGGAAAACCAGATGAAATCTATGGTGATTGAGGATTTCATTAATTTATATTATTGTTCTATGAGAAATTTGGATGATTACGTTAACTTAGGAGGTAAGTGTTGTTGTATGAGTTGTTATACTTTTCATTTCCCATTTAGTTAACTAGTATTGACTTTTCTAAGCATTCTCCAAACAAATGGACTCCTTCATAATAAGCATATGCAACTTCAGTAACATCAGTCACATCTTTGGCAGGCTCGGCAGCTGGCGCGTTGTAACAATACAAATATAATTTTATATTATATATATAATCAAATAATTTTATTATTTACTAAATCAAAATAAAGTTTATCTAGCAAATCTATTTTTATTGTTTTAATAAATATAATAAACCAAAATTTAATAGTTAAAATAATTTTATAAAATAGTGACACAAAGACCAACAATTACAAACTATTTATATTATAGGTTGTTCAAAATATTTTAACTAAATAAATAAAGTTGAAAGTTTAAATCATTTAGTTTCGTCCTTGAAACTACATAACAAAAATTCTAGTAAATTTATAAAATTAAATATTTTACTTTACAAATTAAAATATTAGGACCAATATATACAATAAAATATTAAAATTTACAACTCTTCCATATATATATCCACAAAGATTTTTCTTATATACCTAAAAATGTAAAATTACTAAAGTGATAGAAACACAAAATTCATATTCACACATCATCAAGTGTATGTGTTATAGAAAGATCGTCCCTCAAAGTTATACATAGTTAGCCAACAATTATTATAGACCATCCGAATTAAATAATTATAATTTGTATTTAGAATTCGTTAAATCTTTTTTAGTCATTTACACATTTGATTCATGCTCTTTTCGAAATCACACTACTTATCACAATTAAGGTTATGATTTAAATACTACTTCATACAATTGACACCATCTCTTGAGCAAAAGTGCTGAATTATCTATTTCTATGACTTAGTTGAGTCAGAAAAGATTTTATAATCTAGTCATAATTTTGGATGCTCAAAAAGTAACATATTACTCTAAATAATCATATATTTAAAAAATTAAATATAGAGGTAAGAAATCAAACAATCAAACAACAAGGAAGTACTATGTCAAACAAGCACATAGACAATAGTTTTTTTTATCATAGACAGTGCTTATAAGCGTTGCCTATTCCCGCGCTGCTGTAACCTTAGGCAACGCTTTTAGTCTATGTGAAAGCGCTGCTTAATGTAGACCTTAGACAGCGCTTTATTGAATAAGCGCTTTCTAAAGGCCCCTATAGGCATCACTTTTAACAATGTAAGCGTCTTCTATAGTGTGTATGTAACAGCGCTTTCACTTTAGACAGCGCTTTCTCAAGCGCTGTCTAAAGTGAAAGCGCTGCTATAGGCACACTATAGAAAAAATGATGTCTATTGTATTATTTTTTTAAATATATTTTAGGCAGCACTTGTTATGTCATAGGCAACGCTTTTTAGTTTAATGCGTTGTCTAATGTTAACGGATTTTTTAATATATTCAGCTTATATTTTAAGCGCCCTGTACACATAATCACTTAAAATAAGCGTCGTCTCTTCGACTCGATCACAATCGTATGTATCTGTGTCATTATCGTCTGAAGCATATGTCGTACTATCCCCCGGTTCAACATTCTCGTAACTTTTCTCACCATGCAATATCCAACATGTGTAACTTCGATCAATTCCACGCCTCAATAAATACGATTGCAACCCAACTGCGTCAACCCGACCCACAAAACAACAACTTAAGCAAGGACATTTCATTCGATTGGCGTCTTCAACGTGTTCAACAGCAAACTTAACGAATTCCAATACCTCATTCTCGTACTCTTGGGACAATCGATTGACAGCCATCCATTTTTTATCCATGGTCTTACTATTAAGTAAGTTAAACAAAAACAATACTTTAAAAAAAAGGACAGAGACTAAAAAGCTTAATACCAATTAGGCACATTCATCGAAAATAAAAATACTATAATTATTCAAACAACTATAGCAAATTAAAAGAACAACTAAATCCCTTTAGAGAAGTCATCAACTTCTGAAACCACGCAGTGTAATATTCTTGGAAACACTTAGAAACACCACTCTTCACAAGTAACCTATATAAATGATCAATTAATTTCATTATAATAAAAAATATATATAGAATAAGAATTACATTAGAATATTTATACAACATTAAACATATATGTATACACCATTAAATAATCACTAATATTATTTTTAACATATATTTTACTGTTTTAAAATTTTTTTTTAAATATAAATATTTGATTTTAAAATATGAAGGTAAAATATTAATAAAAAAAATTTGTTTAATAAAGATCTATTTTAATATTCTACATTGAAAATATAAATCAATCAAACAATTCATGTGACTCTATATTATTCAAATGGCTCATAAAATGTAACTTTCATATTTTTCCCTTCAAATTATATTCTAACTTCAAATCTAGATCTTCAAATTTTAATCCAACAATTATAATTTATTTAACTATCTTAATTTATGTGTTAGTATGACTCTTACATTAGAGAATTCAAGTTTCCATAATTCTATTGACCCATAAATACTTTATGTAACATGTCTCTTTTCTCTAAAATTTTTATCACTATATAAACTATTTCTTTATCAATTTCTAATCACCAATTTTAATAAAACATTTCATCCTTGTGTCTCGTCCGTGACTCTTGTCTAAAAATCAACTTTTCACAATAATAATCGCAATGGTAATGTATACACATTTCAATTACAATGTTTTTTCTCTCTCATTCAATACATGTAATATTCGTTGTGACATTTACGCAAACACCTTACATACAAAACTCATTGTGACATTTTCACAAACACCTTACATGCAAAAACTACATGCCACACAAAACACACCATAATGCAACATTATCAACACTAAAACAACACTATCAACTAAACCAAATACAACATTATATATCAACATTATCAAATATATCAAATATATCAAAAATCATACCTAGAGGAGAAGAGAACCTTGGTTGTGAATGGAAGAAAGGATGAAATGGTCTTGAATGGAAGAAGGATGAGAACCTTGAAGAAAGGATGCAACGATTTTGTCAAGAATCAAACGAAAAATCGCGTCAAAGTGGGTTTTGTTCGTAACTGTACTGTGTTGTGAAAATGAGTGTTGTAAAATAATAACGTTACTGTGTTTTATGCTGGGCGGTGTTTTTTTATATAATATGACTTTAGACAACGCTTGTAGTAGAAAGCGCTGCTTAATTCCCCCTTTAGGCAGCACTTTAAGAAAGCGCTGCTTAACCCCCCTCTTTAGGCAGTGCTTTGTAAGTCCACCCTCTAGGCAGCGCTTTTCCTAAGCGATACAGTATCTACCCCCTTTAGCAATGCTTTATAAATTCACATTAACCTCCTTTAGGCAGCGCTTTCACAAAGCGCTGCTTAAGCCCACCCTTTAGGCAGCGCTTCTGAAAAGTGCTTTGTAAGCCCACCCTTTAGGCAGCGCTTCAGGACCTACCCCCTTTAACAGCGCTTTATCAAACACTATTCACCCTCTTAGGCAGCGCTTTTTTAGAAAGTGTTGTCTAAGATATAGGACAAAATTTCCGTGTTTTTAAAATGCAATTTTAACAACACTTTTGATAAAAAGCGATATTTTAAGTGTGTTGTCTAATCTTATTTTTGGCGTAACGAAGTTGCACATAATATATAATACAACCACTCACAACTCATTTCATATTTTCAACTATTTTCTTTAAGCACATTGAAGTGAAACAAATCTACTATACTCAGTTCCACATGATATAATATTTTCACTTTCTTCTAAACAATTCATGTGAAATTCTATTTAGTATAAAATAAAAGTATTTTAATTATCTTAACTCCATGATCACTGTGTTCTTAATTTTTTTTATTTGATATATATAGTATCAACATCATAATAAAAGTTATATAATTTCAATGCATAATGAAAACCAAAAGTAATATTACTTTTAGTGACACACTACAGAAAGTAAGTAATACATAGAAAATCACATTAGTACAGTCAGTCATAAAACAGACTATGCAGGACGAACTTATAGTGACAGAAAATAATAAAACATATTATGAATAACAGAACTTATAATGACAGGAAATAATAAAACAGTATGGATAACATAATTTATAGTGACAGGAAATAATAAAACAGGTTATGGATGACAGAACTTATAGTGACAGACAATAATAAAACAGATTATAAACTTATAGTGACAGATAATAGCAAACAATTTATAATAATAAAATAAGTCAAAAAACTGAAACTATTTTATTAATTGTACAAGGATGCATTGTACATGCATATATCATTATTCAAAAATCTTTAATTTAAAATAATAATTATCGCATCTTATTGACATTATTTTCTTAATCAAAATAAATAAGACACTATCCAATTTCATAAAAGTATTTCATTGTGACACCAAATTGATTTTTTTCATGATGGAAACTCTCATTATAACTTACATGAATTATAAACTACCATGATCATCTAATTAAAAACACAACATTTATATAATTACTTCATATTAACATATTTGCGAACCAAATTCTTACATCACATATAGAGTATTTTTTTTCCATGTTTATATTAAGCACTAAAATTAACTAAATAATTTCATGACTTAATATGCTATAAATGTATTTTATTTTCTACTAATGACATAGATATCAAATATTATTGTGAAAAATACAAGTCTAAATTTTTAAATGACTGTAGATGAAAATTCTCTTTCTCCAGTACGACAACAATACAACAACAAAAACTATCACCCATCAAAATAATCGTTAAATCAAAATTACAGATTCTAAAATATTAAAAAAAAAAAAAGACAATAACAAACAATTTTATATCTCCAACCAAGAAAAAAAAACACAATAAGAAACCCATAGATCACAAAATTACAAATCAAGGCATACCATGAATACAAATAACGTTTAATCATCCTAGTAATAAGGAGAAAAACAATAACAAGTCCAAAAATAAGGACATCAAAACATCCACACATAATTCAAAACAAGCGTCACACATAATCGTCCCTACCCAAAAATATTTATTCGAATACTATTAATCTGATACCAATTGTAACAATACAAATATAATTTTATATCATATATATATAATCAAATAATTTTATTATTTACTAAATCAAAATAAAGTTTATCTATCAAGTCTATTTTTTATTATTTTAATAAATATAATAGACCAAAAATTAGTAGTTAAAATAATTTTATAAAATAGTGACACAAAGACCAACAATTAGAAACTATTTATATTTATATTATAACCACACAAAATAGATTGTTTAAAATATTTTAACTAAATAAATAAAGTTAAAAGTTTAAATTATTTAGTTTTAAAAAATAGAGGATGTTGTACGCGTCAAAAGGTGTCAGCACATTTTCATTATTTGTGGAATTTGGGCTATTTAAGTAGTAAAAGTTATGGTCTCAGTAACTTCATAAGCACTAACTGATTTTCTTTGAACTATAGTAATGTCAACTCTTATGACTGACTATTGATAAGTATTGATAGTAATATTTTCAATCAAATTATAACTTTCTTGATAAAACTTGAACAAATAATGCACCACCAGATGATGCATCCAACATATTACTTGATGGTGAAAGTAAACCATTGTAAAATGTTTCGATCTGAATACACATTTGAATCTCATGGTGTATATGTCACAATAAATCTTTAAATCTTTTCCAAACATTAAACAAAGATTCATTGTCCCCTTGTCTAAATGTGGTGATCTCATTTCTCGTCTTAGCTTTCTTGTCAAGCGGGAAGTATTTGGCTAAAGTGACTATGAAATTTTTTTCCAAAGAATTGAGTCAACCTTTAACTCCATGCCTTAGAAAATAGGAAAACAACCCCAACCTAAAATCATCATCAATGCCTCTAGGGATCCTGAAATTACTAGCAACTTCCAAAAATTGCCTTTAAGTGTAAATGAGGAACATCAGTGGAAACACACGAGTATTGGTAAATGATTTGAAGAATATGGAACATCATTGATTTAAACTCAAATTGGACCACAATGATCTCTGGCCTTATAATTCAAATATTCAGGACATTTGCGTTAAAAACAACTAATCTATAATGTTTCTTTCCATATCTTTACAAATGCCAATGATGTCAAATTTGACCATGGATTCTTTTTATTCTTGTTAACTTCCTCCAAGATCTTCTTCAAAGTCTTCAAACAAAAGAGCAGGAATAAGTGTATGGTTATTGAGTTGCAACTTGGAATCTCCTCAAAATTCTAAATTTTCTTTTTGGTTCAGGGCCTCCTTTATAAACAAGAGTTAATATCTTGCACATGCAACAATCACACACTTGTCGTGACACCATAAAACAAAACAAAAAACATTAAAAGATGAAATATATTTTTAATTTTTGTAATGAAAATTAAATTTTTAATCACACAATCCCCAATAACGACACCAAATACTTGTTGTATGCTTTGTATGTGCAAGTACACACAATCAAAATGGTAACAAGTGTTAAAATAAGATTATCATTCCCACAAATATTTTATTAACTTAAATTGATTTTCAATTCAAAAAAATTGTGAATAATCATGAGTAAATAATAATACTAATTGTTTCATGTCACTGGTTCATAAAAAATAATAGGAAATAAGAAGTAAGAAAGTTTAGCAGAGATTAGGAAATAAGAAGTAAGAAAGTTTAGCAGAGATATGAAACATGTTGGGAAATGACCCATTCAATGATTTCACTTATTGTGTTAATGTGATAAGATTTGTCATGATAGATGAGGCCAAAACATTATATGATGGTGTATGCCTACAATGACAAAATAGGTGAAGTAAATAGCTATGGAACAGATTTTTGAGCCTCACAATATCATTTATGCACTTCTTTGTTGAGTTATGATTTCCTCTATAGTTTTAGTTCTTTAGACCTAAGGTAACTAAATGGAAAAGATTCCTATTTACTTTTTTATCCATATTTTTCATGATGTCTATTTATTAAAGGATTCATCAACATTAATAATTTTTTTTATCTATTTATAAGATGGTCAATCAAAGAAATAAATATATAACGTTAATGCATATGACAAAGTATGTCACTAAAATCAAATTATATCACACAAAAGGTTACTTTTCATTAAACTTCACATTAACCAACAAAAAGAGTTAAACTCATGGTGAACAAAAGAAATATAACATAAGATCTCAAGCTTAACATTTCTAAGGAAAAAAATAAAGAAAAGATAAACTTAAGAGTGACACTTCTCCTACTTGCAGTCTTCAATCAACAAGAGGCGAGTAATGTCATGCCTTATTAAGCAGTATTCTTCAAGAATGATAGGGCTAGAGACATGTTAGAATCTGGTTAAGCCTTTTTCTTTATGAAGAACTATTTTTCTCTGAGTATTTTATAAATTTGAATGTTCTTCCCTTTCCCAATGTAAGCCTTTTTTTAACCTCCTTAATTTGTAGGGTTGCTTGTAAACTTTGGATCTTGGACCTTTTGACTATCTATTGATTAAGTCTAAATAATAAATCTTCCTCCCTTTTTTATCCTTTATTACAAGTACTAAGAAAAATATGTAACGCATGCAAGAGACAACACGTCTCGCAGCAAGCCTGTTGTGCAGGGTGGCTATTGCAGCGCTCTAAAATAGTAGTTTTCAAATTTTGTCATCTAACGCTCATCCTTATCTCTTTAGCTTTACAACTTAACCCAAATTACATTCCTAAAAATTCTGCCACATCACCTATTGAAGCGGTAAAGCGGAAACAAAAAGTAAGTATTTATTTAGTTTTATCATATCGTCTCCACAAGGATTAGTGCATATTGAATTGCCATTCGACAAGTCTCACGTTAATGAGTTTTGGTTAAAATGGTTTGGTTTGTATAGAAAGGAAAATATATGAACAAAAAATAAATGCATTCTTCAGAGAGGATAGACTTATCAAGCACGAATGTATACTACTCGTCAGAAACTTAAATCTATTGATCAGTTATACTCAACATGCAATACTCGTCAAAATCATCACGTATCTCTCACATCAGTGTCCATCTCTGCAACACCAACGAGACATATCACAAATCATGCTATGTCTAACCCAAATTGCAAGAACGACCATGTTCTCACGTCGGCGATGTCTCACGCGAAACAACAACATGGAAGCATTAAGCTTCGACACCCAAGTGATTGTTAAGCCTAAGTCCATCTCTAGAGTTTAGAACCTAACATATTTCTTTCCCTAATCAAGACTTGTGAGGTATATGTATATAACAACCCAAATCCAAACATAAATACAAAAAGATTAAGGAAAGCAACAAGATTTATTTGTAAAGCATATATAATACAACACCATGATCAATACATATGCATATGTTCAAAATAACTATACAAACATAACCCAACAAAATAGAGTTTACAAAAAGAGGAAAAAGAGATAAACCAACACTTCTCGAGTTGTCAAGACGATTGGTGAGAATCCACCTCCGATTCGACAAGATGTAACCCCAATTGATGTTTTCTAAGCTCTCTCTACCAAAAAAATGGGTTTAATAGTGTTGGGACACAAAAATACCCAACCCATAACCTAAAAATGTGTTTTTCCCAATTTAATTAGTTTCAAAGTCGCAGGACATGCTTTATAAAACCCTTCTAAACCCCAAGGAATATTCAATTAAATAAATCAGAGTATTTCACCCAAAGGGCGTCATATACTTCATATTCAACAAGCATGCATGTCTTACTTCATAACATAGGTTTTCAAAATCATTTATGACATAGACTTCATTAAACAACTACCACAACACTTCAACTTATTCGCAGCAGAATTCATAGTTCAAAACATCCTTATTAAAACACATCTTAGAAACTTCATCGTTCATGGTTCATAATTCACAACAACTTAAACTCCATGAAAGGTAGTTTAAAAATCTCATAATAAAACAAAAAGCATTATAGTTTCAAATCAAATGTTCCCGTCTCTGATGATACATATCAGAGAAAGACCTTCTAGACTCAACATAATTAAATGAAAAACTCCAAATCTATTCTTCTAGGCCTTTAAGAACTAATCTTGATCACCTGCATGTTACCCACGTAGAGGTAACATTCAAGCGGAAAGGGTGAGTAAATCATAATCATTATATAAGACATAAGGAATAGACATAGTAGAATAAGCCAACAATATCATAACATCAACTCAACAACATCGTCATTTAATACAATACCATATTATGACATCATCAAAATCAACAATTATGAAATGCCACATAAGATATAGTGCAAGATCATAGACTCATGCATGTGGTACCATTTCTTTCGATGGGAACTAGGCCATCACCCTCCAAAGATCCCCACCATAGGATCGATCCCTTTTTGGAATCGGAGCACAACATCAACACTCTCAATCCAGACAATGGAATTGAGACCAATACTGGACCAAAGTCCAAAATCAACATGGATGGACCAAAGTTGTCCAAACTATACCATGAATGCATGATACGCAACAACAAATATAAAATGACCACGACTAGTCATATGCATCATCATTCATGAAGTCATCAATATCATCATATCATCATAATAAACAAACATCACCATAACAATCTCATATAAACATAACGACATCATCCCATCATCATATCATCATAACATACAAACATTATCATAGTAAACAAAACATCATTGTGATTCGACAAAGGGAACCTATCTATATTCTAATTTAGGTATTGGAAAAATACTCCTAAGTTCTCATTTTATTCCATTTAACTAAGGTTCACTGGGTCAGCTATACACTGCTTTGAACGACACCTTAAACCGAGCTCTAGAACTAAAGTTATGACCTTTTTAAGAAATCCAACTCAGCCAACCAAGGCTGCCATCTGTCGCCCAGCGACACACTTCCGTCATAAACCGCTCTTAGACATATCTTTGGCTTTCAACATGCTTCTTGTCATGTTCAATATACTTCTATTCTTTCTCTCAACTATGCCATTATGCTGAGGTGTATAAGGCGCAATAACCTCATGCTTTATACCTTCCTCATTGCAAAATCTAGCAAATTCTGCAGAAGTATATTCACCACCTCCATCAGATCTCAACTTCTTCAACTTGCATCCACTTTATTTCTCATCATGCAACTTGAACTTCTTGAATTGTGTGAATACCTCACTCTTTCTTTCAATAAGATAAATCCATATATGTCAGGTGAATTCATCAATAAAAGTAAGGAAATACATGTTACCTCCATTTGAATTTACTTCAAAAGGTCCACACACATCAGAATGAACCAGCTCCAATTTTTGCTTTGATTTTATGGGAAAGTAATATTTGAATGCCTTCCTCGTATGCTTTGCTTTGCAATATTCCTCACACACCTGCTTTGGTTCCTTCACATAAGGCAACCTCAACACCATTCTTTTCTGATTGAGCATGCATAAACTTCTGAAGTTTAGATGTACATACATGTGGTGCCATAGCCATTTCTTATCTTCTTCTGTAGTTAAAGCTATACATTTGTTATATGTTGTGTTGAGTTCAACTTTGAACATTTTTATTTTCTTCCAATGGTGCTTTCATTATTAGCCTCTCATCATCCTTATATACCTTCATCTGATTCATCTCCAGCTTCATATTGAAACTTTTTGCAAGTAATTGACCTAAACTTATCAAGTTACTTGTCATAGAAGGTACATACAACACTTCAATGATAGTGGCCTTTCGACCATCCTTCCTGACAATCTAAATATCTCATTTACCACCTAATTTGATATGTCTGTCATCTGCAAACTTTATCACCTTTTCGACTGACTCATTTAACTTGGTAAACCAGTTTTTATTGTCAGTCATGTAGTTGCTGCATCCTGAATCCTGATACCACATGTTGTTTTTCTCAGTGTTCGACTGAGTGTTGACCATCAACAATACATCATCAGAATCACTATCTCTAGCTCGTGCATATTGAACTTCACTATCTTTCGCCCTTGCTGCTTTCTTTCTTCGACAGTCTCGAGCATAGTGACCAAAACCTTGACAATTGTAACACTGCACCTCTTTCGTATCAACTTTCTTCCTAGAATACTTGTTGTCCACATCTTTCTTGATCGAATTAGTATTCTTTCTTGACTTCTCATCACTAGCAAGATTCTTTTGCTACTTCGACTTCTCCTTTCCAGCTTTCTTGTTGAATCTTGATTGCAATGCTTGTTCAACCACCTTCTCTCTTTCTGAGTTTCTCTGCTTCAACCTCATCTCATGAGCCTCAAATGAAGCTTGAAGTTCTTCTAACTTCATCTCAGATAGAGTCTTGGCCTCTTCAATTGTCATAACAATGTAGTCAAAATCTGCAGTCAAAGATCTTAACACTTTCTCAATCTTCTGTAGATCCGTAACCGATTTACCACATGCCTTCATCTGGTTTGCTAGTGTCACAATTCTTGAGAAATATGCATAAATTGATTCATCTTCTTTCATTTGAATCATCTCGAATTGCTTCCTTAGCATCTGCAACTTCACCTTCTTCAATTTCTCATCTCCACCATACAAGTTCTTTAACTTGTCCCACACTCCTTTTGTTGTTTCTTCTTCAATTATCTTCTTAAATACATTAGAATCCACACACTGGCGAATCAAGAACAATGCTTTACCATCTTTCTTTCTCTCGAAGTGCACAGTTTTTTGAGCCTCCGTTGCATTTACTTCCAGTTCTGGTAATCCATCATTCAAGATTTCAACAGCATCTTGAAATATGAAAATAACCTTCATCTGCGCAACTCATAGTTGATAGTTTGCTCCTTTGAAAACTGGTAGATTTGATGGAAACTGCATTGACGTTGTTGTTCCGTTTACCATTAGATTCTCTCTGAATCACAACCGAGCTCTGTTATACCAATTTTTTGAAACAAGAATTTTCAAGAAAGATGATTTATGAAAGAGGAGGAAGAAGAAGATAGATAGAGATTGAAAGTTTGTTACGTTTCTAACTAAATTGTGATTGCATTCATTGTTATTAAAATTACAAAGTAACAAGTCCTTTATATACGCATACAATGCCCAAACCCAATTAGACAAACTACAATAGTTATATCCCAAAACTATATTTTGACATACTGCAATAGCTGATGTATTCGACTCTGTCGAATACAATTGACAATCTATCAGCACTTGTTATTCGACATACACCTATGCACTTTGATAAAACAAGAATTATATCATCTAACGGAATATATTTAATTTGTTCCTAAATTTTGATTGGACCAAATCTTTAAAGTTTAGACCTGAGTATATCTTTAGATTTGAATAAGCATTATGCATGTCATATATCTTTTATTAAAAACTTTAAAAAGGACAAAACTAGTCTTAAAATTGAGTTGAGAAACCTAAACCTCAACCCTCCGTGATCTTTACATCATGCTGTTGAGATACCTAAAACATATATTATTATTCTCCTCTCTAGGAAAATTTCACATCACCAATACGTATTCCATTAAAAAAGCAATACATTGTGCCTTTTCAGCCCTAAAATATTGCCACGCTCATCCATTGGAGTATATGACTAGCTAGGAATATTATATGAGGAAACGTAAAATATAACAGTCTGAAACTTGGATTATGACAGGTTGGTATAAAAAATATTCATGTGGGCAAGAATAGTTGGTTGGCTTTACTACCTAGTGACCCCTGTTGAACGTTGAGATTTATTAATACAACGAAAAGTCAATAATGAGGCCAGGTCTAATCTCACGGTTAGCAGTTATGACTTCTTCTCATCCATTCTCTTCCATTCTTCTATATATATACCATCCACACCTATTCTATTTTTCATTAACTCTCATCTACAATTCAACAAAACATTCTTAAACCTCACACTTGTCATCAACAAACAAATTTCAAGAGACAGACTCCTACAAATAAATTTATAAGTCCATGGTTTGTCTACAAATATTCTCAGCAGCTAATTTATGTTCTTCTTCTTTGACAAGTACAGTTAATGCTGCTATCCATATCCCTAAACTCCCACGTGTATTCTCAATCCCACAACTACCAAAGACAAAGCCCCTCATTGACGACTTTAATGTACCCATACATCATATTAATACAAATCAATTAGAAAAGAATAGTGTTGTCCTCACCACACAATCACACGACAGGAATACAAATGATATTATCATTATTAAACTCTATGCAGTCTTGGAAGCTGTTTCCGACAGAGTTGAAATGCATCACAACATTGCTCAACAACGGAACAATTGGAACACTCTTTTATTAAACTCTATCAACATGATTACTCTTACTGCTACGACTTTGGCTGGTGTTGCTTCTGCTGCTGCAACCACTTGCTCTGATTCTTCACTTTTGGCTTTGAAACTATCTTCTGCTCTTTTATTCTCTGCTGCAACTGGTTTATTGCTTATCATCAACAAAGTTAACCCTTCTCAACTCACGGAGGAACAACGAAATGCTACAAGATTGTTTAAACAGCTTCAAAGACAAATCCGAACCACTATTGCAATAGGAAATCCTAGTGAGGAAGATGTCAAAGATGCAATGAATAAGGTTTTGGCACTTGACAAAGCTTACCCACTTCCATTATTAGGAGCAATGCTTGAAAAATATCCAGCAAAATTTGAGCCTGCTGTTTGGTGGCCTTCCAACAAAGGAAAACCACAAAGAAAGAAAATGGGGAAAATGAATAATGGATGGAGTGAAGAACTGGAAATGGAAATGAGGGAAGTTGTTGAAGTGATAAAGAGAAAAGATACAGAAGATTATAACAGACTTGGAAACATAGCGTTGAAGATAAACAAGAGTTTGGCAATTGCAGGTCCATTACTCACAGGCATTGCAGCTGTTGGATCTACATTTATAGGCAATAATGGTAGTTCTTTGGCTGCTTTTGTTCCTCTCATGGCTGGTTCATTGGCTGCTGCAATTAATACTTTCAAACATGGTGGCCAAGTTGGCATGGTTTTTGAAATGTATAGAGGTTCTGCTGGTTTCTTCAACTTTTTAGAAACCTCAATTGAATCAACTTTAAGTGAGAAAGATTTAGAGAAAAGAGAAAACGGAGAGTTGTTTGAAATGAAGATGGCTCTGAAGTTGGGAAGAAGTATATCAAATCTGAGGGAACTTGCATCAAAATCAGCTACTGGTGACATGGGTGAATTTGCCAGCAAGCTCTTCTAAGACAATCTTCAGACACTACACATTCTTTAGCTCCGTAATGTATAGATATCACATTGATTTATTCTTTCATGTATATACATTGTTAGTCATCTGACATAGAGAACAAATGTAAATATAGACTACAAAGATCTTATTTTCATCTGCAAATACTGATGTACAACTTTTACTGACAAATTACTTTAGGCAAATTATTCTTTCAATTCATCTTAATGAAATAAGCATTTTTTTTATTTGAATTTCTATTTGCCCTTTATCACTTGAGCTAATAGAGGTAATACTAAGTTTCCAACAAACTTATCTAACATTTGATCAACAAAAAAGTAGGGGAAATGATTTTACCATGTTGCTTTGTTCAGCTTCCTATAATTCACACATATCCTCCAACCAATGACAACTCTTATTGGTATTAGTTCACACTTTATAGGACTTATCCATACATTATAAGAAATAGCATAAATCCAACATCCAAACCATTTAATGATCTCTTTTTTCACAACTTCCTTCATGATGAGATTCAACCTTCTTTAGCTCTCTATATTGTTCATGACATTGTCTTCCATTAGTATTCTATGCATGTAAATACTGGGTTGATCCCCTTATTGTCAGACGTTTGCCAACACTTCTGCTATGCAATGAGGTCAGTAGCAATGATATATGGAAACTTCTATTCTGACTCCAAGTAAGCATATTGCAAATAAAGAGGCAATTGCTTCAATTCTACCACATATGGTTTCTCTATTGAAGGCCCACTATCTTTGATTGTTAGGGCATCTCCAATGAGGTTGTTTAATGCACACTAGAATTTATAAGTTCCGGAACTTAGTATTTGTATCATTGGAATAGATACATGTGGCGTTCCCGTTGCTTAAATATTTGGCTAAGTTGCTTCATGAAACTTAGAGGTGCTCTAACTCTTTTTGAACTAAAAGTAGAAGCAATCTGGCCCATATAAATTTAATTTTTTTTATACTTACTCTTTGAGCTTAAAATTGATTCTTTGTTTCTTGCATGAAGGATTTCATCATTGATTCCAATTAGTTTTTTCCAAGTGTATTTACAACATGATTAGGTGCAGGAAAACCAGATGAAATCTATGGTGCTTGAGGATTTCATTAATTTTTATTATTGTTCTATGAGAAATTTGGATGATTACGTTAACTTAGGAGGTAAGTGTTGTTGTATGAGTTGTTATACTTTTGATTTCCCATATAGTTAACTAGTATTGAGTTTTCTAAGCATTCTCTAAACAAATGGACTCCTTCATAATAAGCATATGCAACTTCAGTCACATCTTTGGCAGGCTCGGCAGCTGGCGTGTTGTAACAATACAAATATAATTTTATATATATATATATATATATATATATATATATATATATATATATATATATATATATATATATATATATATATATATATATATATATATATATATATATATATATATATATATATAATAAAGTTTATCTATCAAATCTATTTTTTATTGTTTTATTAAATATAATAAACCAAAATTTAATAGTTAAAATAATTTTATAAAATAGTGACACAAAGACCAACAATTAAAAACTATTTATATTTATATTATAGGTTATTTAAAATATTTTAACTAAATAAATAAAGTTAAAAGTTTAAATCATTTAATTTCGTCCTTGAAACTACATAACAAAAATTCTAGTAAATTTATAAAATTAAAAATTTTACTTTACAAATTAAAATATTAGGACCAATATATAAAATAAAATATTAAAATTTACAACTCTTCCATTCTATCCATCAATGAAATAGTTCTGCTGCGAAAGTAGATTATATATATATATATATATATATATATATATATATATATATATATATATATATATATATATATATATATATATATATATATATATATCCACAAAGATTTTTCTTATATACCTAAAAATATAAAATTACTAAAGTGATAAAAACACAAAATTCATATTCACACATCATCAAGTGTATGTGTTATAGAAAGACCGTACCTCAAAGTTATTCATAGTTAGTCAACAATTAAAATAATGATATAGACCATTCTAACTCAATAATTATAATTTTTGCTATATTCTGTAGTTAGAATTCGTTAAGTCTTTTTTAGTCATTTACACATTTGATTCATGCTCTTTTCGATATCACACTACTTATCACAATTAAGGTTATGATTTAAATACTAATTCATACAATTGACACCATTTCTTGAGCAAAAGTGCCGAATTATCTATTTCTATGACTTAGTTGAGTCAAAAGATTTTATAATCTAGTCATAACTCTGGATGCACTACGCCAAAAAAGACCTACGAAAGCGTTTTTTTTTGCCTTTAAAAATGCTTAAAAGCGCTTTCTAAGGTGGTGCTGCTATAGGTTTTAGCAGCGCTTTTTGTTTAATGAAAAGCGCTTTCGTAGGTCTACTTAAGACAATGTTTTTTCTAAAAAGCGCTCTCTTAAGTAGGCTTTTGGCAGCGCTTTTTTATGAAGAAGCGCTTTCATAGGTCTATCTAAGGTGGCGCTTTTTTCTGCAAAAGCGCTTTCATAGGTGGTCTTTTAGCAGTGCTTTTGCCTGGAAAAGCGCTGTCATATGTTTACCTTAGACAGCGCTTTTTGTGAAAAAACGCTTTCATAGGTTATCTAAGACAGCGTTTTTCTTGAAAAAGCGCTTTCATAGGGTGTTTTTTTAGAGGTATAATTTATATAATTCATATATCAGCATTGTTTGCAGCATATTATTTATATAAACCAGTTGTCACAACCTGTAATTCATAAACCGCGGTAATGCATTGTATACCATTGTAATCCAAAATATATATACACCATTTTTGTACCTCAAAATATATAAAAACCATTGTTATCAGCATTGTAACTCAAAATCAGTCTTACAAAATCAACCCTAACAACAACTAAACCAGTCCTAATGTATGAAAGAAACACGGTCAATTATATATTAAGGTCCTGGTCCTGCGAGGTTTGAACATAATAACACGGTCAATATGGTATTCCATGTTCACATGTAACGTATTCATAACACGTAATTTTCACATAATGATGTATTCATACCTTATATGATTCTCTGCTTAATAAAATATTGACACAATTCCTCTTTGATTTCTTCCAACTGAAGTTTCGTGTAATATGCACATTTGTATTCATCGAAGTACTACATAACAAAACATAATATGCATGATTTAGTTAAAAGTAAAAAATTATATGAAATATCCGATAAATAATAAAACAAATCCTAAGTTATAAATCCATACCGTGACTGGAATCTCTATTTGATTCAGTTGAATGATTTCTTTGATAAACCGCATAACGAAGTATCCGCAATCTATACCGTTTTGATGTTGAGGACACTACATAGAAAAACAAATAAGAATATATAGTTGTATTGTTTTATCAAATAGAATAAATATTATAAGCAAAATAGTGGAAATTAATATACCTGCACTTTGATCCAATTAATGTTGTTTGATTTAGACCGTCGTACCCGAGCTGCTCTTTGACACCGGAATACTTGTATCGCTCTAACAAAATAAAAATATATATTTAGAACAATATCACAGAAATAATTAAATATATAAATACACACAAATATTTAGAATAATCTCACTTACGTATCAATCATTAACTTCATATCTGGATAATTTGTCCAATCACCGTCAACTGAATTCAGATAATAGACCACTTCTTTTATAGGATCGATAGAAACTAACAATCAGTGACATCTATAAATTAAAACAACAGTTTAGAAGAAAATTTTCTACGCAAAAATTACAAATATTAAAATGAACTTAGAATGAAAATCTAACATTGTAGGAATAGTATTATACGCCCAAATATATAAGCTTTCTGTACTGCCAGTTGCCATGAATCTTTCGACTAAGTGTTCTCTTACTAAATCCGGTTCCCTACCAATTGTCGCTCCACTGACACAGGAGGAAGACACGAAATGGAATATGTTTGACAATTGATTCACGCGCATCAATTTGTCATATAACAGCCTTAAATAAAAACATAATTAATATTAGACTATATTCATTGAAATGTTTAAAAAAGATTTCAGCTAATTACATAATATAAAGATGGGGTTACCGGATGTATGCGTGCATAATATTGACGCCTAATTCTTTATGACGGAAAATTTGTTCCACGTCCTCATGTCCAATTATTTCGGTGCAAGGAAAACCAAAGATACCTTGATCCATATCCATTTGACGAATACCACCATCCATCAAATTTGTTGTTCCCACTATTGTTTCAAGACACTGCCGGTATCGAGGGAAAAATCTAGTAGGCATCCTTTTCTTGGGTGGTACGCCAACGATTTTCTGGCTCACTTGTTGTGACCCTTGAAAAGGTACCTAAAAATCATATAGACTCAGTTAAATTATAAAATTATGCAGTTTTTTATTCGGATCATATAATTAACACTTTAAACGTACCTCTTTTTGTGATACATCAGACTCGTCGTGCCGCAAAATCCCTTTACCCTTAGATGCGGGTGTTGTAGGAGTCTATGATTACCGTGGAAATAACTGAGGTCAGAACTGACAGTTGAAGACTTAAAGATTCATAATTGTTTTCAACATACCTGATCATCTATGAAAATGAGGTCCGATGGCCATGCAACAAAAGATCCTATTGCATCTCGCAGCAATGTGGTCTCAGCAACAATGTCAGGTACCGGCAGCAACGCATCCATATCTAAAGCAATGTCAACCGATACTTTCATGTGTCCATCCTGAAGCAGATTATGGTGAAATAAATCTCCCGAAGTGTTATGGACTTTTCCCTTGCCAACTAGTCGATAAGTCGGCGACGATAGGTATAGCTGGCAAGATGAAATGCCCTAAACCAATAATAACCGTTAGAAGTGACTAAAAATATTCTATAATAATAACAGATATATATTGAAAATTACCTCGGGAAATTTATGCTGACAGTTGATACTAGCTTTGTCACTAGTTTCTTTCAATTGTGAACTGCTCTTTTCCGCCATATATCTCTCTTTATCCTTCTGCAATTCACGGACTTGAGCTTGTAAATCCTGCAATGTTTGCATCACTTCTGCATTGCTAGGATTTCTTCTCCTTGGATGCTTATACAAAGAGGTTGGAGTCACACCATGACCTTTACCCCTCACTCGACCCGGATACTCAGCAATATTTAGTGCTCGACTAAGTACGCTCCTGGTATCCTGATGATCCTCACCTGGGGATACCGATTGCGACAAGGTCTCCTGTAATTCATTTACATATCGAAAATTATTAGTGGAGATAAAAAATTATTTAAATATTAATAAACATTTGATTTAACTAAAGACACAATCTTATACTTACACATTCATCATAAACATGTTGAATATCGGGATTAACAACTTGATCCTTGCCCACACGGGCTTCCTTCCACAACAAATGTGCCGGTAGTGATGTTGCGTCACTTTTTGTCTCTTCTAACTACGCATTGACACAAGTCTTAAGATCATCAATTATAACACATTGAGAGAATTAATAAGATCGTAGAGTTTATATTTACTTACAATTTTTTCCTCTAAGCGAGCATATCCCAAACGCCCTTTTTTGTATGGATATGCGGGTTTTGACGCTCTCTCGTGATTGATAGCACTCACTTTCTTGAAATTCTCGTCTCTTCTTTGGCCTACAAAACCAACCCATTCTTCAGGTGTAATGAAGTTCTCATATTTCTTTGGACGTTCCGGATCCTCTTCAAGAAAATTTCCTTCATCATCTTTAAGATACTTGTTTGTTAAAAATGTTCTCCATCCTCTGTGTCTTTTTCCAGCCAAACCCATTATATACTTTGTACGGGTATGTTCAATGTTAAAAGACCTCTACAAAAAACATACGCATAAAGTGTGTTAGTAAAAGAAATTTAAACACATATTATCGTCAAGATAAAGCAAATAACAAAAACCATATATGTACCTTTATCTCAGTCCAAACTTTCTCTTTAGCCTCATCCAACTCTCCTCTTTTCCATCTAGGAATGGTGATCGGAATGTGTATACGAACAAGCGTACCAATGTAGCTTGTCAACTTTGCAGCATTAGACCCAATTAGTTGGTCATTATCATTACAATCTACATTATATGTTACTCCTCTATCTCTATCACGGATGATTCCCCTCATAATAGTTATACCTCGTGTAATATCTTTTTCTGAAGTCTTTTCTGAAGTATTTTCTGGAGTATTTTCAGGAGCATTTTCAGGAGCATTTGCATCTTTTGAGTTTTCTTGATTACTAGCCATTTGACCTGTAATAATGAAAAAAAATAAAAATGAAATGACAAATATAAAAATGAAATGACAAATATAAAAATGAAATGACAAATAAAAATGAAATGACAAATATAAAAATGAAATGACAAATAAAAATGAAATGACAAATAAAAATGAAATGACAAATTAAATTTTATTGAATGATATAGGCTATAATTATATATACTATTACCCTTTTCACTAAGTTCTCTTTCTTTTCTTGGTAGGAATGTGTTCTACTCGTCTCTTAACAACGCAGACAGTTGGATTGATCCAAATACCCTCATTATGATCATTTCTAATACATGATTCATTATCATTTTGATCAATTATGGTTAATGATTCAATGTCAACACCAATATCACTTTGATCTCCAATGCTTTCATCAATTACTTTGTTGGATAATAGCACTATAGACCATTTCGTACTTGTCGGATCATTGACATAGAACACTTGTTTAGCTTGAGAGGCTAGAATGAAAGGCTCATCTTTGTACCCCACCCTATTAAGATCCAATTGCAAAAAACCTGACTTATCCATTCGTATGCCATTATTATTTTCAATCCACTTGCAACCAAATATAGGAATATGAAAGTTCTCGTAATCAAACATCCAAATGCGCTCGATAACCCCAAAATATGACAGATTTGCAAATTTTGGGTTTAAGTCCTTCACACTTGATATATGCATTGCTTCAACGATCAAGGTGACACCACTATTTTGCATAGTACTTTTGTCATCCTGTTCTTTGGTATAAAATGTGTATCCATTAATTGCATATGCGCTATAAGAAAACATAACTAAACTTGGACCGTATGCTAAACATCTCAATCTTTCTGTTACTGAAGCATGATCTGAACGATACTTTAAATAAATATGTTCCTTAAACCATGGTATGAAACTTCGATTGTGCTCTCGTACAATCCAATTCTCATTTCTATTCGGATTTAAATCTCGAAGAACACCCTTGTGCATTTCAACATACGGCTCAACTTCAAGCTCATTATGCAGAACATATAAATGCACTTGATCCCGTTCGACCATTGATACTGTCACAACTTTATTTCCATTTAGCTTCTTACCTTCTTTTTTTCAACAACATGAGATTTGGGGAGTCCAATTGATTGAACATTTGACAGATATTCAGTACAAAACTCAACCGCTTCTTCAACAATATATCGTTCAGCAATACAACCCTCTGGTCGACTTCGTTTTTTCACATACCCTTTTAATATTTTCATATAACGTTCAGTAGGGTACATCCATCTCATATAAGCTGGTCCGCACAGTTATGTCTCTTTGACAAGATGAACGACAAGATGAACCATTATGTCAAAAAACGAGGGAGGGAAATACATTTCAAGATCACACAAAGTAACAACTATTTCTTTTTGCAATATTGGTAAGATCTCAGGATCGATCACCTTGCTGCAAATTGACTTGAAGAAAAAACACAGTTTAGTTATTGCGCTTCTTACTTTTTCTGGAAGAATAGAACGTATACCTATCGGTAGAAATGTTCCAGTATAACATGGCAATCATGCGTCTTTAAACTCTTTAACTTGAGGTATTGAATAGACACAAGTCTTCTAATATCTGATGAGTAGCCTTCTGGAACTTTAACCTCACTTAGGAACTTACACAATATTTTTTTCTCCTTTCTAGATAGAGTGTAAACAGCAGGTGGTAGATATGTTCGTCTTCCTTTTTTCACGGGTCCCAATTCAGTTCTTATTCCCATCTCTACCATGTCCTCCCTTGCTTTAAGACCATCCTTAGACTTCCCTTTTATGTTGAGTAACGTACCAATAACACTGTCAAATACATTTTTTTCAATATGCATAACATCAAGAAAATGTCTTACGTACAAAGATTTCCAATATGGCAATTCAAAAAAAATCGACCTCTTCTTCCACCCACCTTTGACAACTTTATGTGCAAAAGGCTTGCCAAACTGAATACTCACATCTTTCACCTTTTCAAATAATTGATCACCTGTCAATCCAGGCGGAGCTCTACGTTGTTCGGTATCTCCGTTGAACGTTTTTCTCCATCCACGATATTGATGTTTAGAATTTAAGAATCTACGTTGACCGAGAAAGAATTTCTTTTGACAAAGTTTCAATCGCATTGTATCGGTTCCATCTTCACAGATAGGACACGCTTTTTCACCTTTAATGCTATACTCGGATAGATTTCCGTAGGCTGGAAAATCGTTAATTGTTCCACAACATCGCCCTCAAGTTGAAACTTTCTTTCCTATACCCATCATAAACCTCCACACCATTCTCCCACAAAATCTTCAAATCTTCGATTAAAGGTTCCAAATATACGTCTATGTCATTTCCTGGTTGTTTAGGCCCAAAAATTAACATAGATAACATCATGTACTTACGCTTCATACATAGCCACAGAGGTAGGTTATAAATCATAAGAATTACATGCCATGTGCTATGCGAGATACTTTGAATACCGTGTGGATTCATTCCATCAGTAGACAATGCCAAGCGAAGGTTTCTTGCTTCTTTTCCAAATTCAGGATAATCATTATCAATTTTCATCCACTGTGGTGAATCTTCCGGATGTCGAAACTTTCCATCAACAATTCTTTCATCTGCATGCCAAGTTAAGTGTCTTGAATCGGTTTCACTATGATACATCCGTCTAAATCTCGGAATTATAGGAAAATACCATAAGACTTTTGCCGGAGACAACTTTTTCTTATATCGAGGGGCACCGCATTTAGGACACTCATTTAACGATGCATACTCGTTTCGAAACAAAACGCAATCTTTTGGACAGGAATGTATCTTGTCATAGCTCATGCCAATAGAGTACAACATCTTTTTGGCATCATACATTCGATTGGGGAGAACATTATCCTCTGGTAGCATATCTTTCATAAGGGCTAATAACTCTGTGAAACTTTTATCCGACCATCCATTGCCCGCCTTTAATTTGTACAACTTTAATACCGTAGACAATCTTGCGAATTTTGTACAACCATTATACAACGGTTTCTCTGTATCGCTTACCAACCTCTCGAACATTTTGGGACAATCATTAAGATCTTCTTCAAGCGCTTCTGCAATCTCTTTAACTCGATCATAATCGTATGTATCTGTGCCATTGTCGTTTGAAGCATAGGTCCTATTATCCCCCGATTCATCATTCCCGTCACTTTTCTCACCATGCATATTCCAACATGTATAACTTCTATCAATTCCATACCGTATTAAATGCGATGCCAACTGAACCGCGTCAACCCGATTCCCATAACAGCAACACAAACAAGGACATGTCATTCGACTGGGGTCTTCGGCGTGCGCAACAGCAAACTTAACGAATTCCGATACCTCATTCTCGTACTCTTTTGATAATCGATTGGAATACATCCATGTCTTATCCATGGTTTACGGTTTCTGAGTCAATCTGAGCTAAATGATAAATTAGAAAACAAAACCAATATTCAAAACTTGCACTTGCTCTTGCACAACCATATAACAAAACCAATACTCAATACTTTTCACTAAATTCATTTTATTCTATCAACTACTTTAGTACACAAGTATAACACAAGAAACCATAAACAAGAAACCATCATCGCTCAAAATCAATCATAAAAAGCACACGAAAAAAACAATATATTAATAGAGTTAACAATATATATATGGCTATCTTTATTAAATATTTTGTTACGCTCTCTATTATTTCTCTCTTAGCTTGTTTTACCAATGCACAACTTGTTAATATAAATGATGTTTGATAAAATAAAAAGCACATGAAAATGTGTTGTTTTCTATTAATATCATGACCATAGAATTTAATCGGATTAGAACAGCACGTAAGGAAGAAAATTAATTTCATGTAAATATAATAAATTAGAATCAAAGCAAGCATAGAACAATTTATTCATACAAAACTATACTAGAAATTGAAATACATGGAGCTGAGTTGTGTAACTTTGTGTTGTATATTGTTGTGATTTCTGATGCAGCAAACTTTGTGATTTCACCTTGCGGTTCTCCTGTGGCAAGCAGTGGTCGTTGTTCTCTCTGCAGATGCTAACAGAGGTAGAGGTCCTGATGAAGAAGTCCTGAAACTGCCCCGGTAGTCCTGAAACAAGAAGACGTAGAGGATACGAATAGAAAAGTGGTAGTCGTTGATCGTGAAGAAAATCTGCTCGTAGATGCTAACGGAGGCAGAGCTCTGGTTTAGGGTTTTGATGATATCGTGAAGAACAATAGAAAAGTGATGATACGAATTTTTGATATTTATTATAAAACTACCTACGAAAGCGCTTTTAAAAGCGCTTTCTAAAGGTCACCTATAACAGCGCTTTTTAATGTAAAAGCGCTTTCGTAGCATATACTATAGCAGCGCTTTTAAAAGCGCTTTCTAAAGGCCAGCTTTAGCAGCGCTTTGGAAAAGCGCTTTCTAAGGCTAACCTTTAGTAGCGCTTTTGAAAAGCGCTTTCTTAAGGTACCCTCTGAAAGGCACCCTTTAGCAGCGATTCCCAAAAAGCGCTTTCTAAGGGTGACCTTTAGCAGCGCTTTTGAAAAGCGCTTTCTTAAGGCACCCTTTGAAAGCGCTTTTTTTAAGCGATTTTTTTTTAAAACCTACAGCAGCGCTTTTTTCTAAAAGCGATTTCTTTTATGTGCTGTTAAAACTTATTTTTGGCGTAGTGATGCTCAAAAAGTAACATATTACTCTAAATAATCATATATTTAAAAAATTAAATATAGACCTTAAACATCGCTTTATTGAATAAGTGCTTTCTAAATGCCCTTATAGGCAGCGCTTTTAACAATGTAAGCGCTTTCTAAAGGCCCCTATAGGCAACATTTTTAACAATGTAAGCGCTTTTTATAGTGTGCCTATAGCGGCGCTTTCACTTTAGACAGCGCTTCCTCAAGCGCTGTCTAAAGTGAAAGCGCTGCTATAGGCACACTATAGAAAAAGCGCTGTCTATTATATTATTATCATTTTTATATATTTTAGTTAACGCTGTCTAATGTCCCCTTTTAGGCAGCGCTTGTTATGTCATAGGCAACGCTTTTTGGTTTAAAGTGTTGTCTAATGTTAACGTATTTTTTAATATATTAAGCTTATATTTTAAGCGCTCTGTACACATAATCACTTAAAATTTAAGCGCTGTCTCTTCGACTCGATCACAATCGTATGTATCTGTGTCATTGTCGTCTGAAGCATATGTTGTACTATCCCCCGGTTCAACATTCTCGTAACTTTTCTCACCATGGAATATCCAACATGTGTAACTTCGATCCGTTCCACGCCTCAATAAATGTGATTGCAACCCAACTGTGTCAACCCGACCCACAAAACAACAACTTAAGCAAGGACATTTCATTCGATTGGCGTCTTCGGCGTGTTCAACAGCAAACTTAACGAATTCCAATACCTCATTCTCGTACTCTTGGAACAATCGATTGGCAGCCATCCATTTTTTATCCATGGTCTTACTATTAAGTAAGCTAAACAAAAATAATACTTAAAAAGAAGGACAGAGACTAAAAAGCTTAATACCAATTAGGAATATTCATCGAAAATAAAAATACTATAATTATTCAAGCAACTATAGAAAATTAAAAGAACAACTAAATACCTGTAGACAAGTCAGCAATTTCTGAAACCACACAGTGTAATATTCTTAGAAACGCTCAGAAACTCCATTCTTCACAAGTAACCCATATAAATGATCAATTAATTTCATTATAATAAAAAAATCTATAGAATAAGAATTACATTAGAATATTTATACAACATTAAACATATATGTATACACCATTAAATAATCACTAATATTCTTTTTAACATATATTTTACTGTTTTAATTTTTTTTAAATATAAATATTTGATTTTAAAATATGAAGGTAGAATATTAATAAAAAAAATTTATTTAATAAAGATCTATTTTAATATTCTACATTGAAAATATAAATCAATCAAACAATTCATGTGACTCTATATTAATCAAATGGCTCATAAAGTGTAACTTTCATTTTTCCCCTTCAAATCTAGATCTTCAAATTTTAATCCAACAATCATAATTTGTTTAACTATCTTAATTTATGTGTTAGTATGACTCTTACATTAGAAAATCCAAGTTTCCATAATTCTATTGACCCATAAATACTTTATGTAACATGTCTCTTTTCTCTAGAATTTTTATCACTATATAAACTATTTCTTTATCAATTTCTAATCACCAATTTTAATAAAACATTTCATCCTTGTGTCTCGTCCGTGACTCTTGTTTTAAAATCAACTTTTCACAATAATAATCGCAATGGTAATGTATACACATTTCAATTACAATATTTTTTTCTCTCATTCAATACATGCAATATTCGTTGTGACATTTACACAAACACCTTACATGCAAAACTCATTGTGACATTTTCACAAACACCTTACATGCAAAAATCACATACCACACAAAACACACCATAATGCAACATTATGAACACTAAATCAACACTAAAACAACACTATCAACTAAACCAAATACAACATTATATATCAACATTATCAAATATATCAAAAATCACACCTAGAGGAGAAGAGAACCTTGGTTGTGAATGGAAGAAAGGATGAAACGGTCTTGAATGGAAGAAGGATGAGAACCTTGAAGAAAGGATGCAACGATTTTGTCAAGAATCAAACGAAAAATCGCGTTAAAGTGGGTTTTGTTCGTAACTGTACTGTGTTGTGAAAATGGGTTTTGCAAAATAATAATGTTATTGTGTTTTATGCTGGATTCGTGTTTTATTTTTTTTATAACATGACTTTAGGCAGTGCTTGCAGTAGAAAGCGCTGCTTAATCCTCCCTTTAGGCAGCACTTTAAGAAAGCGCTGCTTAATCCCCCTCTTTAGGCAGCGCTTTGTAAGCCCATCCTTTAGGCAACGCTTCTCCAAAGCGCTACAATACCTACCCCCTTTAGCAGCGCTTTATAAATTCACATTAACCCCATTTAGGCTTAAGCCCACCCTTTAGGCAGCGCTTCTGAAAAGCGCTTTGTAAGCTCACCTTTTAGGCAACGCTTTATCAAACAATATTCACCCCCTTAGACAACGCTTTTTTAGAAAGTGTTGTCTAAGGTATAGGACAAAATTTCCTGTTTTTAAAATGTACTTTTAACAACGCTTTTGATAAGAACCGCTGCATTAGATGTGCTGTCTAATCTTATTTTTGGCGTAGTAAAGATACACATAATATATAATACAACCACTCATAATTCATTTCATATTTTCAACTATTTTCTTTAAACACATTAAAGTGAAACAAATCCACGATACTCAACTCCACATGATATAATATTTTCACTTTCTTCTAAACAGTTCATGTGGAATTCTATTTCGTATAAAATAAAAGTATTTTAAATATCTTAACTCCATAATCACTGTGTTCTTAAATTTTTTTTATAAATATATATAGTATCGACATCATAATAAAATTTATATAATTTCAATGCATAAATAACAACCATGAAAACCAAAAGTAATATTACTTTTAGTGACACACTACAGAAAGTAAGTAATACATAGAAAATCACATTAGTGACAGTCAGTCATAAAACAGACTATGCAGGAAGAACTTATAATGACAGAAAATAATAAAACATATTATGAATAACAGAACTTATAGTGACAGAAAATAATAAAACATATTATGAATAACAGAACTTATAGTGACAGGAAATAATAAAACAGATTATGGATGACATAATTTATAGTGACAGGAAATAATAAAACATATTATGGATGACACAATTTATAGTGACAGGAAATAATAAAACAGGTTATGGATGACAGAACTTATAGTGACAGACAATAATAAAACATATTATAAACTTATAGTGACAGATAATAGCAAACAGTTTATAATAATAAAATAAGTAAAAAAATGAAACTATTTTATTAATTGTACAAGGATACATTATACATGCATATATCATTATCCAAAAATCTTTAATTTAAAATAATAATTATCGCATCTTATTGACATTATTTTCTTAATCAAAATAAATAAGACACTATCCAATTTCATAAAAGTATTTCATTGTGACACCAAATTGATTTTTTTCATGATGGAAACTCTCATTAACTTACATGTATTATAAACTACCATGGTCATTGTTGGAAGCGGTGTAGCAGTAAGTAACAAAAGTTTTGAAAATATTTATCTGAGAATTTATCGTGTTCATAGAGATTGGTTATTGAATTGTCGTTCAAAAAATCTCTCGTTAATGAGTTTGAGGATAAATGAGTTTGTAAAGAAAATGTTATCAACAAAAAATAAATGTAAACAAAAGTAAAAATTAAGGAAGAACTTATCAAGCCTGCATATAATCTACTCATCACAGGCTTAAATCTATCGATCTGTTACATTCAACCTAACAATACTCATCAATGTCACCACGTACCACTCACAACCTAAGTCATTTCTAACCCAAATTGAGAGACCTGTATCACCAAGGAAATGATCTCTCTACCTCCTCAACAACACAGAAGACAACTATGTAATTGCACTGACGATCTCTCAGCACAGCACAATCACACTGAGACATTAAGCTCTGATATCCAAGTAGATGTCAGCTTTAAATCTGTCTCTAGAGTTCAGAAACTAACAGATAATCATCTTAGATAAGAACTTAAGCAGTATATGTTTATAACAACTCAAATTCCTTTTAATAAAGGTTATTAAAACCGGACCGGCCGGTTCGACCGATTCAGCAAGAAACCAAACCTACATTCGGTCCTACAATGGCTGATAACCGTTTGAACATAAAACCGAAAAGGGAACCGTTAAACCGGTTAAAAACCGCTAAAATCAGACTAAACCGGTTGCTCACATGGTTCCTGCGGTTAGACCGGATTTGGGTGTTTCACCTAAACATTGATTGTTCTGCGTCTCATAAGAAGGAGAAGGAGAAAAGTTATGTTCTTTTAAATGTTAAACACTTATCTATACCGATTCTATAATCAGTTTGATTTTAATTATCTTATTTTTAATTATAGTTTTTCAGCTTTACATTACGTTGACTAAAATAAAAAATGTTAATGATTTATTAAAAGTGATGCAATTTAATGTCAACACTTATGCAAACTACTCATTTAAAATATATTATGTTTATGAATGTCTCATCACCAATAAAGTAGGGTGATGAGATTGGTACGTATATATTTAATTTGTTCTTAAATTTTGATTGGACCAAATCTTTAAAGTTAAAACCTGAGTATATCTTTAAATTTGAATAAACATTATGCATCATTTCATGTCATATATCTTTTATTAAAAGAATTTAGAAAGGACAAAACTAGTCTTAAAATTGAGTTGAGATACCTAAACCTCAGCCCTCCGTGAAACTTAGATTATGACAGGTTGGAATATAATACGAGGATATAAAAAAAACTACAAATTGAAAATTGAAATATGGCATAGTGTGGACCAGATCCTAAGTTACGCAAAAAAAAAAAAAAAAAAATTGAAGCATGTCTTATAAAAAATTTCACATGGGTAGGAGTAATTGGTTGGCTTAATGGCTTTACTGCTTAGTGGCCTCTCTTGGACGTTGAAATATATTAATACAACGAAAAGTCAATAATGAGGCCAAGTCTGATCTTACCGTTAGTTATGACTTCTTCCCATCTATTCTCACTTTGATCCATTCTCTTCCTTTTTTTCTATTCTATGGTCTCTCTCTATATATAACATCAACAACTCTTCCATTTTTCATAAACTCTCATCTACAATTCAACATAACACTTCTCATCAACAAACAAGTTTCAAGAGACAAACTCCTACAAATAAATTTATAAGTCCATGGTTTGTCTACAAATATTCTCAGCAGCTAATTTATCTTCTTCTTCTTTGAAGACAGTTAATGCCGCTATCCATATCCCTAAACTCCCACGTGTATTCTCAATCCCACAACTACCAAAGACAAAGCCCCTTCTTGAGGACTTTATTAATGTATCCAGACATCGTATTAATACAGATCAATTAGAAAAGAATAGTGTTGTCCTCACCACACAATCACACGACAGGAATACAAACGATATTATTATTATTAAACTCTATGCAGTCTTGGAAGCTGTTTCCGACAGAGTTGAAATGCATCACAACATTGCTCAACAACGGAACAATTGGAACACTCTTTTGTTAAACTCTATCAACATGATTACTCTTACTGCTACAACTTTGGCTGGTGTTGCTTCTGCTGCTGCAACCACTTGCTCTGATTCTTCATTTTTGGCTTTGAAACTATCTTCTGCTCTTTTATTCTCTGCTGCAACTGGTTTATTGCTTATCATCAACAAAGTTAACCCTTCTCAACTCACGGAGGAACAACGAAATGCTACAAGATTGTTTAAACAGCTTCAAAGACAAATCCAAACCACTATTGCAATAGGAAATCCTAGTGAGGAAGATGTCAAAGATGCAATGGATAAGGTTTTGGCACTTGACAAAGCTTACCCACTTCCATTATTAGGAGCAATGCTTGAAAAATATCCCGCAAAATTTGAACCTGCTGTTTGGTGGCCTTCCAACAAAGGAAAACCACAAAGCAAGAAAATGGGGAAAATGAATAATGGATGGAGTGAAGAACTGGAAATGGAAATGAGGGAAGTTGTTGAAGTGATAAAGAGAAAAGATACAGAAGATTATAACAGACTTGGAAACATAGCGTTGAAGATAAACAAGAGTTTGGCAATTGCAGGTCCATTACTCACAGGCATTGCAGCTGTTGGATCTACATTTATAGGCAATAATGGTAGTTCTTTGGCTGCTTTTGTTCCTCTCATGGCTGGTTCATTGGCTGCTGCAATTAATACTTTCCAACATGGTGGCCAAGTTGGCATGGTTTTTGAAATGTATAGAGGTTCTGCTGGTTTCTTCAACTTTTTAGAAACCTCAATTAAATCAACTTTAAGTGAGAAAGATTTAGCGAAAAGAGAAAATGGAGAGTTGTTTGAAATGAAGATGGCTCTGAAGTTGGGAAGAAGTATATCAAATCTGAGGGAACTTGCATCAAAATCAGCTACCGGTGACATGGATGAATTTGCCAGCAAGCTCTTCTAAGACAATCTTCAGACACTACACATTCTTTAGCTCTGTAATGTATAGATATCACATTGTTTTATTCTTTCATGTATATACATTGTTAGTCATCTGACATAGAGAACAAATGTAAATATAGACTACAAAGATCTTATTTTGATCTGCAAATACTGATGTACAACTTCTACTGACAAATTACTTTAGGCGAATTATTCTTTCAATTCATCTTAATGAAATAAGCATTTTTTTAATTTGAATTTCTATTTGCCCTTTATCACTTGAACTAATAGAGGTAATACTAAGTTTCCAACAAACTTATCTAACATTTGATCAACAAAAAGTAGGGAAAATGATTTTACCATGTTGCTTTGTTCAGCTTCCTATAATTCACACATATCCTCCAACCAATGACAACTCTTATTGGTATTAGTTCACACTTTATAGGATTTACCCAAACATTATAAGAAATAGCATAAATCCAACATCCAAACCATTTAATGATTTCTTTTTTCAGAACTTCTTTCATGATGAGATTCAACCTTCTTTAGCTCTCTATATTGTTCATGACATTGTCTTCCATTAGTATCCTATGCATGTAAATACTGGGTTGATCCCCTTATTGTCAGACGTTTGCCAAGCAATGACTCTTTTATGCTTTTCTTGAAGTGGCAGAAGTCGACACTTCTGCTATGCAATGAGGTCAATAGCAATGATATATGGAAACTTCTATTCTGACTCCAAGTAAGCATATTGCAAATAAAGAGGCAATTGCTTCAATTCTACCACATATGGTTTCTCTATTGAAGGCCCGCTATCTTTGATTGTTAGAGCATCTCTAATGGGGGTTGCTTAATGCACACTAGAATTTATAAGTTCCGGAACTTAGTATTTATGTCATTGGAATAGATTTATGTGGCGTTTCCGTTGTTTAAATATTTGGGTATGTTGCTTCATGAAACTTCGAGGTGCTCTAATGGTTTTTGAACTAAAAGTTGAAGCAATCTGGCCCATATAAATTTCAATTTTTTTATACTTATTCCTTGAGCTTAAAATTGATTCTTTGTGTATTTCATCATTGATTCCAATTAGTTTTTTCCAAGTGTATTTACAACATGATTAGGTGCAGGAAAACCAAATGAAATCTATGGTGCTTGAGGATTTCATTAATTTTTATTATTGTTCCATGAGAAATTTAGATGATTACACCAACTTAAAATGTAAGTGTTGTTGTATGAGTGGTTAGACTTTTGATTTCCCATATAGTTAACTAGTATTGAGTTTTCTAAGCATTCTCCAAACAAATGGACTCCTTCATAATAAGCATATTATTTACTAAATCAAAATAAAATTTATCTAGCAAATCTATTTTTTATTGTTTTAATAAATATAATAAACCAAAATTTAATAGTTAAAATAATTTTATAAAATAGTGACACAAAGACCAACAATTAGAAACTATTTTATATTATAGGTTGTTTAAAATATTTTAACTAAATAAATAAAGTTAAAAGTTTAAATCATTTAGTTTCGTCCTTGAAACTACATAACAAAAATTCTAGTAAATTTATAAAATTAAAATTTTTACTTTACAAATTAAAATATTAGGACCAGTATATAAAATAAAATATTAAAATTTACAATTCTTCTGCTGCAAAAGTAGATAATATATATATATATATATATATATATATATATATATATATATATATATATATATATATATATATATATATATATATATATATATATATATATATATATATATATATATATATATATATATATATATATATATATATATAAAGATTTTTCTTATATATCTAAAAATGTAAAATCACTAAAGTGATAAAAATATAAAATTCATATTCACACATCATCATCAACAATTATAATAATGATATAGATCCTGGTAACTCAATAATTATAATATTTACTACAATCTATATTTAAAATTCGTTAAGTCTTTTTAGTCATTCACACATTTGATTCATGCTCTTTTCAAAATCACACTACTTATCACAATTAAGGTCGTGACTTAAATACTAATTCATACAATTGACACCATTTCTTGAGCAAAAGTGCCGAATTATCTATTTCTATGATTTAGTTGAGTCAGAAATTTTTTTATAATCTAGTTATAACGCTGGGTGCTCAAAAAGTAACATATTATTCTAAATAATCATATATTTAAAAAATTAAATATAAAAGTCAAGAAATCAAACAATCAAGCAGGAAGATGCACATAACATATAATACAACCACTCACAAGTCATTTCATATTTTCAACTATTTTCTTAAACACATTGAAGTGAAACAAATCCACAATACTCAATTCCACATGATATAATATTTTCACTTTCTTCTAAACAATTCATGTGGAATTCTATTTCATATAAAATAAAAGTATTTTAATTATCTTAACTCCATAATCACTGTGTTCTTAATTTTTTTAATAAATATATATAGTATCAACATCAGTTATATAATTTCAATGCATAAATAACAACCATGAAAATCAAAAGTAAACTTATAGTGACAGGAAATAATAAAACAGATTATGGATGACATAATTTATTGTGACAGGAAATAATAAAACAGATTATGGATGACAGAACTTATAGTGACAGGAAATAATAAAACAGATTATGGATAACAGAACTTATAGTGACAGACAATAATAAAACAGATTATAAACTTATAGTGACAGATAACAGCAAACAATTTATAATAATAAAATAAGTCAAAAAAATGAAACTATTTTATTAATTGTACAAGGATGCATTGTACATGCATATATCATTATCCAAAAATCTTTAATTTAAAATAATATTTATCGCATCTTATTGACATTATTTTCTTAATCAAAATAAATAAGTCACTATCCAATTTCATAAAAGTATTTCATTGTGACACCAAATTGATTTTTTTCATGATGGAAACTCTCATTAACTTACATGAATTATAAACTACCATGATCATCTAATTAAAAACACAACATTTATATAAAAAATTACACAATTACTTCATATTAACATATTTGAGAACCAAATTCTTACATCACATATAGAGTATTTTTTTTCCATGTTTATATTAAGCACTAAAATTAATTAAATAATTTCATAACTTAATATGCTATAAATGTATTTTATTTTCTACTAATGACATAGATATCAAATATTATTGTGAAAAGCACAAGTCTAAATTTTTAAATGACTGTAGATGAAAATTCTCTTTCTCCAGTAGGACAACAATACAACCACAAAAACTATCACCCATCAAAATAATAGATAAATCAAAATTACAGATTCTAAAATATTAAAAAAAAGACAATAACAAACAATTTTATATCTCCAACCAAAAAAAAAAAAACACAATAAGAAACACATAGATCACAAAATTACAAATCAAGGCATACCATGAATACAAATAACTTTTAATCATCCTAGTAATAAGAAGAAAACCAATAACAAGTCCAAAAATAAGGACATCAAAACATCCACACATAATTCAAAACAGGCGTTACACACTATCGTCCTTACTCAAAAATATTTGTCCAAATACTATTACTCGGATACTAATTATAACAACACAAATATAATTTTATATCATATATTGTTAGTTTTAGAATAACAAATAGCTGGAAGGGATAATTATTCATTCACAAAATAGGGCTTATAAATAGCCTTACAAGTAGAATAAAATCTACGGCTAACAAATTTGAAACGTGATAATAACCAAACAGAAACAAACTCTATTCTTCCTAAAGAATAGGTCTTTCCTAAAAACTAGGAATTGCTAAACAAACAAAAGTACAGTTAATAGTTTAATAACAATAATAATAATAAACTTCCTAACAATCCCTCCCTTAAGCTAATTCATCTGAACTTAGCTTACTTCAGCAATGTCCGTAACTCCAAGCATCCCACGAAGCTTTTCAAATTGTTCCAATTTCAATGGCTTCGTCATAATGTCCGCTGTTTGATTCTCAGAGGCACAATAGCTCAGCTTGATAACTCCATTGTTTACTAAGTCCCTAAGAAAGTGGAATTTCACATCAATATGTTTACTTTTTCCGTGAAACACAGGATTTTTGGATAGTTGTATAGTAGAACTATTGTCGCACATGATCATAGTTGCTGTTTTATTTTCAACTTCAATCTCTTCCAACACTCTTCTAAGCCAAACACATTGACACGCACATAAAGCTGCTGCTATGTATTCCACCTCTGTGGTGGAGAGAGCGACAACCGACTGTTTCTTTGAGGCCCAAGAAATAGCTCCCGCTCCCAATTTAAACACAAATCCAGAAGTGTTTTTTCGATCATCTAAGTCACCGGCATAATCACTATCAGTGAAGGCCACCAATTTTAGATTGTATTCTTACTTCCTGTAAAAGATACCCAGATTAATTGTGCCTTTTAGGTACCTTAAAATCCTCTTGCTGCCAGCCAATGTGCCATAGTAGGTCTAGCCATGAACCTGCTTATTAAACTAACACCAAACATCAGGTCTAGTTACAGTCAAATACATAAGGCTTCCAACCACTTGCTTATACAGAGTTTCATCAACGGCGACACCTCCCTCGTCTTTGCGTAATTTTGTACCCGGTACAATGGGATTTTTCACAACACTACTGTCTTCCATGCCAAATCTAGCTAAAACCTCCTTTGCATATCTTCTTTGACAAATGAATATTCCACCTGCACATTGCTTCACTTCTACTCCAAGAAAATGCTTCATTTTCCCCAAATCAGACATATCAAACTCCGACATCATTGAATTTTTAAACTCATCACACATGCTTCTATCATTCCCGGTAAAAATTAAATCATCAACATAAAGGCTTACAATTAAGAGTTTACCTCCTTTTGATTTTGTAAATAGAGTATGCTCGCTAGAACATCTTTCGAATTCTTCTCGTATGAAATAAGCTTCGATTCTGCTGTACCAAGCTCGCAGTGCTTGCTTGAGCCCATATAATGTCTTTTTTAGTTTGTAGAGTTTCTCTTCTTCTCCTTTCTTTACAAACCCCGCGGGTTGCTCAACATATACTTCTTCTTTTAGCTCACCATGAAGAAAAGCGCTTTTTACATCAAGTTGAAAGACCTCCCAACTAAATTGTGCAGCTATTGCAAGAATTACACGGATAATGTCGAGTCTTGCCACCGGAGCAAATACCTCAGTATAATCAATACCATGGCGTTGTGCATACCCTTTTGCTACGAGCCTCGCTTTGAACTTCTCCACAATACCATCTTCATTCAACTTTGTTTTAAATACCCACTTGACTCCAATAGGTTTGATATCTTTAGGAATCACAGTCAGTTCCCAAGTTTGGTTCCTCTCAATGGATTCAATTTCCGTTGACATTGCTTCCCTCTAGTTCTTGCATTTTACTGCTTCTTCAAACGTTGTAGGGTCATTGTCAGTTACCATCATCATTGCATTCATATTTTCATCATCAGAAAGACCTTCCCCTATTTCATAATCTGTCATCCATATTGGTTCTCTTCTTACTCGCATTCCCCTCCCTTCAACTAAATCGTTATCATCAGAATTTGGCTCATTTGGGGGTGAAATTGTCAGACTACTTGATTTGTTGGAGCTGCTGTTAGAGATGCTGGAACTGCTGAAATTTCCAGGACTGCCACTCAAGTTATTTGGGCTTGTTTCACCAAGTTCTTCATTTTGATCTGCCACAGTATCTCCTTCATCTTCACACTCTAGTATATCTCGCTTTATTTCTTCAACAGATCTGCCCCAATCCCAACCTTTTTCTTCTTCAAAAACAACATCCTTGCTAACAATAATTTTCTTTGAGATTGGATCATACAACCTCCATGCTTTTGATTCATCGCTCACTCCTAGAAGAACACATCTTCTGCTTTTGTCATCTAATTTGCTCCTATTTTGATCTGGTATATGAACATATGCCACACATCCGAAAACTCGGAAGTAATCTACCATTGGTTTTTCATTGCTCCATGCCTCTTCTGGGGTCTTATCTTCAACCGCTGTTGTTGGGCATCGACTCAGAATATGAATGCACCATTTTGCAGCCTCGTACCAGAAAGTCTTGGGAACTTTTCTTTCATTTAGCATGGATCAGACAACATTCATAATTGTCCTATTTTTTCTCTCGGCAACTCCGTTCTGCTGTGGTGTATAGGCTGCTGCCAATTGCCTACTAATGCCCTGTGATTTACAGAATTCTCCAAACTCATTTGAGGTGAACTCGCCACCTCTATCAGTCCTCAAACAAGTTATGAATGCACCCATCTCTTTCTCAACATTAGCTTTAAAATGTTTGAAAGTAATAAAAGCTTCTGATTTTTCATGTAAGAAATAAATCCAAGTTTTACGAGAATAATCACCAATAAAACTTAGAATGTACCTCTTGCCACTGTGGGATGCTGGCTTGATAGGGCCACATATATCTGAATGTACTAGTTGGAGCTGTTTTGATGCCTTCCACAGACTCTTCCTTGGCATTGTATTTTTGTGTTGTTTTCCAGTTAGGCAGGTTGTACATAACTCATTAGGAGATTTGAGAACAGGTAAGCCAATCACCATCTTTTTGAAGGCTAGTGTTCTTAATCCCTTGTGATTTAGGTGCCCAAATCGATTGTGCCACATGCGCGCCTCTTTCTCTGATACATCTTCAGTTTGCAAACACATGGAATTTTTCTGTGGCATATAAGCTAACACAAAAACATTCTGTTTCCACTCATATTGGTTTGCATAATCAGTCCCCTCTTAGAATGATACACTTTACAAGTTCCGAATTAAAATGGTTAATCCTTTCTCTTGAAGCTACCCTATACTTAATAGATTGTTTTTAAGCTCAGGAATATAATAGACATCAGATATTACCTGGATTATGCCATTTATTTGCACCTTTATACTCCCTTTTGCTACTACTGCCATTCTCGTATCATTTCCAAGCTTCACTGTTCGATTGAAATTTTCTTCCAATTCAAAGAACCATTCTTTGTTTCCCGTCATGTGGTTGCTGCAGCCTGAATCCAGGAACCATATCTCTTCTTTCTTTTTTTTGATGAATATCTGCATATGACATCAACAAAAGTTCTTCTTCTTCTTCTAATTCAGCATAGTTAGCTTTCTTTTCCCAGTCAGGACATTCATATTGGAAATGTCCTAATTTGTGGCATTTGAAACATTCAACGACTACTTTGTTCATGGGTTGTCTCCCTCTACCTCTGCCACGTCCTCCTCTGAACATGCCTCGACCTCTACCTCTGTTTGATCGATCATCATGAGCCACTTTTAAAACATGTTCCTCCTTTTGGTATCCTTGCATTCTTTGTTCATGAACTAGTAAACTTCCATGTAATTCATCAATACTCAGAGTACTTAGATCATTTGATTCTTCTATTGAACACACAACATAGTTAAATTTGATAGTTAAAGATCTAAGTATCTTACTGACCACCATACTCTGCTCCATTGTCTCACCATTTGACTTCATTTTGTTCACTAAGGTCAAGGTTCGCCCCAAGAAAGTGATTACTTTCTCTCCTTCTTTCATGGCCAACAACTCGAACTCCCTTCTTAATGCTTGCAGTTGTGCCCTTTTCACCTTTGTAGACCCTTGATATTTCCGCTTCATTGAGTCCCAAATTGCTTTTGAGGTTCCCTTGTCAAGAATTGTTTCAAGAACTTCTCTGTCAACGGCCTGAAACAGAAATTTTTTGACCTTCAGATCTTTGAGTTTGGCTTCTTCCACCGTCTTTCTCTGCGCCTCGCTCGCCGCTGCTGTCCCAATTGCTGCTGCAGGAATTTCTTCATCAGCCAGATTCCACATTTCCTTACTCCTTAGAAAGTTCTCCATCATCATTGACCAATAATCATAATGGCCATCGAACTTGGGAATGGACGGTTGCACAAACTTTTCTGAAGTTGTCATTCTGCTCACACACTTTTAATTTGGCCCCCTTACACAGCTCTAGATACCAAATGTTAGTTTTAGAATAACAAATAGCTGGAAGGGATAATTATTCATTCACAAAATAGGGCTTATAAATAGCCTTACAAGCAGAATAAAATCTACTGCTAACAAATTTGGAACGTGGTAATAACCAAACAGAAACAAACTCTATTCTTCCTAAAGAATAGGTCTTTCCTAAAAACTAGGAATTGCTAAACAAACAAAAGTACAGCTAATAGTTTAATAATAATAATAATAAACTTCTTAACATATATATAATCAAATAATTTTATTATTTACTAAATCAAAGTAAAGTTTATCTATCAAGTCTATTTTTTTATTATTTTAATAAATATAATAGACCAAAATTTAATAGTTAAAATAATTTTATAAAATAATGACACAAAGACCAATAATTAGAAACTATTTATATTTATATTATAACCACATAAAATAGGTTGTTTAAAATATTTTAAGTAAATAAATAAAGTTAAAAGTTTAAATCATTTAGTTTAAAAAAATAGAGGATGTTACACGCGTAAAAGGTGTCAGCACATTTTCATTATTTAGGGAATTTGTGCAACTTGAGTAGTAAAAGTTGTGGTCTCAGTAACTTCATGAACACCAACTGATTTCCTTTGGATTATATTAATGTCAACTCTTGTGATTGACGGTTGATAAATATTGATAATAATATTTTCAATCAAATTATATCTTTCTTGATAAAACTTAAACAAATAATGCATCCAACATATTACTTAATAATGGAAGTAAACCATTGTAAAATGTTTCAATCTGAATACACAATTTAAACCCATGGTGTATACATTATCACAATAAATCCTTAAATCTTTTCCAAACATTAAACAAAGATTCATTTTCCCCTTGTTCAAATGTGGTGATCTCATTTCTCATCTTAGCTTTCTTGTCAAGCGGGAAGTATTTGGCTAAAAACATGTGACTATGGAATTTTGTTCCAAAGAATTGAGCCGACCTTTAACTTTATGCCTTAGAAAATAGGGAAACAACCCCAACCTAAAATCATCATCAATGCCTCTAGGGATCCTGAAATTGCTAGCAACTTTCAAATATTACCTTAAGTGTAAATGAGGAACATCAGTGGAAACACATGAGTGTTGGTAAATGGTTTGGAGCATATGGAACATCATTGGTTTAAACTCAAATTGGACCACAATAATCTCTGGCCTTATAATTCAAATATTCATGGCATTTGCGTTAAAAACAACTAATCTATAATGTTTCTTTCTATATCTTTAGAAATGCCGATGATGTCAAATTTGACCATGAATTCTTTTTATTCTTGTTAACTTCCTCCAAGATCTTCTTCAAAGTCTTCAAACAAAAGAGCAGGAATAAGTGTTCATGGTTATTGAGTTGCAACTTGGTATCTCTTTAAAATTCTAAATTTTCCTTTTGGTTCAGAGCCTCTTTTATAAATAAGAGTTAACAACCTGTACATACAACAATCACACACTTGTCGTGACACCATAAAACAAACCAAAAAATTAAAAGATGAAATGCATTTTTAATTTTTGTAATAAAAATAAATTTTTTAATGACACAATCTCTAACAATGACCGCCAAATACTTGTTAGATGTTTTATATGTGCAAATACACATAATCAAAATGGTAGCAAGTGTTAAAATCAAATTATCATTCCCACAAATATTTTATTAACTTAAATTGATTTTCAATTCAAAAAAATTATGAATAATCATGAGCAAATAATAATACTAATTGTTTCATGTCACTAGTTCATAAAGAATAATAGAAACTAAGAAGTAAGAAAGTTTAGCAGAGATGTGAAACATGTTGGAAAATGACTCATTCAATGATTTCACTTATTGTGTTAATGTGATAAGATATGTCGTGACAGATGAGGCCAAAACATTATCTGATGGTGTATGCCTATAATGACAAAATAGGTGAAGTAAATAACTATGGAACCTAAGCCTCACAATATCATCTATGCACTTCTTTGTTGAGTTATGATTTTCTCTATAGTTTTAGTTCTTTAGACCTAAGGCAACTAAATGGAAAATATTCTTATTTACTTTTTTAACCATATTTTTCATGATGTCTATTTATTAAAGGATTCATCAACATTGATAATTTTTTTATCTATTTATAAGATGGTCAATCAAGGAAACAAATATATAACGTTAATGCATATGACAAAGTATGTCACTAAAATCAAATTACATCACACAAAAGGTTACTTTTCATTAAACTTCACATTAACCAACAAAAAGAGTTAAACTCATGGTGAACAAAAGAAATATAATAACATAAGATCTCAAGCTTAACATTTATAAGCAACAAAATAAAGAAAAGATAAACCTAAGAGTGACACTTCTCCTACTTGCAATCTTCAACTAACAAGAGGCGAGTAGTGTCATGCCTTATTAAACAGTATTCTTCAAGAATGATAAGGCTAGAGACATGTTAGAATCTGGCTAAGCCTTTTTCTTTATGAAGAACTGTTTTTCTCTAAGTATTTTATAAATTTGAATGTTCTTCCCTTTTCCAACGTAAGCCTTTTTATAACCTCCTTAATTTGTAGGGTTGCTTGTAAACTTTGGATCTTGGACCTTTTGACTATCTATTGATTAGGTCTAAAGAATAAATCTTCCTCCCTTTTTATCATTTAGTACAAGTACTAAAATAAATATATAATGCATGCAAGAGACAACACATCTCGCAACAAGCCTGTTGTGCAAAGTGGCTATTGCAGCGCTCTAAAATAGCAGTTTTCATATTTTGTCATCTAGCGCTCATTCTTATCTCTTTAGCTTTACAACTCAATCGAAATTACATTCCTAAAAACTCTGCCACATCACCTATTGAAGCGGTAAAGCAGAAACAAAAAGTAAGTATTCATTTAGTTTTATCATATCGTCTCCACAAGGGTTAATGCATACTGAATTGCCATTCGACAAGTCTCGCGTTAATGAGTTTTGGTTTAAATGGTTTGGTTTGTATAGAAAGGAAAATATATGAACAGAAAATAAATACATTCTTCAGAGAGGATAGACTTATCAAGCACGAATGTATACTACTCGTCAGAAACTTAAATCTATTGATCAGTTGTACTCAACATGCAATACTCGTCAAAATCATCATGTATCTCTCACATCAGTGTCCATCTCTACAACACCAACGAGACATATCACAACTCAGGTTATGTCTAACCCAAATTGCGAGAGCAACCGTGTTCTCACGTCATTGATGTCTCACGCGAAACAACAATATGGAAGCATTAAACTTCGATACCCAAGTGATTGTTAAGCCTAAATCCATTGTTGTTCCCCAAAATTTACCCTCTTTTCTTACACGCATATTATTGGTTTTATGGTTATGGAATAAAGGTATATTTATCAAGCTTCATCAGGTTACAAGTGACGTTTATTTCGCCAATGGATGTTCTCAGAGTATTTTCCGTGCTGAAGATCGATTAGCCGTTTTGCAACGATTCGGGGTTCAAAGATTCACAAGTCCAACCCGGTGCGTTATATTCAAGTGTTCTTTCGCCAAGATATCTCTGATAATGTATTCTCAAATTAAGGTTCGGCTCAAGAGTCAATTCTTTAAAGAAGGTCTCCGAATGTGTGAGTTTTCTCGAAGAAATGTGGTGAAAAAGTGTGCTGAAAGTGCAGTTTTTACGCACAAAAAAATTCATAACTTGAAGATTGTGGCTCGTTTTGAACCCGTTCCGGTGGCCAAAATTCCGTCTTGATGTTATCTACGTTTTAATAACTCACGGATGGAAGCCAATTTCAATCAGAAGGTCTTCAAAAATGTGGATTTATCAAGTATTTTCATACAGAAAATTTGTGACAAAAGTTTATTTGCGTCATGTTCAGAAAATCATAACTTGGTCGATTTTCATCGTATCGAGCTGGTTCCGGCGTCAAAATTTTATAAATTGAGTTGGCTAAGTTTTCACAGGAGGTATTGAGTTCGAACGGTATCCAAAAGGCCTTCTTTTTTTGCTCAGAGTGCGTGTGACGCACCAAAAATCCTAAATGCTGAATATTATTTCATCTGGGTCGAAACTTCGAAAATTCATAACTCGGTCAATTTTTATCGGATCGGGCCCATCTTTTTACACAAGGTCACTGACTCAGAGATCTACAACTTTTCTTCCAAAGTCGAGACCGATTTATGCTCCGATCAATACCAGTTTTTTATTGAAGAACGTGTCAAAGTCGGCACTGGAGCCCAAAATAAGTTTGTCTGAGCTAAAACTTCAAAAATTTATAACTAATTCACCGTTTATCTGATTGAGCCTATTTTGGGACAAGAGTTAGTTCTCGATGTCGGCTACATTTTGTTTTCACATTTCAACTTCAAAAATTACACTTAAGCCCCTGCGATTTAGCCTGGAACGTGACGGACTCAAGTGAACATTGGAGACCCAATTGCACATTCAAAGCCCATATCTTTGCTCTAATTTCCATTATATAATCTCATTCTTTTCACACAAAGGGGAGGGCGGAAAAAAAAACCTTTGCCACAACGCTGTCAGAATATCAAATTCTTTCAAGAACCCTAAAACCTTTAAATCCTTATTACAAACCCACATCTCACTACTTCTCCAATAAGGGTAAGGCTGGTTTGATCTCCATGATCAAAAGGGCATAGAAGCATTCATCTTACTACTTCTCCAGTAAGGGTAAGACTGGTTTGATCACCATGATCAAAAGGGCATATAAGCATTTATACATGCCATATCAGTTTTAACATTAATTTTTTTTTCATATATTTGCTTCATTTGTATTTCATGATATATAATAATTTATTTAATGTGTTCATGAGATTCAACATTGTAAATTTAGACAGGGTCCCATGCAGGTTCATTATAGAACGCTGAGGCCAAAACACCAAAATAGAACAACCACCAATGCATGACAAGGCACACATCCTGAGAAGGTTAAGGGCGTGGGTTCAACACTCACCCCTATTGGTTTTGGTTTTCTTCCTTTCTATTTATTCTTTTAGTTATTCTCATTCTTTCTGTTTAAAACCTTTTTCATAAAACTTAACATTTTTCACAAACCTTTGATTTTTCATAATAAACTCGAATAATTAATTTTAAGGTTTTTTAATCTAATTTTAGGTTTTAAATTAATTTTTGGTTCAACACCCACCCCTGACATTTGCATTATTTGTATTTTCTAACCCTATTTTTTAACCATATTTTTCATTGATGTTTTTTCCTCTATCTATTTTTTGGTAAACTTAATCCTTTTTGTTAATCATTAAACATAAGCTTTTTTTAAACATTTTTTTAAATTAAAATTAATTAGGTTTTAGGTTTTTTTAATTAATCTTTTTTTTTTCAACATAAATATTTTTTAATTAAAATTAATTAGGTTTTAGGTTTTTTTAATTAACATTTTTTCAAAATTAACCTTTTTTAAATTAAACAATTAGGTTTTAGATTTTCTTTGTAATTAACCCTTTAATTTTAATTAACCTTTTTTTTAACAAATTAGAATTAGGTTTTTTAATTAACTTAAAATTATTTTCTACAAAAAATACCAAAAACATTAACTTAGAATTTTAGGTTTTAATTTTTCCTTTTTTATTTATTTATTCTTTTACATTTTAATTTCTAAAAAAATTGTATAGGTCGCATTATCATTGTAATAGCGTAGATTTATCTTTTCTCGCATTTTTTTCTTCTAATTATGTAATTGCTTCCGGGATGTAATAGTTTTAGGATTTCTTTTCCGCACTCTTCATTATTATGTAATTGCCCCAAAGCTCTGTAATAGCTTAGATTTACATTTCTGCTTTTTTATTTTCAGTCCAAAATAATTATGTATCTGCAAAAGCCTTGTAATAGCTAGGACTTTAAACTTTCCGCATTTTATTTTCGCAAATTATAAACTGCTTAGATGAATGTTAATAGGCTTGCATGCAAAAGACGAATAAAATTAAAATAGTAGATCACCTCAATTGTGCAAAGATTAAATAACTGAAATCAAACACATGCACATGCTCACTCTTAGGGTATGCCTCACTTGGTTGCCTCGGAAAACAATGGTCATGTCCCTCGAACATAGGGATATCTTAGCAAATGACCCTCAATCTAAAAGTCATCATAAAGATCATAGTCCCTTAGTTGCCTACGAGAAAATGATCTTGTCCCTCGATGTTGCCTACAAATATATGATGACAGTCCCTTCGAAATGCTAAGGTATCCTTACATGTTGCCTTCAATGACCATTACGTCCCTTTCGATAGTCCCTCAAACATCCAACGACTAGGGTTACCTACTCACTAATAGTAGGATAACACGGTCTAAAGGAAACAAGAATAGAAACGATCTTTTTTCGAGTAGGTAGATGCTAGTAGGTACTTGATCAAATCAAAACTTTTCACACTTACACTTTTCAAAATAATTTTCAAAACAAACTTCATCACACCCTTGAGGACTGATACAAGGGTTATCATGAAGTAAAACATTTTCAAAGCAAGCACACACACAAGCAATTTTAAAAGAGATGAGCAAGTACCTAAGAGCCCATGGAAAACCATGGATGGAAAGGGTGCTAACACCTTCCCTTTCTATAATCTACCCCCCGTATTAAAAATCTCGAAAAATGATTTTTTCTATACTTTATTCCTTTCCGGTCGGATGAAATAAAAGTCGGTGGCGACTCTTGCTTACCGCGACATTTTGCAAACAAAAAAACGCAAAACGCAAACCAGTATTAACAATCGGTTCTGCCACTGTATCACATCCATCTCTAGAGTTTAGAACCTAACATATTTCTTTCACTAATCAAGACTTGTGAGGTATATGTCTATAATAACCCAAATTCAAACATAAATGCAAAAAGATTAAGGAAAGCAACAAGATTTATTTTGTAAAGCATATATAATACAACACCATGATCAATACATATGCATATGTTCAGAATAACTATACAAACATAACCCAACAAAATAGAGTTTACAAAAAGAGGAAAAAGAGATAAACCAACACTTCTCGAGTTGTCAAGACGATTGTTGAGAATCCACCCCCGATTCGACAAGATGCAACCCCAACTGATGTTTTCTAAGCCCTCTCTACCAAAAAAAATGGGTTTAATGGTGTTGGGACACAAAAATACCCAACCCATAACCTAAAAATGTGTTTTTCCCTATTTAATTAGTTTCAAAGTCGCAGGGCATGCTTTGTAAAACCCTTTTAAACTCCAAGGAATATTCAATTAAATAAATCATAGTATTTCACCCAAAGGGCGTCATATACTTCATATTCAACATACATGCATGTCTTACTTCGTAACATAGGTTTTCAAAATCATTTATGACATATGCTTCATTAAATAACAACCACAATACTTCAACTTACTCGCTGCGGAATTCATAGTTCAAAACATCCTTATTAAAACACATCAGAGAAACTTCATCGTTCATGGTTCATAATTCACAACAACTTAAACTCCATGAAAGGTAGTTTAAAAATCTCATAATAAAACAAAGAACATAATAGTTTCAAATCAAATGTTCCCATCTCTGATGATACATATCAGAGCAAGACCTTCTAGACTCAACAGAATTAAATGAAACACTCCAAATCTATTCTTCTAGGCCTTTAAGAACTAATCCTGATCACCTGCATGTTACCCATGTAGAGGCAACATTCAAGCAGAAAGGGTGAGTAAATCATAATCATTATATAAGACATAAGGAATAGACATAGTATAATAAGCCAACAATATCATAACATCAACTCAGCAACATCTTCATTTAATACAATACCATATTATGACATCATCAAAATCAACAATTATGAAATGCCACATAAGATATAGTGTAAGATCATAGACTCATGCATGTGGTACCATTTCTTTCAATGGGAACTAGGCCATCACCCTATAAAGATCCCCACCATAGGATCGATCTCCTTTTGGAATCGGAGCACAACATCAACACTCTCAATCCAGACAATGGAATTGAGACCAATACTGGACAAAAGTCCAAAATCAACATGGACGGACCAAAGTTGTCCAAACTATACCATGAATGCATGATACGCAACAACAAATATAAAACGACCACGACTAGTCATATGCATCATCATTCATGAAGTCATCAATATCATCATATCATCATAATAAACAAACATCACCATAACAATCTCATATAAACATAACGACATCATCCCATCATCATATCATCATAACATACAAACATCATCATAGTAAACAAAACATCATTGTGATTCGACAAAGGGAACCTATGTCTATTCTAATTTAGGTATTGGAAAAATACTCCTAAGTTCTCATTTTATTCCATTTAACTAAGGTTCACTGGGTCAGCTATACACTGCTTTGAACGACACCTTAAACCGAGCTCTAGAACTAAAGTTATGACCTTTTTAAGAAATCCAACTCAGCCAACCAAGGCTGCCATCCGTCGCCCAGCGACACACTTCCGTCATAAACCGATCTTAGACATATCTTTGGCTTTCAACATACTTCTTGTCATGTTCAATATACTTCTATTCTTTCTCTCAGCTATGCCATTATGCTGAGGTGTATAGGGCGCAATAACCTCATACTTTATACCTTCCTCATTGCAAAGTCTAGCAAATTCTGAAGAAGTATATTCACCACCTCCATCAGATCTCAACTTCTTCAACTTGCATCCACTTTGTTTCTCAGCATGCAACTTGAACTTCTTGAATTGTATGAATACCTCACTCTTCCTTTCAATAAGATAAATCCATATATGTCAGGTGAATTCATCAATGAAAGTAAGGAAATACATGTTACCTCCATTTGAATTTACTTCAAAAGGTCCACACACATCAGAATGAACCAGCTCTAGTTTTTGCTTTGATTTCATGGGAAAGTAATATTTGAATGCCTTCCTCGTATGCTTTGATTTGCAACATTCCTCACACACCTACTTTGGTTCCTTCACATAAGGCAACCCCAACACCATCCTTTTTTGGTTGAGCATGCATAAACTTCTGAAGTTTAGATGTACATACCTGTGGTGCCATAGCCATTTCTTGTCTTCTTCTGTAGTTAAAGCTAGACATTTGTTATATGTTGTGTTGAGTTCAACTTTAAACATTTTTATTTTCTTCCAATGGTGCTTTCATTATTAGCCTCTCATCATCCTTATATACCTTCATCCGATTCGTCTCCAGCTTCATATTGAAACCTTTTGCAAGTAATTAACCTAAACTTATTAAGTTACTTGTCATAGAAGGTACATACAACACTTCAGTGATAATGGCCATTCGACCATCCTTCCTGACAATCTAAATATCTCCTTTACCATCTAATTTAATGTGTCTGTCATCTACAAACTTTATCACCTTTTCGACTGACTCATTTAACTTGGTAAACCAGTTTTTATTGCCAGTCATGTAGTTGTTGCATCTTGAATCCTGATACCACATGTTGTTTTTCTCAGTGTTCGACTGAGTGTTGACCATCAACAATACATCATCAGAATCACTATCTCTAGCTCGTGCATATTGAACTTCACTATCTTTCGCCCTTGCTACTTTCTTTCTTCGACAGTCTCGAGCATAGTGACCAAAACCTTGACAATTGTAACGTTGCACCTCTTTCGTGTCAACTTTCTTCCTAGAATACTTGTTGTCCACATCTTTCTTGATCGAATTAGTATTATTTCTTGACTTCTCATCACTAGCAAGATTCTTTTGCTACTTCGACTTCTCCTTTCCAGCTTTCTTGTTGAATCTTGATTGCAATGCTTGTTCAACCACCTTCTCTCTTTCTGAGTTTCTCTGCTTCAATCTCATCTCATGAGCCTCAAATGAAGCTTGAAGTTCTTCTAACTTCATCTTAGATAGAGTCTTGGCCTCTTCAATTGTCATAACAATGAAGTCAAAATCTGCAGTCAAAGATCTTAACACTTTCTCAATCTTCTGTAGATCCGTAACCGATTTACCACATGCCTTCATCTGGTTTGTTAGTGTCACAATTCTTGAGAAATATGCATAAATTGATTCATCTTCTTTCATTTGAATCATCTCGAATTGCTTCCTTAGCATTTGCAACTTTACCTTCTTCAATTTCTCATCTCCACCATACAAGTTCTTTAACTTGTCCCACACTCCTTTTGTTGTTTCTTCTTCAATTATCTTCTCAAATACATTAGAATCCACACACTGGTGAATCAAGAACAGTGCTTTAGCATCTTTCTTCCTCTAATCAATGTGCATAGTTTTTTGAGCCTCCGTTGCATTTACTTCCAATTCTGGTAATCCATCATTCAAGATTTCAACAACATCTTGAAATATGAAAATAACCTTCATCTGCGCAACTCATAGTTGATAGTTTTCTCCTTTGAAAACTGGTAGATTTGCTGGAAACTGCATTAACGTTGTTGTTCCGTTTACCATTAGATTCTCTCTGAATCACAACCGAGCTCTGTTATACCAATTTTTTGAAACAAGGGTTTTCAAGAAAGATGATTTATGAAAGAGGAGGAAGAAGAAGATAGATAGAGATTGAAAGTTTGTTATGTTTCTAACTAAATTGTGATTGCATTCATTGTTATTAAAATTACAATGTAACAAGTCCTTTATATTTGCATACAATGCCCAGACCCAATTAGACAAACTACAATATTTATATCCCAAAACTATATTTTGACATATTACAATAGTTGATGTATTCGACTCTGTCAAATACAATTGACAATCTATCAACACTTGTTATTCGACATACACCTATGCACTTCGATAGAACAAGAATTATACCATCTAACGATATATATTTAATTTGTTCCTAAATTTTGATTGGACCAAATCTTTAAAGTTTAGACTTGAGTATTTCTTTAGATTTAAATTAACATTATGCATCATTTCATGTCATATATCTTTTATTAAAAACTTTATAAAGGACAAAACTAGCCTTAAATTTGAGTTGAGAAACCTAAACCTCGACCCTCCGTGATCTTTACATCATGCTGTTGAGATACCTAAAACATATATTATTAATCTCCTCTCTAGGAAAATTTCACATCACCAATACGTAATCCATTAAAAAAGCAATACATTGTGCCTTTTCAGCCCTAAAATATTGCCACGCTCATCCATTGGAGTATATGACTAGATAGGAATATTATATGAGGAAACGTAAAATATAACAGTCTGAAACTTGGATTATGACAGGTTGGTATAAAAAATATTCATGTGGGCAAGAGTAGTTGGTTGGCATTACTACTTAGTGACCCCTGTTGAACGTTGAGATTTATTAATACAACGAAAAGTCAATAATGAGGCCAGGTCTAATCTTACGGTTAGTAGTTATGACTTCTTCCCATCCATTCTCTTCCATTCTTCTATAGATACCATCCACACCTATTCTATTTTTCATAAACTCTCATCTACAATTCAACAAAACATTCTTAAACCTCAGACTTCTCATCAACAAACAAATTTCAAGAGACAGACTCTTACAAACAAAAATAAATATATAAGTCCATGGTTTGTCTACAAATATTCTCAGCAGCTAATTTATCTTCTTCTTCTTTGAGAAGTACAGTTAATGCTGCTATCCATATCCCTAAACTCCCACGTGTATTCTCAATCCCACAACTACCAAAAACAAAGCCCCTTCTTGAGGACTTTATTAATGTATCCAGACATCGTATTAATACAGATCAATTAGAAAAGAATAGTGTTGTCCTCACCACACAATCACATGACAGGAATAAAAATGATATTATTATTATTAAACTCTATGCAGTCTTGGAAGCTGTTTCCGACAGAGTTGAAATGCATCACAACATTGCTCAACAACGGAACAATTGGAACACTCTTTTGTTAAACTCTATCAACATGATTACTCTTACTGCTACGACTTTGGCTGGTGTTGCTTCTGCTGCTGCAACCACTTGCTCTGATTCTTCACTTTTGGCTTTGAAACTATCTTCTGCTCTTTTATTCTCTGCTGCAACTGGTTTATTGCTTATCATCAACAAAATTAACCCTTCTCAACTCACGGAGGAACAACGAAATGCTACAAGATTGTTTAAACAGCTTCAAAGACAAATCCGAACCACTATTGCAATAGGAAATCCTAGTGAGGAAGATGTCAAAGATGCAATGGATAAGGTTTTGGCACTTGACAAAGCTTACCCACTTCCATTATTAGGAGCAATGCTTGAAAAATATCCCGCAAAATTTGAGCCTGCTGTTTGGTGGCCTTCCAACAAAGGAAAACCACAAAGAAAGAAAATGGGGAAAATGAATAATGGATGGAGTGAAGAACTGGAAATGGAAATGAGGGAAGTTGTTGAAGTGATAAAGAGAAAAGATACAGAAGATTATAACAGACTTGGAAACCTAGCGTTGAAGATAAACAAGAGTTTGGCAATTGCAGGTCCATTACTCACAGGCATTGCAGCTGTTGGATCTACATTTATAGGCAATAATGGTAGTTCTTTGGCTGCTTTTGTTCCTCTCATGGCTGGTTCATTGGCTGCTGCAATTAATAGTTTCGAACATGCTGGCCAAGTTGGCATGGTTTTTGAAATGTATAGAGGTTCTGCTGGTTTCTTCAACTTTTTAGAAACCTCAATTGAATCAACTTTAAGTGTGAAAGATTTAGCGAAAAGAGAAAATGGAGAGTTGTTTGAAATGAAGATGGCTCTGAAGTTGGGAAGAAGTATATCAAATCTGAGGGAACTTGCATCTAAGTCAGCTTCTTATAGAATGGAAGGTGTGGGTGACATGGGTGAATTTGCCAGCAAGCTCTTCTAAGACAATCTTCAGACACTACACATTCTTTAGCTCCGTAATGTATAGATATCACATTGATTTATTCTTTCATGTATATACATTGTTAGTCATCTGACATAGAGAACAAATGTAAATATAGACTACAAAGATCTTATTTTGATGATGTACAACTTCTACTGACAAATTACTTTAGGCGAATTATTCTTTCAATTCATCTTAATGAAATAAGCATTTTTTTATTTGAATTTCTATTTGCCCTTTATCACTTGAGCTAATAGAGGTAATACTGAGTTTCCAACAAACTTATCTAACATTTGATCAACAAAAAGTAGGGGAAATGATTTTACCATGTTGCTTTGTTCAGCTTCCTATAATTCACACATATCCTCCAACCAATGACAACTCTTATTGGTATTAGTTCACACTTTATAGGATTTATCCATACATTATAAGAAATAGCATAAATCCAACATCCAAACCATTTAATGATCTCTTTTTTCATAACTTCCTTCATGATGAGATTCAACATTCTTTAGCTCTCTATATTGTTCATGACATTGTCTTCCATTAGTATTCTATGCATGTAAATACTGGGTTGATCCCCTTATTGTCAGACGTTTGCCAACACTTCTGCTATGCAATGAGGTCAGTAGCAATGATATATGGAAACTTCTATTCTGATTCCAAGTAAGCATATTGCAAATAAAGAGGCAATTGCTTCAATTCTACCACATATGGTTTCTCTATTGAAGGCCCACTATCTTTGATTGTTAGAGCATCTCCAATGAGGTTGTTTAATGCACACTAGAATTTATAAGTTCCGGAACTTAGTATTTGTATCATTGGAATAAATACATGTGGCGTTCCCGTTGCTTAAATATTTGGCTAAGTTGCTTCATGAAACTTAGAGGTGCTCTAACTCTTTTTGAACTAAAAGTAGAAGTAATCTGGCCCATATAAATTTCATTTTTTTTATACTTACTCTTTGAGCTTAAAATTGATTCTTTGTTTCTTGCATGAAGGATTTCATCATTGATTCCAATTAGTTTTTTCCAAGTGTATTTACAACATGATTAGGTGCAGGAAAACCAGATGAAATCTATGGTGCTTGAGGATTTCATTAATTTTTATTATTGTTGAGAAATTTAGATGATTACGCCAGTTTAGGATGTAAGTGTTGTTGTACGAGTTATTATACTTTTGATTTCCCATATAGTTAACTAGTATTGAGTTTTCTAAGCCTTCTCTAAACAAATGGACTCCTTCATAATAAGCATATGCAACTTCAGTCACATCTTTGGCAGGCTCGGCAGCTGGCGTGTTGTAACAATACAAATATAATTTTATATCATATATATATATATATATATATATATATATATATATATATATATATATATATATATATATATATAATCAAATGATTTTATTATTTACTAAATCAAAATAAAGTTTATCTATCAAATCTATTTTTTATTGTTTTAATAAATATAATAAACCAAAATTTAATAGTTAAAATAATTTTATAAAATAGTGACACAAAGACCAACAATTAAAAACTATTTATATTTATATTATAGGTTGTTTAAAATATTTTAACTAAATAAATAAAGTTAAAAGTTTAAATCATTTAATTTCGTCCTTGAAACTACATAACAAAAATTCTAGTAAATTTATAAAATTAAAAATTTTACTTTACAAATTAAAATATTAGGACCAATATATAAAATAAAATATTAAAATTTACAACTCTTCCATTCTATCCATCAATGAAATAATTCTGCTGCAAAAGTAAAATCACTGAAGTGATAAAAACACAACAAGTGCATGTGTCATATAAAGATCGTCTCTAAAAGTTATTCATAGTTAACCAACAACTATAATAATAATATAGATCACCGTAACTCAATAATTATAATATTTGCTATAATCTATATTTAAAATTTGTTAAGTCTTTTTTAGTTATTCACACATTTGATTCATGCTTTTTTCAAAATCACGCTACTTATCACAACTAAGGTCTTAACTTAAATATTAATTCATACAATTGACACCATCTCTTTCCGAATTATCTATTTCTATGACTTAGTTGAGTCAGAAAAGATTTTATAATCTAGTCATAACCATGGGTGCTCAAAAAGTAATATATTACTCTAAATAATCATATATTTAAAAAATTAAATATAAAGGTCAAGAAATCAAACAATCAAGCAGGAAGATGCACATGACATATAATACAACCACTCACAAATCATTTCATATTTTCAACTATTTTTTTTTAAACACATTAAAGTGAAACAAATCTACAATACTCAATTCCACATGATATAATATTTTCACTTTCTTCTAAACAATTCATGTGGAATTCTATTTCATATAAAATAAAAGTATTTTAATTATCTTAACTCCATAATCACTGTGTTCTTAATTTTTTTAATAAATATATATAGTATCAACATCATTTATATAATTTCAATGCATAAATAACAACCATGAAAATCAAAAGTAATATTACTTTTAGTGACACACTACAGAAAGTAAGTAATACATAGAAAATCACATTAGTGACAGTCAGTCATAAAACAGACTATGCAGGAAGAACTTATAATGACAGAAAATAATAAAACATATTATGAATAACAGAACTTATAGTGACAGGAAATAATAAAACAGATTATGGATGATAGAACTTATAGTGACAGACAATAATAAAACAGATTATAAACTTATAGTGACAGATAACAGCAAACAATTTATAATAATAAAGTAAGTCAAAAAAATGAAACTATTTTATTAATTGTACATGCATATGTCATTATCCAAAAATCTTTAATATAAAATAATTATTATCGCATCTTATTGACATTATTTTCTTAATCAAAATAAATAAGACACTATCCAATTTAATAAAAGTATTTCATTGTGACACCAAATTGATTTTTTTCATGATGGAAACTCCATTAACTTACATGAATTATAAACTACCATGATCATCTAACTAAAAACACAACATTTATATAAAAAATTACACAATTACTTCATATTAACATATTTGCGAACCAAATTCTTACATCACATATAGAGTATTTTTTTTCCATGTTTATATTAAGCACTAAAATTAATTAAATAATTTCATAACTTAATATGCTATAAATGTATTTTATTTTCTACTGTTCTGAATTCAATGCCAATAACAAAGTATAGAATAAGGGAAGAATAAAGAACAAGGAAGAAGAAGAACACAAGAATTGGTTATAACTGCTATTCTTTATTTTCTCTTAGAAAAACAAGATTACAAGTTTACAAGAATAACAAATAACCCTCTCACCCTAAATTAGGATTTGCTGTGTTGCAATGATGAGAGACTAGTATGCTATTTATAATAAAACCTAACATACTAACTAATGGGCTTTTTCCACAAGGCCCATTATACAAGCTAACTTAATAATCAAGCTAACTTAACAAATTAGGGTTTAAACACTAAAACCTAATTTAACAAGCATTCTTCGACAAATACATGCTAGACCCTTCTTCGACTACAGCATGTACTTCGATTATACTAGAGTTCGATCCAATATCCCACAAATCTCCACCTTGGACCTAACTCTACAGCATCAAGAGACGCTAACTAGCTTTCTTCATGCAGCTTTATCAACTGCATACAGTGGAAAAACTTGCAACTTGGCAATGTTTTGGTGATCATATCAGCGACATTGTGTTCTGTCGAGACCTTCAGCACTTGGACTTCTCCACGCTCGATTACCCCTCTGACGAAATGCAGCCTCACATCTATGTGCTTGGTTCGCTCATGATAGGCTGAGTTCTTCGACAGGTGTATTGCACTTTGACTATCACATTTAACAGTGATACCTTGACCTTGAAGTTTCAGCTCCTTTGCAAAACCTTCAAGCCACAATGCTTCTTTCACAGCTTCAGTTAGGGCAATATATTCTGATTCAGTAGTTGATAAGGCAACAACCTTCTGAAGAGTTGCTTTCCAACTAATTGCTGTACCAAACATAGTGAAAACATATCCAGAAATAGATTTTCTGGAATCCATACAGCCTGCATAATCAGAGTCAACATAGCCTTCGACAGCTGCTTTACTATCTTCACCCAAGGCTCCACCATAAATTAAGACTCTGTTCAGAGACCCATTTATGTACCTTAGAATCCACTTTAACGCTTGCCAGTGAGCCTTTCCAGGATTCGCCATGTACCTGCTTACAAGACTTACTGCATATGCTATGTCGGGTCTAGTACAGACCATAGCATACATCAAAGAACCAACTATATTAGCATATGGGATGCTGTTCATATAGGTTCTTTCGACATCAGTACTGGGACATTGATCAATGCTCAGCTTGAATTGAGGGTTTGTTGGAGTCACAACAGGCTTTGAATTCGACATACCAAACTTGTCAAGAATCTTTCGTAGGTATGCCTCTTGAGATAAGCATAATTTCGACTGCTTTCTATCTCTTCGAATGTCAATTCCAAGAATCCTAGATGCAGCTCCCAGATCCTTCATGTCGAACTCCTTATTGAGTTTAGCCTTCACCCTCATTACATCTTCGACATTGTTGCTTGCTATCAGAATATCATCAACATAAAGCAACAAAATAACAAATGAATTTTCAGGTCGAAATCTGGAGTAAACACAGTGGTCGAACTGACTTCTAATGAAACCTATGTGTTCCATGAACTTGTCGAATCTCTTATTCCACTGTCGAGGAGATTGTTTAAGTCCATATAAAGATTTCTTCAGTTTGCACACATAATCTTCTTTCCCCTTTTCGACATACCCTTCAGGTTGCCTCATCAGGATCGTTTCATCTAAGTTACCATACAAGAACGCAGTCTTCACATCCATTTGTTCCAGTTCAAGGTCGAACTGAGCCACTATGGCAAGCAACATTCGAATGGATCTGTGCTTCACAACAGGGGAAAATACATCATTGAAGTCGACACCTTCTTTCTGAGTGAAACCCCTTGCGACTAATCTTGCCTTGTACCTCTTCGACATTACTCCTTCAATTCCTTCCTTAACTTTGAAAATCCACTTACAGCTGACTAACCTTGCCCCAACAGGTTTCTTGATTAGTTCCCAAGTGTGATTATCATGAAGAGATTTCGTCTCATCATGCATGGCCTTTAGCCATTCAGTCTTCATTCGACTCCTTATAACTTCCTTATAATCTCTAGGTTCTTCGTCTAGAACTTCACTTGCAGAGATTAAGGCATAAGCTACAAGATCTGCATATCCAAGTCTCTGAGGTGGTTTTATGACTCTTCTTTGCCTATCTCTCGACAATAGGTAGTCATCAACAGTTTCCTCAACATCATCAGAATCTTCTGTTTCTTCTTCGACTTCATCTGGGATACGCATTTCAGCATCAACATGCTCCACCTCAACATGAATCTCTACCTGTTCCAGCTCTTCGTCAACATCATCAGTTTTCTTGAAAGCCATTTCAGTTTCATTGAAAACTACATCTCGACTGGTGATACACCTCCTGTGACCTGGCTCTAGGCACCATAGCTTATAAGCTTTCACTCCTTCAGGGTATCCCATAAACATGCATTTCAGAGCTCTAGGTTCGACCTTGTCTTGCCTAATGTGAGCATAGGCTACACAGCCAAATACTCTTAGTTTGTCGAGATCTGGTGGATGTCCCGACCAAACTTCTTCAGGTGTCTTCATATCTAACGCTGTCGAAGGACATCTGTTTATCAGATATGCTGCTGTCGAAACAGCCTCAGCCCAAAACACCTTCTTTAATCCCGCACTAGTCAACATGCATCTAACTCTCTCCAAAATAGTTCGATTAAACCTTTCAGCCAAACCATTTTGTTGTGGAGTACCTGCGGTAGTTCTGTGCCTTGCAATACCAGAGGCAACACAAAAACTGTCGAACGCCTCATTGCAAAACTCAAGGCCATTGTCGGTTCTCAACCTCTTTACCTTTCTGCCAGTTTGATTTTCGACAAGAGTCTTCCAACTTTTGAAATTCTCAAAAGTTTCATCCTTAGTCTTCTGGATGAATACCCATAACTTTCTGGAATAGTCATCTACTATGGATAGAAAATACTTTGCTCCTGAATGTGATGGACACCTTGCAGGCCCCCAAAGATCAGCATGGATGTAATCAAGGGATCCATGTGTTCTTTGTTTGCCTTTGTTGAACTTCATTCTACAGGACTTTCCAAGTACACAGGGTTCACAAAACTTCAGCTTTTCGACTTTATCTCCACCAAGCAGATTTTGTTTCCCTAATTCGACTAGACCCCTTTCACTGACATGGCCCAATCTCATGTGCCAAATTTCTGTCTTCGACAAAGGTTTCGTAGATGCAACATTTGTCGAACCACTTAACACTTCAGCCTCAAGGGTATACAAGTCTTGTTTCTTCACGCCTCTCAAGACTTCCTTCGACCCTTTCATGACTCTCAGGATACTTTTCTCTCCTTGAAACACATATCCTTTCTTGTCGAATTCACCAAGAGAAATCAAATTTCTCTTCAAATCAGGTACATACCTGACTTCAGTCAACAATCTTATTGACTCATCATGGAGCTTGAATCTTACAGATCCAACGCCTGCAATCTTGCAAGCTTTGTTGTTTCCCAGCAATACAGATCCACCATCTTGATCACATAATTCCTCGAACAAGTCTTTGTTTGGAGTCATGTGCCAAGTGCATCCAGAATCCATAATCCACTCCTTCGACGAGTTGTTGCTTGAAACCACAAGAACATCAGATGATTCGAAATCATCTTGGACAATAGCTGCATTGCCATTATCCTTACCTCCATGATCTTTCAGGCGTTCAGGGCACACCTTTCTTGTGTGACCTACTTTCTTACAGTGGTAGCATCTAATACCAGATGCGTCACCACTATAAGACTTCGACTGATTTTTACCTTTCCTCTTGTCGAATTTTCCTTTAACAGCCAACCCTTCACCAACCGTCGAAGGTTTATGCTCCTTACGTTCGTTCAAGTCCTTAGAGTATAAAGCTGATTGAACTTCTTCAAAGGTCAGGGACTCTCTTCCATACAAGAGGGTTTCTTTGAAGTGAGCATGTGATCTGGGCAAAGCGCACAATAATAACAGCGCTTGATCTTCATCATCAATCTTTACGTCAATATTTTCAAGATCAAGAATCAGCTTGTTGAACATATCCAACTGCTCAGCCAACACTTTGTCTTCAATCATCTTGAATGAATACAAAGCTTGCTTCAGGTAGAGTCGATTTACCAGAGATTTGGTCATATACAAACTTTCAAGTTTCACCCATAACCCTGATGCCGTCGTCTCCTTTGATACCTGTCGAAGAACCTTATCACCAAGGCTCAACAAAATTGCGCTGTGTGCTTTCTCGATCATGGCCGTCTTCTCTCTTTCTGTTAACGCAGCGTCCATCGCCGTCGCTCCCTTCAACGCTTCCAAACAACCCTGCTGAACCAGTAGGGCTTTCATCTTCAAGCGCCATAGACCGAAATCATTCACTCCGGTGAACTTTTCAATCTCATATTTTGTTGAAGGCATCTTCTCCACGCTCACCGCACCAATTTGTTGTGAATTCAATGCCAATAACAAAGTATAGAATAAGGGAAGAATAAAGAACAAGGAAGAAGAAGAACACAAGAATTGGTTATAACTGCTATTCTTTACTTTCTCTTAGAAAAACAAGATTACAAGTTTACAAGAATAACAAATAACCCTCTCACCCTAAATTAGGATTTGCTGTGTTGCAATGATGAGAGACTAGTATGCTATTTATAATAAAACCTAACATACTAACTAATGGGCTTTTTCCACAAGGCCCATTATACAAGCTAACTTAATAATCAAGCTAACTTAACAAATTAGGGTTTAAACACTAAAACCTAATTTAACAAGCATTCTTCGACAAATACATGCTAGACCCTTCTTCGACTACAGCATGTACTTCGATTATACTAGAGTTCGATCCAATATCCCACATCTACTAATGACATAGATATCAAATATTATTGTGAAAAATACAAGTCTAAATTTTTAAATGACTGTAGATGAAAATTCTCTTTCTCCAGTAGGACAACAATACAACCACAAAAACTATCACCCATCAAAATAATCGATAAATCAAAATTACAGATTCTAAAATATTAAAAAAAAGACAATAACAAACAATTTTATATCTCCAACAAAAAAAAAAACACAATAAGAAACACATAGATCACAAAATTACAAATCAAGGCATACCATGAATACAAATAACTTTTAATCATCAATAAGAAGAAAACCAATAACAAGTCCAAAAATAAGGACATCAAAACATCCACACATAATTCAAAACAAGCGTTACACACTATCGTCCTTACTCAAAAATATTTGTCTAAATACTATTACTCAGATACTAATTATAACAATACAAATATAATTTTATTATATCATATATTGTTAGTTTTAGAATAACAAATAGTTGGAAGGGATAATTATTCATTCACAAAATAGGGCTTATAAATAGCCTTACAAGCAGAATAAAATCTACTGCTAACAAATTTGAAACGTGGTAATAACCAAATAGAAACAAACTCTATTCTTCCTAAAGAACAGGTCTTTCCTAAAAACTAGAAATTGCTAAACAAACAAAAGTACAGCTAATAGTTTAATAATAATAATAATAATAAACTTCCTAACAATCCCTCCCTTAAACTAATTCATCTGAACTTTGTTATAATATGAATCATACTTTGTATACTTTTAACTTCTTGTATATTGCTCTTAGTAAATAAATTACACACACTTGGTCTTTTGTAGACTCAAACAAACTTTTACAATTCTAAAACAGTAAATTAAACAACATAACTGCTACATAACTACAAAAAGAAAACTATTGCCTTTCCTACTACCATAGTTAATACTAATCATTTATTTCTAACCCATTTAATATTTTATTTCAACAAAACTCCTCCTTAAACATTAAATGCTTCTTCGATCCAGCATCCCAATCATCTTCCTGCCTCTTTCGAATACTTCTCTTGATAGTGGTTTTGTGAAGATGTCAGCTGCTTGGTCTCTGCTTGCCACATGCCTTAGTTCCACGCTTCCTTCTTTCACATGTTCACGAATGAAGTGAAATCGAACGTCTATATGCTTGCTTCGTTCATAATTGACTGGGTTCTTTGCCAGCTCAATAGCTGATTTGTTGTCCACGTGTATTATTGTTGGGCCTTCCTGTTTCAGCTCCATCTTACTTATCAACCTTCTGAGCCACACTGCATGACAAACGCACCAGGATGCTGCCACGTATTCTGCTTCACACGTTGAAAATGTCACTATAGGCTGCTTCTTCGATAGCCATATAAAAGTTGTGTTTCCCATGAAAAACACATATCTTGCAGTGCTCTTTCGATCATCAATGTCTCCACACCAGTCACTGTCAGAATATCCAACTAGCTTGTAGTCTTCTGTCTTTGAATAAAACATCCCAAGTGATATTGTTCCTTGGATGTATCTCAGAATTCGTTTCAGCGCTTTCCAGTGTGTGTGAACTGGCTCCTCTATGAATCTGCTCACTATGCCAACACTTAGTGAAATATTTGGCCTTGTGCATGTGAGATATCGAAGGCTGCCTACCAAGCTTCGATATTTGCTTCCTTTGACCCGTTCTCCTCCATCAAACTTCGACAGCTTTGTGCCTGGCTCCATTGGCGTCGAAATTGGATTGCAATTCTTCATGTTATACTTTTCTAGGATTTCCTTTGCATACTTTTCTTGTGATATGAAAATCCCAGCTTCTTCTTGTCGAACCTCCAGACCAAGAAAAAATCTCATCAGACCTAAGTCTGTCATTTCGAATTCTCTTGTCATGGTGCTTTTGAAGTCTTCGATCATCTTAACATTATTGCCTAGAAAAATAAGATCATCAACGTACAGAGCCACAAGTAATAAATCACTTCCATTTTTCTTCACATAGAGCGCTGTTTCATAAGGGCATTGCTCGAATCCACTCTCCTTAAAATATGTATCAATGTGTGTGTTCCATGCCCTAGGTGCTTGCTTCAGCCCATACAATGATTTCTTCAGTTTCAGCACCTTCTTATCTTCTCCAGTTCTCATGTATCCAAGTGGTTGTTCGACATAGATTTCTTCTTCGAGCACACCATTCAAAAATGTTGTCTTGACATCCATTTGAAATATTTGCCATTTGAACTGAGCAGCTTGAGAGATGAGTAATCGAATTGTCTCCATTCTTGCAACAGGCACGAACACTTCGTCATAGTCAATGCCAGCTTTCTGCTTGTATCCCTTTGCAACCAGCCGTGCCTTGTATCTTTCGATCTCTCCTTGAGCGTTCATCTTTTTCTTAAATACCCACTTTACACCAATGGGTTGACTTCCTTTTGGTAATTCGACCAGCTCCCAAGTTTTGTTGTGTTCGATTGCTTTAATTTCTTCGTCCATGGCGCTTTTCCACTTCTCATCTCTTAACGCTTCTTCAACACTTATGTTTTCAGCATCTGCCATAAGACACATAAGATACACCTCACTTGTTGAATCATACAGATCTTGCAAACTTCTCATTCTGGGTTGTAGAGGTTCATCTCTATCTTCTATTTCTTCATGTTCTTCTGGAGTGTTTGTTGGTACAGCTATAGTTGTTTCTTCGACTGTATCAACAGCCTCTGTCGAACTGTTCCAGTCCCACTTGCTGGCTTCATTCATTCGAACATCTCTGCTTACAATTACTTTCTTGCTTATAGGATTGAACAGCTTGTACCCTTTCGTCTTCTCATCATATCCAATGAATATGAACTTCTGACTTTTGTCTTCAAGCTTTGTTCTTCGTTGGTCTTGTACATGTGCATAAGCTATGCTACCAAAAACTTTTAGATGAGATATTGTTGGCTTCTGTCCACTCCATGCTTCTTGTGGTGTTTTGTCTTCCAGCTTCGAATGTGGACACCTATTCTGAATGTAAACAGCACATTGTACTGCTTCTGCCCAGAACTCTTTCAGCATACTCTTGCTTTTAAGCATTGATCGAACCATGTCAAAGATAGTTCGATTCTTCCTTTCAGCCACACCATTTTGCTGAGGTGAATATGGCGCTGTTAGGAATCTTCTTATGCCCTGTTCTTCACAGTACTTCACAAAGGCCATCGAAGTATACTCTCCTCCTCTGTCTGATCGAATTGATTTGATGTTTCTTTCTGTTGTCTTTTCCACCATTACTTTGAATTTCTTGAACACTTCTAGTGCTTCAGATTTTTCTTTCAGAAAATAGACCCAGGTTTTTCTTGAGTAGTCATCAATGAAGGAAATGAAGTATCTTTTTCCACTGAAGGATTCTGGAGTAATTGGCCCACATATATCAGTATGTATCAATTCGAGTATCTGTTTGGCTTGATACTCTGCCTTCTTCTGAAATGAGGTTCTGGTTTGTTTGCTGAGCACACATTCTTCACAAAATTTTCCTTCGAACTCCATGTCTGGTAATCCATGCACCATGTTCCTCTTCGCCAACCTTCTCAGACCAGCATGATGTGGGTGACCAAAGCGCATGTGCCATAGTGACGCTTTGTCTTGTACTTTGATCTGTAGACATTTCTCTCGAATGTTCCTCAAGTTAAGTTTGTACATTCGATTTCTCTCCATTTCGACAGCAGTAATTAGATATCCTGCCTTGTCCTTCAACTGCAGTGTTCGATCTTTCATCAAGATCGAAGCACCTTTTTCTGTGAGTTGTCCCAGACTTAATATGTTGGTCTTAAGGTCTGGTACATAGTAGACATCTTCGATTGACCCAATCAAGCCATCCTTCTGCAAATAGCTGATTGTGCCCTTTCCTTCAACTTTCACCTTCGATGCATCTCCAAAAGACACGCTGCCATCTTCAACTACTTTCATATCTTTAAATAGGTGTTTGTAACCACACATGTGATTACTTGCTCCTGAGTCAAGATACCAAATACTGTCATTGGTGTTGATTTCGTTTTAGGCCATCAGGAGAAACCCTTCATTCGATTCAGCTTCCAGGGCCAGATTGGTTGTCTCTTCAGTCTTCTTTTCATTTTGACAGTCTTTTGCAAGATGTCCCACTTTGTCACAGTTGTAACATTTGTAGGAGTTGCAATCCTTCGCGTAATGGCCATACTTGCCACACTTGTAGCATTTGAAATTTGAATAATTCGAACGACCACCTCTTTGGCCACGTCCTCTGCCACGCCAGTTTTGTTGGCTCGAATTTCCTCTTTCGAAGTTACTGCCTCTACCACTTCGACCACTGTCACGTCCTCCACGTCCACGTCCTCTTCCTCAAAAGTTGTTCGAAAAGAGTACTTTTTCATCTTTCGATTCTTTTGTTTGGTTTGCTTCTTCTTCTGCCTCTTCTTTCTTCTTCATCTTTCTTTGTTCATGTGCTTCGAGCGAACCAGTGAGCTCTTCGATTGAGAGCGTCGAAAGGTCCTTCGATTCTTCTATTGCACACACCAGATTTTCAAACTTGTCTGTTAAAGATCTTAAGATCTTTTCAACAACTCTTGCATCAGCTACTGTCTCACCATTTCTTGTGAGTTGATTCACCACTTTCTGCACACGAGTGATTTAATCTGATACATTTTCTGTATCCTTCATTTGTATCCTCTCCAATTCGCCACGAAGCGTTTGGAGTCGAACCTGCTTCACTCTGTCTACTCCTTTGAACACCTTCTCTAACGTGTCCCACGCTTGTTTCGACGTAGTCGAACTAGCAATCTTCTCGAAGCCTGATTCATCCACAGTCCTGAACAACATATATAGTGCTGTTTTGTCCTTCGGTCGCGTCTCTTTCAACGCCTTCGTTTGGGCTGCTGTATATCCTCCAATTTCTGTTGGTTCTTCAAACCCATCATTGGTCACTTACCACGCATCTAGAGATCCAAGAAGAGCTTTCATTTGGATGCTCCAGTTTTCATAGTTTGACTTCGTTAGCCGTGGTAACGGCATTTGGTTCATCATGTTCGCCATGAGCTCTGATGCCAAATTGTTATAATATGAATCAGACTTTGTATACTTTTAACTTCTTGTATATTGCTCTTAGTAAATAAATTACACACACTTGGTCTTTTGTAGACTCAAACAAACTTTTACAATTCTAAAACAGTAAATTAAACAACATAACTGCTACATAACTACAAAAAGAAAACTATTGCCTTTCCTACTACCATAGTTAATACTAATCATTTATTTCTAACCCATTTAATGTTTTATTTCAATAAACTTAGCTTACTTCAGCAATGTCCGTAACTCCAAGCATCCCACGAAGCTTTTCAAATTGTTCCAATTTCAATGGCTTCGTCATAATGTCCGTTGTTTGATATAAGACAAGGATATTTGAAGAAGTTTTCTGTATGATTTTATTAACTGATATTTTGCCTCTTATACAAGAGTAAATGTGACAGTTATAGAGATTCCTAAAACCTCTCCATAAGGCCACTAACATGATATACAGACCATGATTTTAGGCATGAATAAACTAACACCATTGACCGAGTTTAGTTGAATAAATAATAACAAATAATTAAATTAAATAACATTAATTTAATTCTCTAACATGCCCCCGCAAGCTGGACGGTCGACGGGAAAGTCCGAGCTTGTTGATGATAAATTCAAACTGGGGACAGTGGATAGGGTTCGTCAGAACATCGACGAGCTGGTCGCCAGTGGAAACATGAGTTACCCGGAAAACACCACGTTGCACATTCTCCCGAACAAAGTGATAGGCGATGGCAATGTGTTTCATTCTAGAGTGGAATACAGGATTGGATGAGAGAAAGGTGGCACCCATATTGTCACAATATATGGGAGGTTGATGGATCCAGTGATGGAGCTCTTTGAGGAGAGACATGAGCCAAAGAACTTCGGATGCAGTGTCTGCGAGGGCTCGGTACTCAGATTCTGTGGAGGAACGAGCCACATCTCTTTGCTTTTTGGAGCCCCAAGAGATAGGGGTGGAACCGAGATAAATTATGAATCCAGTTGTGGAGACGTAAGTGTCCCTGTCACCAGCCCAATCGGCATCGGAAAAGGCATGTAATGTTGTGGATGAGCTGGGAGAAACAACGATGCCCCTGTCGATAGTTCCGACAAGGTATCGAAGCAAGTGTTTGAGAGCAGCCCAGTGAGATGATGTGGGATGTTGCATAAATTGGGACAGTCTATTGACTGCATATGCAACATCAGGACGGGTTAAGCTTAGGTATTGCAAGCTGTCGACGATACAACGATAATCGGTGGGTGAGGGAAGTGGTTCACCTTTTTTTTTGAGTAGGGGAGTTTATGCAGAGAGTGGTGTTGTGACTGGTTTGACATCCTCCATGCCATCTTTGATGAGCACATCACTGATATATTTTCTTTGAGACAAAAAGAGGCCACCAGAGTGATGTGGGATTACTTCAACACCCAGGAAATATGATAAGGTGCCTAAATCCTTGAGAGAGAATTGTGCAGCAAGGCGTTGAACAAGTTGGGTCATGGCTGTGTCGGTGTTTCTGGTGACGATAATATCATCCACATATACCAATAATACAAGAAAGATTGACTCACTGGAATGGATGAAAAGTGACGCATCTGCCGCAGAGGTTACAAAACCAATTTTGAGTAAAAAGGAGCGGAGTTCAGTGTACCACGCCCGCGGTGCCTGTCGAAGACCATACAGAGCTTTGTTGAGCCGGCAGACATGGTTGGGATGAGATGGATCTGTGAAGCCTGGCGGTTGGCATACGTACACCTCCTCAGAAAGTGAACCTTGCAAGAACGCATTGTTGATATCGAGTTGACGCAAGTGCCAACCCTTGGAGACGGCTAACGTAAGAATGACTCTAATAGTAACCGGTTTGACCACGGGGCTGAACGTCTCATGGAAATCCCATTCGGGCCGTTGATGGAAGCCTTTTGCGATGAGCCTTGCCTTTAGACGATCAATAGAACCATCTGGAAGATATTTGGTTTGAAATACCCATTTGCTACCAACCAAGTTTTGTATGGGGTGGGGTGGAACTAGAGTCCAGGTATTGTTGGCGCATAAGGCATCATACTCCTGTTGCATTGCTTCCCGCCATGCTCGATCCTTGAGAGCTTGCGTGATTGTTCATGGTTCAATGGGTGGATGAGGAGTGGCAGAGAGGTTCATCTTGTGGAGGGGTTTGAAGATGTTGTTTTGGGATCGAGTGACGATGCCACGATCCGGGATGATTTGAGTGGGTGGCGGTGTTGATTGTGGTTATGGGTATGAGGACTGAGAGGTAGAGGGAGTGGCAGCGAAGGGACTGGATATAGAGGATGATGGAGATATGAGTGGATTTGTTTGAGAGAGGCTGCGGAGCTCGTTGGACTTGGAGAATTAGGGGGGTTGGGAGTGGAGTTTAGTGAGCCTGGTGATGGGGTAGGTGGATAACTAGGATATGATGAGGCTGATTGGGACGGAGATGGAGGTGGCCTGGGACATGGGAGGATGGGTACTGATAAAGTGGTCCAATTTGTATGTTGTTCTGAATTTTGTGTAGTTTTGGGTTGTTGCCGAAACGGGAATTCGGTTTCAACAAATTTGACGTGCCTTGAGGTGTAGACGCGTCGGGTTTTTGGGTCCATGCAATAGTAAGCATGTTGAGCTGTGGAGTAACCTACAAAAACACAAACAACAGATCTGGATTCTAATTTATGAGAAGTATATGGTTTTAACCATGGAAAACACAAACAACCAAAACTTTTTAACTTAACATAATCTGCATTTTGTTTAAAAATAATAGAAAAAGGTGATCGATTTTGTAGAGTTGGGGTCGGAAGACGATTGATGAGATATACCACGGTGAGAAGTGCGTGAGGCCAAAACTCAAGTGGCATACCAGAGTGTGTTAGTAGGGCAAGACCAGTTTCGACTATGTGACGGTGTTTACGTTCGGATATACCGTTGTGTTCGGGAGTATGTGGTGGTGAAGTAAAGTGACTTATTTCGTGTTGACTTAGGAAATTTTTAAGAGCAATAAACTCGCCGCCATTATCAGAATAGAATACTTTGATTTTTGTTTTGAAGTAATTTTCGACAAGTGACCGAAATTTAATGAATGTATTTTGGACATCGAATTTCCGTTTGAGTGGATAAATCCAAGAATATCGTGTAAAGTGATCAACAAAAACAACATAATATTTGAATCCATCGTACGAAAATATAGGAGAGGTCCATACATCCGAGAAAATAACTTCAAGAAAATAATTTGAACAAAGACTAGAATTATGAAATGGGAGCTTGTGACTCTTATTTAATTGACAAGAGGTGCAATCAGATTGCTCAAAAGTGGGGGAGCTAATCTGAAGTTATTGTTGAATTAATTTGAATGTAGCAGCAGATGGATGACCTAAGGCGTGGTGCCATTGTGGATTGGAGTCGCGGGACGAAGACAAAATTGTAGGAGAGCAGGTGGGCCACATGTATAAGCCGTCTCTACAAGGTCCATTAAGAAGAATCCTACCTGTTTTGAGACACTTAACATGAAAAGAATTGGGTAAGAAAACAATAGCACAATTCTGTTGAGTTGAAAGTTGAGAAATAGAGATAATGTTTTTGGTCATTTGTGGAACACAAAGAGTATCAGCTAATTTAAACATAGATGCAGAAGTGTTAAGTGAAAGAGTTCCAGAGTTAGTGATTCGCAAACCTTCACCACTGCCCATGAATAGTTCGTCTGGACCGTTGTAGGGATAATGGAGGGAGAGTTGGTCGAGGTCGTTGACAACGTGATGCGTTGCACCGCTGTCGACTATGAAGTTTTGAGAGGCGAAGGCAGTGTTGGCAGTGTGAGCTTGAGATGGGGTATGAGGTGCAGGATTTTTGGGCAATGTTGGAGGACGAGCAGCCGGATGCTGTTGGCGGAAGAGAGGATAGTAGGCAACGACATGGCCCATTTCACGACACCATTGGCATTTGCCGAGAAAGGGTCAAGCGTGTTGCGGGGGGGCCATGGGAGGAGTGCGGAAGTGAGTGGGAGTTGAGCGGTTGAATGGCTGTTGATGGCGTTGCCGATTGTTTCGAGGACGAGACTGTGCATTCAGGGCCGTTGCTGGTGCACCCGAGTTGGTTGCTGCAGTGTGGAGTTCATGTTCCCTGACGATGAGCTTCTCGTGAAGCTCGTCAATATTGATGGTGGTATCCCGGGCCTTGATCGCGTCAATAATGGACTGATAATTTCCATCGAGACCTTCGAGGACATAGGAGACAAGTTCGTCATCGTCAACCGGTTTTCCGAGCGAAGCGAGGAGGTCCGCGGTCAAAGTGACCTATTGAATGTATTCAGTGATCGACTTAGAGCCTTTTGTTGAGGAGCGCAACTTTGCTTTGAGTTGATTAAGGTGGCCCTTTGATGGGTTGGCATAGGTGCGGGCGAGAATATCCCATGCTTCTTTTGAGGTGGTGGCTCGAGTGATCAACGGAGCCACAGAGGTGTCGAGGGTACCGACTAGAGCGCCATAAAGGAGTTTATCCTGACGCATCCAGGAATTGAATGCCAGGTTGGGGGTGGTGACGTTGTTGGCAGTGAGAGTTGTGAGCGGAGCAAGGTGGTCGCCGTTGAGAAACTTGAACAAGTCATATCTGGTGAGAGTCGCCTGAATTTGCGACTTCCAGGTTATGTAGTTTGAAGTGGTAATTTTTATGGCGTTGGTGAAGTGCATAATGACGAACGGGCGGGCGCCGTCGTTTGGGTTAGTAATGGTGGTGGAAAATTCAGCAGCCATGGTGTTTGATTTTAGAGAAGAGATAGATCACCGGCTGATACCATATAAGACAAGGATATTTGAAGAAGTTTTCTGTATGATTTTATTAACTGATATTTTACCTCTTATACAAGAGTAAATGTGACAGTTATAGAGATTCCTAAAATCTCTCCATAAGGCCACTAACATGATATACAGGCCATGATTTTAGGCATGAATAAACTAACAGCATTGACCGAGTTTAGTTGAATAAATAATAACAAATAATTAAATTAAATAACATTAATTTAATTCTCTAACATTTGATTCTCATAGGCACAATAGCTCAACTTGATAACTCCATTGTTTACTAAGTCCCTAAGAAAGTGGAATTTCACATCAATATGTTTACTTTTTCCGTGAAACACAGGATTTTTGGATAGTTGTATAGTAGAACTATTGTCGCACATGATCATAGTTGCTGTTTTATTTTCAACTTCAATCTTATCCAACACTCTTCTAAGATAAACACATTGACACACACATAAAGCTGCTGCTATGTATTCCACCTCCGTGGTGGAGAGAGCGACAACCAGCTGTTTCTTTGAGGCCCAAGAAATAGCTCCCGCTCCCAATTTAAACACAAATTCAAAAGTGCTTTTTCGATCATCTAAGTCACCGGCATAATCACTATCAGTGAAGGCCACCAATTTTAGATTGTATTCTTGCTTCCTGTAAAAGATACCCAAATTAATTGTGCCTTTTAGGTACCTTAAGATCCTCTTTGCTGCCAGCCAATGTGCCATAGTAGGTCTAGCCATGAACCTGCTTATTAAACTAACACCAAACATCATGTCAGGTCTAGTTACAGTCAAATACATAAGGCTTCCAACCACTTGCTTATACAGAGTTTCATCAACGGCTACACCTCCCTCGTCTTTGCGTAATTTCGTACCCGGTACAATGGGATTTTTCACAGCATTACTGTCTTCCATACCAAATCTAGCTAAAACCTCCTTTGCATATCTTCTTTGACAAATGAATATTCCACCTGCACATTGCTTCACTTCTACTCCAAGAAAATGCTTCATTTTCCCAAAATCAGACATATCAAACTCCGACATCATTGAATTTTTAAACTCATCACACATGCTTCTATCATTCCCGGTAAAAATTAAATCATCAACATAAAGGCTTACAATTAAGAGTTTACCTTCTTTTGATTTTGTAAATAGAGTATGCTCGCTAGAACATCTTTCGAATTCTTCTCGTATGAAATAAGCTTCGATTCTGCTGGACCAAGCCCGCGGTGCTTGCTTGAGCCCATATAATGCCTTTTTTAGTTTGTAGACTTTCTCTTCTTCTCCTTTCTTTACAAACCCCGCGGGTTGCTCAACATAGACTTCTTCTTTTAGCTCACCATGAAGAAAATCGCTTTTTACATCAAGTTGAAAGACCTCCCAACTAAATTGTGCAGCTATTGCAAGAATTACACGGATAGTGTCGAGTCTTGCCACCGGAGAAAATACCTCAGTATAATCAATACCATGGCGTTGTGTATACCCTTTTGCTACGAGCCTCGCTTTGAACTTCTCCACAGTACCATCTTCATTCAACTTTGTTTTAAATACCCACTTGACTCTAATAGGTTTGATATCTTTAGAAATCACAGTCAGTTCCCAAGTTTGGTTCCTCTCAATGGATTTAATTTTTGTTGACATTGCTTCCCTCCAGTTCTTGCATTTTACTGCTTCTTCAAACGTTGTAGGGTCATTGTCAGTTACCATCATCATTGCATTCATATTTTCATCATCAGAAAGACCTTCCCCTGTTTCATAATCTGTCATCCATATTGGTTCTCTTCTTACTCGCATGCCCCTCCCTTCAACTAAATCGTTATCATCAGAATTTGGCTCATTTGGGGGTGAAATTGTCAGACTACTTGATTTGTTGGAGCTGCTGTTAGAGATGCTGGAACTGCTGAAATTTTCAGGACTGCCACTCAAGTTATTTGGGCTTGTTTCACCAAGTTCTTCATTTTGATCCGCCACAGTATCTCCTTCATCTTCACACTCTAGTATATCTCGCTTTATTTCTTCAACAGATCTGCCCCAATACCAACCTTTTTCTTCTTCAAAAACAACGTCCTTGCTGACAATAATTTTCTTTGAGATTGGATCATACAACCTCCATGATTTTGATTCATCGCTCACTCCTAGAAGAACACATCTTCTTCTTTTGTCATCTAATTTGCTCCTATTTTGATCTGGTATATGAACATGTGCCACACATATGAAAACTCGGAAGTAATCTACCATTGGTTTTTCATTGCTCCATGCCTCTTCTGGGGTCTTATCTTCAACCGCTGTTGTCGGGCATCGACTCAGAATATGAACGCACCATTTTACAGCCTCGGACCAGAAAGTCTTGGGAACCTTTCTTTCATTTAGCCTGGATCGGACATCATTCATAATTTTCCTATTTTTTCTCTCGGCAACTCCGTTCTGCTGCGGTGTATAGGCTGCTGCCAATTGCCTACCGAGGATCCAAATGAACATCTTACAAAAAAATTTCAATTTGCCGACACAGTTATAACAAATGGTGTTAGTAAAGATGCAATAAGATTACGTCTTTTCCCTTTCTCGCTAAGAGATAGAGCTTGGGCTTGGTTGCAATCCTTGCCTTCAAATTCCGTCACTACGTGGGAAGGACTTAAGACTGTATTTTTAGCACGATACTTTCCCCCAAGCAAGACTGCTGCATTAAGAGCTCAAATCAACGAATTTAGGCAGAAGGATACTGAATCGCTATTCGATGCATGGGAACGCTACAAAGATATGATGCTAATGTGCCCACATCACGGACTAGAAAAATGGCTGATCATCCACACGTTTTATAATGGACTCTTGTACAACACAAGACTCTCTATAGATTCCGCCGCAGGTGGTACACTGATGGACAAGCCTTACGACGAAGCTAACCAACTCATTGAAAATATGGCTCAAAACCACTATCAGTGGGGAGGAGAAAGAACACCTGTGGAGAAAAATCAAACCAAAAGTGGGATGTACGAGATTAGTAGCCTAGATAAAGTTAATGCTAAGGTAGATGCTCTTACTCAAAAGATAGAAAGCTTGACCTTACCTCTTGCAGCCACCGTGGCTGCAGTTACCCCAAACTGTGAAGTTTGTGGAGTTCCTGGTCATGTTGGAACCGAATGTCAAATCTTAGCAGGAATATCAGCTGATCAGGTGAATTACGCTCAAGGTAATCCTTATGCTAATACCTATAATCCTGGTTGGAAGAACCATCCTAACTTCTCGTACAAGAACAATAACGCTTTATATGCACCTGGCCAAGCACCTGCTGTACCTCCAGGTTATCAAAAAACCGCTGTTAATGTTCCTAACATTCCTAAGAAATCTAACCTTGAAATCCTAATGGAAAATTTTATCGCTAATCAAGCTCAACAAAACAAAGAATTCCTCAATCAAAATGTTCACACCGGTGAACAAATGAAGTTATTAGCAAATAAGGTAGATGCCCTAGCAACTCACAATAAAATGTTAGAAACCCAAATCTCCCAAGTAGCACAACACCAAGCTAGTTCTGCTGCACCTGCTGGTACATTTCCTGGACAGCCGCAACCTAATCCTAAAGGACACGCTAATGCTATCACATTACGAAGTGGGACAACACTTGATGGACCGGTAGATCCTAGACTCCAAAATCCGACCATGTATAAGAAACCTGAAAAGGAAGCAGAGAAATCGAAAGAACAATCTGAGAATGTAGAGGAAGACGAGAATGAGAACAGAGAGGCTTCGGAAAAACCTTACGTACCCCCACCGCCATATAAACCACCAATTCCATACCCTCAAAGACTTGCAAAATCCAAGAACGAGGGGAAATTCAAGAAATTTGTAGAACTTCTGAAACAATTAAACGTTACTATTCCGTTTACAGAAGCTATAACCCAAATGCTGTCATATGCTAAATTCCTAAAATAAATATTGTCTAATAAGAAAAAAATTGTTGAAAACGAAACCGTTATGATAACTGCCGAATGTAGCGCCATAATTCAAAATAACATGCCTCCAAAGCTAAAAGATCCTGGTAGTTTCTCCATACCATGTGTAATTGGAAAATATGTCATAGACAAAGCTCTATGCGATTTAGGAGAAAGTGTTAGTCTAATGCCCTTATCTATTTGCGAGAAGCTCAAACTAGGTGACATGAGACCTACCAAGATGTCCCTACAACTAGCCGACAGATCAGTCAAATTCCCTATTGGTATGCTAGAAAACATTTCTGTACGAATAGGACAATTTTACATATCGACTGCCTTTATAATAATGGACATCAAGGAAGATTCAAACATTCCCATCATACTAGGAAGACCATTTTTAGCCACTGCATGAGCCATTATTGATGTTAAGAAAGGAAATCTTACCTTCGAGGTAGGAGAAGAAAAAGTAGAATTCATTCTTTCCCAATTCTTCAAAGCCCCTGCTATAGATGAATCATGCTGTTTCCTAGATATTATTGATGAATGTGTCAAAGAACTAGAAATCCCAGAAGACACCTATTCTGGGATGTTGAAAATTCCGACACCAACTATCCTCAAGGATGATGACTGGAAACAAGAATATCAAGATGCCAACCTAAGCAAATGTTTCGCCTTAACACCTGATCCTACCCCAACTGATAAGAAAACTGGTATAGAACTTAAAACGTTACCTGAAGATCTTAGGTATGAATTTTTAGTCAAAAAGCTCGAACGACCAGTTATAGTCAATGCCAATTTAGGGAAGATCGAAATCGAAAAACTTCTTAATGTGTTAAGGAAGTATCCAACCGCGTTAGGCTATAATATATCAGATCTAAAAGGAATAAGCCTTTCTCTATGTATGCACCGTATTATGCTGGAGGAGGACTGCAAGACTTCTAGAGAACATCAAAGACGAATAAATCCTATCCTAAGTGAAGTCGTTAAGAAAGAAGTACAGAAACTACTAGAGGCAGGCATCATATATACAATATCAGATAGAAACTGGGTCAGTCCAGTTCACGTAGTACCTAAGAAAGGAGGTGTTACGGTTATAACAAACACAAAAGGCGAATCGGTGGCACAACGTACCCAAACAGGATGGAGAATGTGTATCGATTACAGAAAACTAAACAAAGCTACACGCAAGGACCATTTCCCATTACCATTCATTGATCAAATGCTCGAGCACTTAGCCAAACATTCCCATTTCTACTATCTTGACGGATACTCAGGATTCTTCCAAATTCCCATTCTTCCTGATGATCAAGAGAAAAACACATTCACATGCCCCTATGGTACCTTTGCATACCGAAGAATGCCATTTGGACTATGTAACGCACCTGCAACTTTCCAACGATGCATGATGGCAATTTTTGCAGACTTTTTGGACGGAATTATGGAAGTATTCATGGACGATTTTTCTGTCTGTGGAGAAAGTTTTGACGGATGTTTATTAAATCTTGAACTAGTACTGAAACGCTGTGTCAATGTCAACCTAGTGCTCAATTGGGAAAAATGTCACTTCATGGTGAGACAAGGAATTGTGTTGGGGCACATTGTATCAAACAGAGGGATTGAAGTCAATAAAGCAAAAATGGAGGTTATCAAAAACCTTCAACCACCCAAAACAGTTAGAGAAATAAGAAGTTTTCTAGGACACGCTGGTTTTTACCGACGTTTTATAAAAGATTTCTCTAAAATCACTAAGCCGCTAACTGAATTATTGATGAAAGAAGCCGAGTTTATTTTCGACGATAAATGCTTAAACGCATTTGAGACGCTTAAAGAAGCCTTAATTTCAACACCTATTATGCAACCTCCTGATTGGAACCTACCATTTGAAATAATGTGCGATGCGAGCGATTATGGTGTAGGCGCAGTCCTAGGACAACGCAAGGATAAAAAGCTTCACGCTATCTACTACGCAAGCAGAACACTCGATCCCGCACAAATGAATTATGCCACTACAGAAAAGGAACTCTTAGCTGTTATATTCGCATTGGATAAATTTCGTTCCTACTTAGTGGGCGCCAAAATCGTTATTTACACGGATCATGCTGCGATCCGATACTTGCTAAGTAAGAAAGACGCCAAACCACGATTACTCAGATGGATCTTACTCCTACAAGAGTTTGACTTGGAAATAAAAGACAAAAAGGGGACTGAAAACGTGGTAGCAGACCATTTATCAAGATTGGATGGAATCCAAACCGAGAGTGTTCCCATAAACAAAGATTTCCCATATGAACGCCTTATTGCTAAACTAGAGATAGCTCATATCGACAATTTAGATCAACACAATGAACATTTAACAATTGCGGTAGTAAAAGCCATTTGTACCAATACCACATTACCGTGGTACGCTGATTTCATTAACTATTTAGCCGCCGGTGTTTTACCACCCGATTTAACGTACCAACAGCGGAAGAAATTCTTCCATGATCTTAAACACTACTTTTGGGATGAACCACTACTCTTTAAAAGAGGCACCGATGGTATCTACCGTCGCTGTGTTCCTAACGATGAAATAGACGACGTCATTGCCCACTGCCATTACGCCCCTTATGGTGGACACGCTAGTACATCGAAAACTTGTGCAAAAATACTTCAAGCTGGTTTCTTTTGGCCTACTTTATGGAAAGACGTCCACGTAGCAATTATGAATTGCGACAGATGTCAGCGCACAGGAAATATATCTAGACGTGACGAGATGCCGCAAAAAGGGATTCTCGAAGTAGAAATTTTCGATGTATGGGGAATTGATTTCATGGGACCGTTCCCCGCATCTTTTGGAAATAAGTATATATTGGTAGCTGTTGACTACATATCAAAATGGATTGAAGCCGTCGCTGCACCCACAAACGATACACGAGTAGTACTTAAACTATTCAAGCATGTTATCTTCCCACGATTCGGTATACCAAGACTAGTAATCAGTGATGGCGGTTCCCATTTTATCTCTAGAATTTTGGAAAAACTACTTTCAAAATATGGCGTTAAACATCGCATAGCCACAACATACCATCCTCAAACGAGTGGACAAGTGGAAGTGTCAAATAGGGAAATTAAACAAATCCTTGAGAAAATCGTAGCCACATCCAGAAAAGATTGGTCCTCCAAGCTAAATGATGCTCTTTGGGCATATAGGACAACTTTTAAAACCCCTATCGGAACAACGCCGTTTAAATTAGTTTATGGAAAATCTTGTCATTTGCCAGTAGAATTAGAACATAAAGCTTACTGGGCCATTAAAACCCTTAACTTAAATTACAAGATTGCTGGCGAGAAACGAATATTAGATATCCATGAATTAGAAGAATTGCGTTTAGACGCTTATGAAAATGCTAGAATCTATAAGGAAAGAACAAAAAAATGGCACGATAAGCGTATCTCGCGGAAAGAATTTAAGGAAGGAGACATCGTACTCCTATTCAACTCTAGACTGGAACTTTTCCCGGGTAAATTACGTTCCAGATGGTTAGGACCATTCGAAATTAATAAAGTTTTCCCCAGTGGTGCGATAGAAATTAAAGGAAATTCTATCGAACCATTTATAGTCAATGGCCAGCGCTTAAAACATTATTTTAACGTCGGAAATCTAAACTATTCGGCTTATCTACAATTAAGTGAGCCACCTACCCCGATACCTAACTAAATAGGTACTATCTGTCGAGCCATCGACATAAAACAAAGGCGCTTCATGGGAGGCAACCCATGTTTTCTTTTAATTATTTTTGTTGTTTTAATATGTTTTTAATTTCTTCTTTTATTTTAATCTTTAAAACTTTCATGTTGCATCCCTTACTCCTTTTTTATTTTTATTTTTCTTTTATTTTTATTTTTCTTTTAAACTTTCTTTTTCTTCTTGATTTAACTTCAGCATTTTTAACCTGAAAATACTAACTTCGTTTTTCATACATTTATTAAACATTTTCAGGGGTAGTTCTTTAGCTTTAATATTTAGCTCCATGGCACGAGTAAACTACATGAATATCACCTTGAGAAGTAGGCACCAGAGAAGACGCTTTGAGGATCTAGCTGAGCGTGAGATGTATCCTACAATTTATGCTGATGACCATGCTTTGACTGCTTTAGGCATTCGTGAGAGTGTCATGTATCTGCTACACCAAATAGGCTGGGACGCTGCTCCTATTAGGAGACGTTATTGTACCTACAGAAAGTTGACCCTTGAGTTCTTGAGCACACTGAGCTACCTACCAAATCATGGGTTAGGGTTCAACCGCGGGCTGATCACCTTCAGACTGTTTGACATGGAGTACCGCTATAACCATAGGGAGTTTGCCAACCTGTTAGGATTCCCTAATGGGCCTGATGTTATTACCATGACCCAGGAAGACCTATTGCTAGATACTGGCCTTGATTTCTTATGGGGTAGCATTACTGGAAACAACCATCCCGAGCCATCTGACCTTTACTCGGAGTCCATCCACAACCCGACCATCAGGTACTTCCATAAGATCATTGCCCACACTCTTTTTGGAAAAGAGCAAAATGTTACATCAGTGTCACGTGATGAGCTTTTCATCATGTACGGTGCTTCTCAGAGCCACCCAGTAAATGGTTCCACCTATATGCTTGCTAATATGGAACGTATTATGCAAACACCAAATGCCCCAATCCTTTTAGGTGGTTTAGTCACTATGATCTCTAATGCCATTGGACTCCGAAGGCCTATGTTAGGATCAACTCCACACTATGGAATCAAGCCAATGAATATTGAATTTTGCTTCAACACTAGTTTTATAGGCAATCTTGGGCCAGATGAATTTGAACTGCTAATTAACCATGAAACTGTCCACCAGTTTGTACTCCCGAACCCTATAACTAGTGTCCATAATAGAGCAAACTGGCTTTTTGATCTCCACCATCCTCCCACACCGCCTTCATCTCCTTCCACTATTGACATCTATGAAGTCCCTAATACCTCTCGAGATGCCGAAGATCCTGAAACACCACCGGGATACCACCAGTTTCCCGACCCATGGGAGCAACATGTAGTTTCTACTGAGACCACCTTCCAGGCTCCAGAGATACCACCACCGCCTCCACCTACTATCACCCTCGACTCTTTGCATGAAGAAATTACCAGAATGTGGGGTGAGCTTACATCTCTACGTGAGGATTTCATCGCTTTTATGGATTTAGTGACAGACCAACTGGATTTCATGCACCAGCATATGTTCCCTACTCCTCGTGGCTAGAGATTGCCGTTGTTATGCTGATTTGTTCTTCTCTTGCATTTGTATACACAGTGAGGTCACTGTTTAGTTTAAGTGTGGGGGAGGAATCTAGTTTGTTTTAGTATTTTATCATTTTTATTATTATTTAAGTTATTATTTCCAAACAATTTTTACTCGTTAATGAAATTTCAATTATTCATCAAATTCTATTGCCTTACTGCCATTATTTCATTTCATACATGTTATTTCAATTTCAGTATATTTTTTATTTTTTATTAATTTACTGTTCATATTTTCTGCAAAAATTTTGTCATATGACGTGTGTTGGAAATATTGTGCCTGCTTACTGTGCTAGGATTGTGAGTTATAATATTGGAAATTAAAAGTGTCACGTTCATTCCATTAATATAATGAAATTGAACGCGTGACGCTCGTAACGCCCCCATGACGAGCGTAACACGCGTTTCACCGTGTTACGCCCGTCAGCCATTTGTGACGACCGTCACGCGCGCCCTATAGCAGAACCTGCTATTACAAAGCCGTTCCATCTTTCCTCTAAAACCTCCATTCTTCCAAAACCGTAACACACCCACTCAAATTTTTCCTCAACTTCCAACACTCCAACACTAAAAACTCCATCCACATTCCAAACCTTTTCCACGATTCAATCCTTTTACACGCACTATGGCCAACAATCAACAAGTTCCCACTCTCACTTTCAGATCCGGCGAACAAGGCGAAACCCAACGTCTCAAATTCCAGAAGTTCCAACGCCGCGGTCTCCAACCTACACGGTATGTTGATCTTGACTGTTTGAGGAATTTGGGACTGCTAGACAGCGTCCGACAATTGTTGCAGAGCGTGAATTTATGGAACCTGTGCCGCGAACCGCAACCCATTTATGAAACTCTAACCTTTGAGTTTTTGAGTTCCTTTGCGTACATCACTCCCCCTGGTGCCACGAACCAACTCTCAGGCGTGGCCAAATTTCGTATGTTTGGCATTGAGCATCAGCTACCCCAAACCGACATCGCACGATTATTAGGTTTCTGTTCTGACGAAGGTGTTCACCTCCGGGTGCCGGATAATTTCGGCGAGGAAGCTTTTAACTTATGGCACGGTATGACGAACATTCGTGCCGGATCCTACGACCACCTCAATGCCACGCACATTCATAATCCGGCTATCCGATACTTTCACCGCATCCTCAGCAACACCATCTTCGCCCGTGACAACAACCACAAGCTCAACTCCAAGGAGCTCTTCTTCATGCATTGCGCATTCACCGGGCAAAAGATCAATGCTGCCCCGTTTTTACTGGCTCATATTCACTCTATTTGTGCTAGAGGCGGAAAACCCTTCTATTTCGGAGGACTTGTCACTTATCTTTCCATAGCCCTGAATTATGGTGCTGCTCTCGCGGATATGCCTTCTATGGCACCGGCTTTGCTGACTATGGACCACTGCAAGGCTGTACATCTCATTTATGAGCGGGAGGATGGCAGATTCTACCCTGTGATCAGAAACACTGTTTATCATAACATCACTTTGCCTTGCAGGGACCGAATCGATCCACAAAACAGAGCTAACTGGTTGTTCGATCCTGCAGCTCCCGAGGGGCGTGCTCCTACTCATGAAGACCAACCTAATGCCCCCGCAGACGAAATGCAAGAAGAGCTGGACAGTGCTCCCCCCGTCCACGACATTCTAGGAGCTTCATCTGCACCACCTCCTATTACTCTTGAAGAAGTTCTCTGCGCCATCCATCTGCAGAATCAAATGAGCGTCGCACTTGAAAGAAGACAACAGGAACAATATGAGTATTTATGCGCTCAAAACACTCAGATCTTGACTGGACAGCGGAGCATGAATGAGAGGTTGGACGAGGCCCTGTCGGAACTCAACGCCTTAAGGTTGGACGTCAGCACCCTTGGCTACCAGGATACTGACACAGAAGCCACTCCTACCAGACGCTCTCGCACCAGGAGTAGAGGACGTGGTCATCAATAGTTTTCTTTATTTTCTAAGTAGTTTACTTTTTCTGTTTCATTTCCTTTCTGTTTGTTTTTGTAATTGTATTTCCCCGCCTATATACCGCAACATTGAGGACAATGTCGGATTTAGTGTGGGAGAGGTACCTTTCCATCTTCTATAAACAAGTAAATTTTTATGATACGTCTCAATTCAAATTCTTCGCTTTATTTAGCCATACCTAAAATTTTTACTTTATCTTCGCATTAGCCCGACATACCTATTTTAACGAAATACCAGTTGAGGAAGCCGAAAATGAATCAACAAGATCGATACGGTTATGACACCGTAGACTTCCTACTTACGCGATCCGTTTGAATAACCATTATACCTATATCTTGAGTTTTAGTTCTAAAGTAACCCCTAGTAGTTTATACTAGCAGTCAGCACCGTCTTGACACAAACCACGTGGAGAATCGATGAATATAAGTGTTTGATGCCTGATCATTGAAATATCCTTCTTATCTCACTGCTAAAAGAAAAGAAAATTTTGTGCACCAAAATATACGGTCACATATAAGAGTTGAGCAAATAATGAAGGAATCCACTGTTGGTTGGTTCAGAGGTATCTGGTTCTGAACTTGGTAGGGCGTGCTACGGCCCGATCCCCCACAACCTCCAATTTGGATAACATATGTAGGGTTGCCACATTCGTGTACCAGACCCCGTGCTAAAAGGATCAAAGTCACTAACCGATTACTCCACTACGTGTGTGCTAAGACAAAGGGCTTAATGTGATTGCGCCAGAATGAAACCGGGTGAAATAGATACGAGGAACTCTGGGCAGAATTATAACGGAACTGTTGGATAGTTCGTTTGAAATGGAAGCCTACGACTAAGCTTATTGCTTGTGTCATTAGCGTATCGTTAGTGTTTCACTCAAGTATCGGTCGAACTGACGAGGATTTCCTGAAATTTCTTTAAAAATCAGAGGTATGTCATGCATATGCGCTTGATAAAACTTGTCCGATCTTTCTGAATGACTATTTCCTTGAGGACAAGCAAAGGTTTAAGTATGGGGGAATTTGATAACAAGAAATCGTATCATATAATTACTACACATTTTATCGATTTTCATAATACATTGAGTCGTTTAACTCCCGATTGTTCCGAGTTTTTGTGTCTTTTCACAGGTACAACATGTTTCAACTCAAATCAGTGGAAAAGGGTCACATGAAGGAAGCTAACCAAGAATCAGAAGAAAAAGAACCAAATCTGCAAAGTCTGCAGATTTTGTAGCTGTGACGACCGTCACACCCTATGACGACCGTAACGCTCTCACAACTAGAAGGACGCTCGTCACACATCATTGACGAGCGTAACGCGCTATTTAAGCGCATTACGACCGTCACCCCCTCATGACGACCGTTACACGCTTAAAAACAACGTTATGGAATACAGAGAGACGTGGGCAACGCTGTGGGCAGTTTTCTTCTCCTATATTTCCTCAACTTCAGTAACCATGAATCCGAGTCTTCCTCCACTCAAGCTGTTCCAAAATTTTCTCAACTGCAAAATGTTCTTCTATAAATATGGAGCTGTTCAATGGATCAGGGTCGAAGAATTTTCTACAGAGCCAAATTTCTATTTTTCTGCATTATTCTATTTTCTTGCTTTTGAACCTTTTTATACCTACTGTAATTTTAGTTTCCAGAATTAGTTCCTAGAGTGTTAGTTCTTCATCCAAGAATTAACACGGTTATAGATTTCAATTAAATTGCAAGGAATTTGTAAGCATCCAAGATTACCACAACAACATTATTTACAGGTTTTTTATGCAATTGATATTTATTTATTCTTGTGCTATGTCATTTATTTTTATGAATTATATTTTAAGTTGTATAGTTACTAAATATATTATGTCCGGCTAAATTAATTTGTACCGGTATGTGACTCCTAAGTACCGAAAGAATTCGGTGATAACTTGGCTAAAAACATTTACAAATAATTTCTGGTTTCCAATTTCCATGTTTAATTTAACTACCCTTGTCACGAGAGTGAGAGGATAATTAACACGATTTTGCCACGAGAGTGGGAAATTAATTAAGGCAAGAACCTGCATGCGAGAGCTGGGGTTCGACCCAGATAGTGGTAACGAAACATTAATTAAATACATGAGAGTGTTTTAACAAATTAATTAAACTCAAATTGTTTTCAAAAAGTGTTATTAAATTTAAAGTGCATCCACTAGGTTTAGTAGCATGACTTATTTCATGAACACGAGAGTGTATGTCTCAGGTTTTTAAACAATTCATTTTTACCGAAATACTTTATATGCCAAGCGATTCACAGAATTCCCGAAGTCCGACTATCACATACCGGTATAGCTATTACTATTATTTTTAATTAAACTCCTTTTCCCCCTAAAACCAAATATTCATCGCTTAGTTAAACAATTGTAGCATTAGATCGTATGCGATTGATCCTCAGTCTCTGTGGGTTCGATAATCATTTAAAACTAGAACGAGTAAACTGTATACTTGCAGTTAGTATCCCAATAGACTCATAAAGTTCCGATCAGCACATATGTCAGATGGACGTGAAGTGTGCATTCCTAAATGGACCCTTAGATGAATAAGTCTATGTTAAACAATCAGTTGAGTTTGTGAATCATGACGAAGAAAGAAAGGTGTACATGCTGCATAAAGCCTTGTATGGATTGAAACAAGCTCCAAGAGCTTGGAATAATAAAATTGATAGTTTCCTAAGGGAGAAGGAATTTGTAAAGTGCACAACTGAACATGGAGTATATGTAAGAAGAAGCAATAGTGAATTGCTTATACTATGTCTCTATGTAGATGATTTGTTGATAACAGGTAGTTGTAAAAGTGAGATTGAAGACTTCAAAGGTGATCTCAGCAAGGAATTCGAAATGTCTGATTTGGGTGAGATTTCATATTTTCTTGGCATCGAATTCTACAAGAGCAATAGAAGTTTGATGATGCATCAAAGAAGATATGAAGGAGAAATTCTCAAGAGATTTGAGATGGAAGAATGCAACTCAACTTCGACACCTGCAGAACCAAGACTGCAATTGTCGAAAGATGCAGATAAAGACGATGTTGATCCAACCTAATACAGAAGACTTATTAGATCATTGAGATACCTTTGTCATACAAGGTCTGACTTAGCATACAGTGTAGGTATGGTAAGTAGATTCATGCAGAAGCCAAAGGTATCACATCTAGCAGCAGTGAAGAGGATACTAAGGTATCTCAAAGGAACCTTCGATTATGGCATTTTGTTTCCTGCAGCTGATAAAGGAAAAGAATGCAAGTTAGTGGAATACACTGATTCAAGTTGGTGTAGTGATGCTGAAGATCGAAAGTCAACAACAGGATATGTGTTTATGCTAGGTGGTGCACCAGTTTCTTGGAATTCAAGAAAGGAACCAGTAGTGACATTATCATCACGCGAAGCAGAATACGTAGCTGCTTCTCTTTGTGCATGTCAAGCAACTTGGATGGTGAACTTGGTCGAAGAGATAATAGAGAAAGATCATGGAGCAATTACCATGAAGATCGACAGCATGTCAGCTATCAATCTGGCGAAGAACCCAATAGCACATGGTCGAAGTAAGCACATCGAAATGAGGTTCCGTTATCTTCGAGAGCAGGTAGCAGATATGAAGATGAATTTGGAACACTGCAGAACTGAGAATCAAATTGTAGACATCATGACGAAGGGAGTGCAAGTCGAAGTATTCAAAAAACTAAGAGCCATGATGAACATAAATAGTTTATACATAATGAATTAGGTGGTGTGTTAAATTGTAATCCAGTGTGTCGAAATTATGTGTCGAAAATATTTGATTTGTTTTAGATTTAAATAGATTTGATTTAAGTCTAGAATAAATTAGATTTGATTTAGTAACAAAAAGATATTTTGAGCTTTGAGCTTAGGGTGTAAGCTCAGTTATAAATAGAGAGAGTAACCCCTATTTTTGTAAGCAAGTCATTCACAGTATTTTGCAGTTGTAAAGTGAATAATAAAGTTTTCACAGTTTGTGAGCAGAGAGAAACTCTGCAGAAATTATTTGTCTTATCTTCTTTTTTTGTTTGTCTCATAATTAAATTGTCATTGTGATAGAAATTCATCACAGATTTTGATGAGTTTCCAATAAAACTTTGATCAAACTTTTAAATGTTAAACAGTTATCTATACCGATTCAATAATCAGTTTGATTTTAATTATCTTATTTTTAATTATAGTTTTTCAGCTTTACATTATGTTGGCTAAAATAAAAAATGTTAGTGATTTATTAAAAGTGATGCAATTTAATGTCAACACTTATGCAAACTACTCATTTAAAATATATTATGTTTATGAATGTCTCATCATCAATAAAGTAGGGTGATGAGATTGGTACGTATATATTTAATTTGTTCTTAAATTTTGATTGGACCAAATCTTTAAAGTTAAAACCTGAGTATATCTTTAAATTTGAATAAACATTATGAAAGGACAAAACTAGTCTTAAAATTGAGTTGAGATACCTAAACCTCAGCCCTCCGTGAAACTTAGATTATGACAGGTTGGAATATAATACGAGGATATAAAAAAAACTACAAATTGAAAATTGAAATATGGCATAGTGTGGACCAGATCCTAAGTTACGCAAAAAAAAAAAAAAAAAAAATTCAAGCATGTCTTATAAAAAATTTCATATGGGTAGGAGTAATTGGTTGGTTTAATGTCTTTACTGCTTAGTGGCCTCTCTTGGACGTTGAAATATATTAATACAGAAAAGTCAATAATGAGGCCAAGTCTGATCTTACGGTTAGCTATGACTTCTTCCCATCTATTCTCACTTTGATCCATTCTCTTCCTTTTTTTCTATTCTATGGTCTCTCTATATATAACATCAACAACTCTTCCATTTTTCATAAACTCTCATCTACAATTCAACATAACACTTCTCATCAACATACAAGTTTCAAGAGACAAACTCCTACAAATAAATTTATAAGTCCATGGTTTGTCTACAAATATTCTCAGCAGCTAATTTATCTTCTTCTTCTTTGAAGACACTTAATGCCGCTATCCATATCCCTAAACTCCCACGTGTATTCTCAATCCCACAACTACCAAAGACAAAGCCCCTTCTTGAGGACTTTATTAATGTATCCAGACAACATATTAATACAGATCAATTAGAAAAGAATAGTGTTGTCCTCACCACACAATCACACCACAGGAATACAAATGATATTATTATTATTAAACTCTATGCAGTCTTGGAAGCTGTTTCCGACAGAGTTGAAATGCATCACAACATTGCTCAACAACGGAACAATTGGAACACTCTTTTGTTAAACTCTATCAACATGATTACTCTGTTGAAATAAAAACATTAAATGGGTTAGAAATAAATAATTGGGAATTAACTATGGAAGTAGGAAAGGCAATCGTTTTTTAGTAGTTATGTAGCAATTATGTTTAATTTAATTTACTGTTTTAGAATTGTAATAGTTTTTTGTTTTGAGTCTACAAAAGACCAAGAGTGTGTAATTTATCAACAAGAGCAATACACAAGAAGTTAGAAAGTACACAAAGTCTGATTCTTATTTCATCAAATTGGCATCAGAGCTAATGGCGAATATGATGAACCAAATGCCGTTACCACGACTAACGAAGTCCAACTATGAAAACTGGAGCATCCAAATGAAAGCTCTTCTTGGATCTCTAGATGCGTGGGAAGTGACCAATGATGGGTTTGAAGAACCAACAGAAGTTGGAGGATATACAGCAGCCCAAACGAAGGCGTTGAAGGAGTTGCGAGCGAAGGACAAAACAGCACTATATATGTTGTTCCGGACTGTGGATGAATCAGGCTTTGAGAAGATTGCTAGTTCGACTACGTCGAAACAAGCGTGGGACACACTAGAGAGGGTGTTCAAAGGAGCAGACAGAGTGAAGCAGGTTCGACTCCAAACGCTTCGTGGCGAATTGGAGAGGATACAAATGAAGGATACAGAAAATGTATCAGATTACATCACCCGTGTGCAGAAAGTGGTAAATCAACTCACAAGAAATGGAGAAACAGTGGCTGATGCAAGAGTTGTTGAAAAGATCTTAAGATCTTTAACAGACAAATTCGAAAATCTGGTGTGTGCTATAGAAGAATCGAAGGATCTTTCGATGCTCTCAATCGAAGAGCTCACTGGTTCGCTCGAAGCACATGAACAAAGAAAGATGAAGAAGAAAGAAGAGGCAGACGAAGAAGCAAACCAAACAAAAGAATCGAAAGATGAAAAAGTACTCTTCTCGAACAACTTTCGAGGAAGAGGACGTGGACGTGGAGGACGTGACAGTGGTCGAAGTGGTAGAGGCAGTAACTTCGAAAGAGGAAATTCGAGCCAACAAAACTGGCGTGGCAGAGGACGTGGCCAAAGAGGTGGTCGTTCGAATTACTCAAATTTCGAATGCTACAAGTGTGGCAAGTATGGCCATTACGCGAAGGATTGCAATTCCTACAAATGTTACAACTGTGACAAAGTAGGACATCTTGCAAAAGACTGTCGAAATGAAAAGAAAACTGAAGAGACAACAAATCTGGCCCTGGAAGCAGAATCGAATGAAGGGTTCCTCCTGATGGCCCAAAACGAAATCAACACCAATGACAGTATTTGGTATCTTGACTCAGGAGCAAGTAATCACATGTGTGGTTACAAACACCTGTTTAAAGATATGAAGGGAGTTGAAGATGGCAGCGTGTCTTTTGGAGATGCATCGAAGGTGAAAGTTGAAGGAAAGGGCACAATCAGCTATTTGCAAAAGGATGGCTTGATTGGGTCAATCGAAGATGTCTACTATGTACCAGATCTTAAGACCAACATATTAAGTCTGGGACAGCTCACTGAAAATGGTGCTTCGATCCTGATGAAAGATCGAACACTGCAGTTGAAGGATAAAGCAGGATATCTGATTGCTGCTGTCGAAATGGAGAGAAATCGAATGTACAAACTTAATTTGAGGAACATTCGAGAGAAATGTCTGCAGATCGAAGTACAAGACAAAGCGTCATTGTGGCACATGCGCTTTGGTCACCTGCATCATGCTGGTCTGAAAAGGTTGGCGAAGAAGAACATGGTGCATGGATTGCCAAACATGGAGTTCGAAGGAAAATTCTGTGAAGAATGCGTGCTCAGCAAACAAACCAGAACATCATTTCAGAAGAAGGCAGAGTATCAAGCCAAACAGATACTCGAATTGATACACACTGATATCTGTGGGCCAATTACCCCAGAATCATTCAGTGAAAAAAGATACTTCATCTCCTTCATCGATGACTACTCAAGAAAAACCTGGGTCTATTTTCTGAAAGAAAAATCTGAAGCACTCGAAGTATTCAAGAAGTTCAAAGTGATGGTGGAAAAGGCAACAGATCGAAACATCAAAGCAATTCGATCAGACAGAGGAGGAGAGTATACTTCGATTGCCTTTGTAAAATACTGTGAAGAACAGGGGATAAGAAGATTCCTTACAGCGCCATATTCACCTCAGCAGAATGGTGTGGCTGAAAGGAAGAATCGAACTATCCTTGACATGGTTCGATCAATGCTTAAAAGCAAGAGTATGCTGAAAGAGTTCTGGGCAGAAGCAGTACAATGTGCTGTTTACATTCAGAATAGGTGTCCACATTCGAAGCTAGAAGACAAAACACCACAAGAAGCATGGAGTGGTCAGAAGCCAACAATCTCCCATCTCAAAGTATTTGGTAGCATAGCTTATGCGCATGTACCAGACCAACGAAGAACAAAGCTCGAAGACAAAAGCCAGAAGTTCATATTTATTGGATATGATGAGAAGACGAAAGGGTACAAGCTGTTCAACCCTATAAGCAAGAAAGTAATTGTAAGCAGAGACGTTCGAATGAATGAAGCCAGCAAGTGGGACTGGAACAGTTCGACAGAGGCTGTTGATACAGTTGAAGAAACCACTATAGCTGTACCAACTAGAATTTCAGAAGAACATGAAGAAACAGAAGAAAGAGATGAACCTCTACAACCTAAGATGAGAAGTTTGCAAGATCTGTATGAGTCAACAAGTGAGGTGCATCTTGTGTGTCTCCTGGCAGATGCTGAAAACATAAGTGTTGAAGAAGCATTAAGAGATGAAAAGTGGAAAAGCGCCATGGATCAAGAAATTAAAGCAATCGAACACAACAAAACCTGGGAGCTTGTCGAATTACCAAAAGAATGTCAACCCATTGGTGTAAAGTGGGTATTTAAGAAAAAGATGAACGCTCAAGGAGAGATCGAAAGATACAAGGCACGACTGGTTGCAAAGGGATACAAGCAGAAAGCTGGTATTGACTATGACGAAGTATTCGCGCCTGTCGCAAGAATGGAGACAATTCGACTACTCATCTCTCAAGCTGCTCAGTTCAAATGGAAAATATTTCAAATGGATGTCAAGACAGCATTTTTGAATGGTGTGCTCGAAGAAGAAATCTATGTGGAACAACCACTTGGATACATGAGAGCTGGAGAAGAGAAGAAGGTGCTGAAACTGAAGAAATCATTGTATGGGCTGAAGCAAGCACCTAGGGCATAGAACACACGCATAGACACATATTTTAAGGAGAGTGGATTCGAGCAATGCCCTTATGAGCCAGCGCTCTATGTGAAGAAAAATGGAAGTGATTTATTACTTGTGGCACTGTACGTTGATGATCTCATTTTTCTAGGCAATAACATTAAGATGATCGAAGACTTCAAAAACACCATGACAAGAGAATTCGAAATGACAGACTTAGGTCTGATGAGATTTTTCCTTGGCCTGGAAGTTCGACAGGAAGAAGATGGGATTTTCATATCACAAGAAAAGTATGCAAAGGAAATCCTAGAAAAGTATAAAATGAAGAATTGTAATCCAATTTCGACACCAATGGAGCCAGGCACAAAGCTGTCGAAGTTTGATGGAGGAGAACGGGTCGAAGGAAGCAAATATCGAAGCTTGGTAGGCAGCCTTCGATATCTCACATGCACAAGGCCAGATATTTCACTTAGTGTTGGCATAGTGAGCAGATTCATGGAGGAGCCAGTTCACACACACTGGAAAGCACTGAAACGAATTCTGAGATACATCCAAGGAACAGTATCACTTGGGATATTTTATTCAAAGACTGAAGACTACAAGCTAGTTGGATATTCTGACAGTGACTGGTGTGGAGACATTGATGATCGAAAGAGCACTGCAGGATACGTGTTTTTCATGGGAAACACAACTTTCACTTGGCTATCGAAGAAGCAGCCAATAGTGACACTTTCAACGTGTGAAGCAGAATACGTGGCAGCATCTTGGTGCGTTTGCCATGCAGTGTGGCTCAGAAGATTGATAAGTAAGATGGAGCTGAAACTGGAAGGTCCAACAATAATACACGTGGACAACAAATCAGCTATTGAGCTGGCAAAGAACCCAGTCAATCATGAACGAAGCAAGCATATAGACGTTCGATTTCACTTCATACGTGAACATGTGAAAGAAGGAAGCGTGGAACTAAGGCATGTGGCAAGCAGAGATCAAGCAGCTGACATCCTTACAAAACCACTTGCAAGAGAAGTATTTGAAAGAGGCAGGAAGATGATTGGGATGCTGGATCGAAGAAGCATTTAATGTTTAAGGAGGAGTTTTGTTGAAATAAAAACATTAAATGGGTTAGAAATAAATAATTGGGAATTAACTATGGAAGTAGGAAAGGCAATCGTTTTTTAGTAGTTATGTAGCAATTATGTTTAATTTAATTTACTGTTTTAGAATTGTAATAGTTTTTTGTTTTGAGTCTACAAAAGACCAAGAGTGTGTAATTTATCAACAAGAGCAATACACAAGAAGTTAGAAAGTACACAAAGTCTGATTCTTATTTCATCATACTCTTACTGCTACAACTTTGGCTGGTGTTGCTTCTGCTGCTGCAACCACTTGCTCTGATTCTTCACTTTTGGCTTTGAAACTATCTTCTGCTCTTTTATTCTCTGCTGCAACTGGTTTATTGCTTATCATCAACAAAATTAATCCTTCTCAACTCACGGAGGAACAACGAAATGCGACAAGATTGTTTAAACAGCTTCAACGACAAATCCAAACCACTATTGCAATAGGAAATCCTAGTGAGGAAGATGTCAAAGATACAATGGATAAGGTTTTGGCACTTGACAAAGCTTACCCACTTCCATTATTAGGAGCAATGCTTGAAAAATATCCCGCTAAATTTGAGCCTGCTGTTTGGTGGCCTTCCAACAAAGGAAAACCACAAAGCAAGAAAATGGGGAAAATGAATAATGGATGGAGTGAAGAATTAGAAATGGAAATGCGGGAAGTTGTTGAAGTGATAAAGAGAAAGGATGCCGAAGATTATAATAGACTTGGAAACATAGCGTTGAAGATAAACAAGAGTTTGGCAATTGCAGGTCCATTACTCACAGGCATTGCAGCTGTTGGATCTACATTTATAGGCAATAATGGTAGTTCTTTGGCTGCTTTTGTTCCTCTCATGGCTGGTTCATTGGCTGCTGCAATTAATACTTTCGAACATGGTGGCCAAGTTGGCATGGTTTTTGAAATGTATAGAGGTTCTGCTGGTTTCTTCAACTTTTTAGAAACCTCAATTGAATCAACTTTAAGTGAGAAAGATTTAGCGAAAAGAGAAAATGGAGAGTTGTTTGAAATGAAGATGGCTCTGAAGTTGGGAAGAAGTATATCAAATCTGAGGGAACTTGCATCAAAATCAGCTTCTTATAGAATGGAAGGTGTGGGTGACATGGGTGAATTTGCCAGCAAACTCTTCTAAGACAATCTTTAGACACTACACATTCTTTAGCTCCGTAATGTATAGATATCACATTGTTTTATTCTTTCATGTATATACATTGTTAGTCATCTGACATAGAGAACAAATGTAAATATAGACTACAAAGATCTAATTTTGATCTGCAAATACTGATGTACAACTTCTACTGACAAATTACTTTAGGCAAATTATTCTTTTAATTCATCTTAATGAAATAAGCATTTTTTTATTTCAATTTCTATTTGCCCTTCCAACAAACTTATCTAACATTTGATCAACAAAAAGTAGGGTAAAAGATTTTACCATGTTGCTTTGTTCAGCTTCCTATAATTCACACACATCCTCCAACCAATGACAACTCTAATTTGTATTAGTTCACACTTTATAGGATTTACCCAAACATTATAAGAAATAGCATAAATCCAACATCCAAACCATTTAATGATTTCTTTTTTCAGAACTTCTTTCATGATGAGATTCAACCTTCTTTAGCTCTCTATATTGTTCATGACATTGTCTTCCATTAGTATTCTATGCATGTAAATACTGGGTTGATCCCCTTATTGTCAGACGTTTGCCAAGCAATGACTCTTTTATGCTTTTCTTGAAGTGGCAGAAGTCGACACTTCTGCTATGCAATGAGGTCAATAGCAATGATATATGGAAACTTCTATTCTGACTCCAAGTAATCATATTGCAAATAAAGAGGCAATTGCTTCAATTCTACCACATATGGTTTCTCTATTGAAGGCCCGCTATCTTTGATTGTTAGAGCATCTCTAATGGGGGTTGTTTAATGCACACTAGAATTTATAAGTTCCGGAACTTAGTATTTATGTCATTGGAATAGATTTATGTGGCGTTTCCGTTGTTTAAATATATGGGTAAGTTGCTTCATGAAACTTCGAGGTGCTCCAATGGTTTTTGAACTAAAAGTAGAAGCAATCTGGCCCATATAAATTTCAATTTTTTTATACTTATTCCTTGAGCTTAAAATTGATTCTTTGTGTATTTCATCATTGATTCCAATTAGTTTTTTCCAAGTGTATTTACAACATGATTAGGTGCAGGAAAACCAAATGAAATCTATGGTGCTGGAGGATTTCATTAATTTTTATTATTGTTCCATAAGAAATTTGGATGATTACGATAACTTAAAATGTAAGTGTTGTTGTATGAGTTGTTATACTTTTGATTTCCCATATAGTTAACTAGTATTGAGTTTTCTAAGCATTCTCCAAACAAATGGCGCGTTGTAACAATACAAATATAATATAATCAAATAATTTTATTATTTACTAAATCAAAATAAAGTTTATCTAGCAAATCTATTTTTTATTGTTTTAATAAATATAATAAACCAAAATTTAATAGTTAAAATAATTTTATAAAATAGTGACACAAAGACCAACAATTAGAAACTATTTATATTTATATTATAGGTTGTTTAAAATATTTTAACTAAATAAATAAAGTTAAAAGTTTAAATCATTTAGTTTCGTCCTTGAAACTACATAACAAAAATTCTAGTAAATTTATAAAATTAAAAATTTTACTTTACAAATTAAAATATTAGGACCAGTATATAAAACAAAATATTAAAATTTACAATTCAGGATCAATATATAAAATAAAATATTAAAATTTAAAATTCTTCTACTGCGAAAGTAGATAATATATATATATATATATATATATATATATATATATATATATATATATATATATATATATATATATATATATATATATATATATATATATATATATATATATATAAAGATTTTTCTTATATATCTAAAAATATAAAATTCATATTCATACATCATCATCAACAATTATAATAATGATATAGATCCTGGTAACTCAATAATTATAATATTTACTACAATCTATATTTAAAATTCGTTAAGTCTTTTTAGTCATTCACACATTTGATTCATGTTCTTTTCAAAATCACACTACTTATCACAATTAAGGTCGTGACTTAAATACTAATTCATACAATTGACACCATTTCATGAGCAAAAGTGCCGAATTATCTATTTCTATGATTTAGTTGAGTCAGAAATTTTTTTATAATCTATTATCAATCTATTAAAAGTAAAGTATCTGAAAATTCCAAATCTAACCTTTTGATTAGATGTTATAACTTTTCTTATTCCAAGGGTATAATAAACTAATCAACACTTTGCTGTTACCATATTTATTTGGCATTTAATTTTGCTGACATGTCAATCTATCATAATTTTACACTATTTTTTATTTATTTGATTTATTAATTTATTTTATTTATATTTGAATTTTATAGATATTTGATTTATTAATTAATTTTGCTGACATGTCAATCTATCATAATTTTACACAATTTTTTATTTATTTAGATCTATTATAATTAAATGGAATATTATTCATTGCATGATTTAAAAATATCCACTATTTATCATTACACTACAAGATTAAATGTATATTATTGGAATTAGAATGGATTATTTTGATATTCTAAGATATCACAACTTCCCATACATTAAACCCTTACTCTTTCACTCCTCAATCTTCTTCATTCTCCATTATTTTCAAAAGGTTACGTATTATTTTCCAATTCTTTTTCATTCCCATATTTTGATTCTCTGTGTCTATTTTAATACAGATTTTTTAACGGGTCTAAATAGTAACATCAATGGCGCGATCGATTGAAGCTGTGAAAGACATCAACGACTCAAATATTTAATTTTGCTGACATGTCAATCTATCATAATTTTACACTATTTTTTATTTATTTGATTTATTAATTTATTTTATTTATATTTGAATTCCAATTCCAATGTTTCATTCACGGTTAATTTGTTTATATTTGAATTCCAATTCCAATGTTTCATTCACGGTTTATTTATTTATATCTATTCCTCTCATTTGTTGTTTATGTTTTTTTAGATGCACTATCTATTTTTTGTAAATTTAGAATACAATGAATCAGTTGTACAAAGTGTGTTGTAAATACAAATTAAAGAGAATGTATATATATGATGAAGGTTCAAAAGGTCTGTCCATGGGAATATGGAAAAGTACATTTGAGATTAAAATTTGAATTATTGCAATTATAAATTATGTATTATGATTAATTGATAAAATAATTATGATTTATGATTATAAGTATCTTAAAATCATATAAATTATGATTAATGATTTATTGCAAAATGATAAAATAATTTTCAAAAAAATAAATATTCTAAAATGAGTAATGATTAACTTGAAATTAAATATATAAAGTGAATCATTAAAATCGATAAAATTTTCTATCATTTTAAAACAAATTTATTAAAAAATATTAGCAAAATTGTGATTTGTTTAAAATTTTAAGTAAGTATTATTATAGTTTAAATAATATTTGTTACTAAAATATATTAAAAATCATGTATTTTTATGAAATATTATTAAAAAGCATGTATTTTTAAGAAATGTTAATAAAAATCGTCTCATTTTTATTAATATTTCTTAAAATACTTTATTTTGAATATTTCTTAAGAAAATACTTTTGAAAGAAACTATTATACGTATGATAACTTTACAAAGAGTTAATTGATCAATTAATTCAATTAGATCATTTTTAAAAGATTAATCGATTCATTGAAATTCAATTAAATTGAATTAATGAAAATAAAATATATAATATTGATATAATTTTAAATAGCATTCAAAAAGTATTTTAAGAAAAAACCATATAATTTTGAATGCTATTGATATATTTTAAAATAATTTAGATTTTTATAAAAAGTTTAATAAAACAAAATAAAATCAATTGAAATTCTATAATTTTTTAAAACTTATTAAATAACTAAAATTTATGAGAATCTTTTCAATGGTAATCATGATAAAAAATATTAAATGGTAGTCATGAAAATTTAATGATAAATGGTAATCATAAAAAATTAATGATAAAAAATAAAAATTTAATGATACAATTATTTCTATAAACGGAATAAGTTACAATTATTTTTATACAAGAGAATAACTTACAAATATTTTTATAAATGGACACACGAGTTCAATGTGTTTATAAACGCAAAGAAGTTAGAATAATTTTATAAACGCAAATAAATTACAAATATTTTTATAAAGGATAAAAATTGAAGTATTAAAACAATTATTTTTAACATGAATAAATTAAATTTTACTTTATAAATTATCACACGGGTTCAAGTCCCTTATAAACGGGAAAAAGTCTATATGTTGATATAAATATTTTTATATACGGAAATAAGTTACAATAATTTTTTTAAACTAGAATAAGTTACAAATATTTTTATAAACGAAAAAAATTCAATTTATTATTCAATTATTATTATAAATGGAATAAATTACAAATATTTTTTTATAAATAGACACACGAGCTCAATGCGCTTTCTATGTTTGTAACTATATAAATGTTAATTAACTGAATAAATATATAAAAATTTGATAAATGAGAGTGAGAGACGTATAATGTGAATTCAGACGGTAACCGTATGATAGCACGAGTTTCTTACTATTTAATGTTGTTAATTTCATATTAATTTCTAATGCACCGGTTTTCTAAACGTCGTTTTTAAAGACTTTTCATTGCTATTTTCAGAATATACTATTTCAAATTATTCTATTTTTTTCTTATATATAATTAATGTTTTTTACTAATTCTAAATTATGACACTTAAATTACATTTTTGCTAACTCTATAGTTTTCTTCTATTAATTGTTTCTTATTCAATTCTTATATTATATAATTTAACAATAAAGACTTAATACTCTCTTAGTCAAATATATTAATCTAAGATTTCTTTTTTATTTCTCATTTTATTTCTCAATTTAATAGCCGTAGATTGTTCATCTTAATGAAGGACTTTACAGGCATAGATCCACAGGTAAATGTGAACGTATCTATAAATATCAACCGTAAACTGTTCATTTTAATGTTCATCTTTTAAATCTTTCTTTTGCTACTGTTTTATATTAATTCAGTATAGAATTCATTTTTGACTAAATTGTAGAATCTTTTTAATAAAATCAAATTAACATTAAAGATTTAATACTCTTTTGGTCAAATATATTAATATAAGAGTTCTTTTTATTTCTTAATTTAAAAGTTGATGCATATTATTAGTCTATATTTGTAACTATGTGAATGTTAATCAACTAAAAAATATATTCAAACTTGACAAATGAGATTTGACAACGTATAATGTGAATCTAGACGGGATCCGTGCGATAGCACGTATATCTTAGAACATAAATATCATTGTTTTTTTTTTAAGAAGTATATAATTTTTCCTATTTGTTCATGCATACGTGATTTGTTGATAGGACCGACGCTTGCTACAAATATGGAGTTAAATGCCAACATGGTTTACATGAGACATATACCCAACTGAAAACATGGTAACATACTTAATAATTTAATAATCTATAAATATAATATGAATCCAGACGAGACCCGTGCGATAGCACGGGTTTGTTACTAGTTTAAAAAATTAAATATAAAAGTCAACAAATCAAACAATCAAGCAGGAAGATGCACATAACATATAATACAACCACTCACAAGTCATTTCATATTTTCAACTATTTTCTTAAACACATTGAAGTGAAACAATTCCACAATACTCAATTCCACATGATATAATATTTTCACTTTCTTCTAAACAATTCATGTGGAATTCTATTTCATATAAAATAAAAGTATTTTAATTATCTTAACTCCATAATCACTGTGTTCTTAATTTTTTTAATAAATATATATAGTATCAACATCAGTTATATAATTTCAATGCATAAATAACAACCATGAAAATCAAAAGTAATATTACTTTTAGTGACACACTACAGAAAGTAAGTAATACATAGAAAATCACATTAGTGACAGTCAGTCATAAAACAGACTATGCAGGAAGAACCTATAGTGACAGAAAATAATAAAACATATTATGAATAACAGAACTTATAGTGACAGGAAATAATAAAACATATTATGAATAACAGAACTTATAGTGACAGGAAATAATAAAACAGATTATGGATGACATAATTTATAGTGACAGGAAATAATAAAACAGATTATGGATGACAGAACTTATAGTGACAGGAAATAATAAAACAGATTATGGATAACAGAACTTATAGTGACAGACAATAATAAAACAGATTATAAACTTATAGTGACAGATAACAGCAAACAATTTATAATAATAAAATAAGTCAAAAAAATGAAACTATTTTATTAATTGTACAAGGATGCATTGTACATGCATATATCATTATCCAAAATTCTTTAATTTAAAATAATATTTATCGCATCTTATTGACATTATTTTCTTAATCAAAATAAATAAGTCACTATCCAATTTCATAAAAGTATTTCATTGTGACACCAAATTGATTTTTTTCATGATGGAAACTCTCATTAACTTACATGAATTATAAACTACCATGATCATCTAATTAAAAACACAACATTTATATAAAAAATTACACAATTACTTCATATTAACATATTTGAGAACCAAATTCTTACATCACATATAGAGTATTTTTTTTCCATGTTTATATTAAGCACTAAAATTAATTAAATAATTTCATAACTTAATATGCTATAAATGTATTTTATTTTCTACTAATGACATAGATATCAAATATTATTGTGAAAAATACAAGTCTAAATTTTTAAATGACTGTAGATGAAAACTCTCTTTCTCCAGTAGGACAACAATACAACCACAAAAACTATCACCCATCAAAATAATCGATAAATCAAAATTACAGATTCTAAAATATTAAAAAAAAGACAATAACAAACAATTTTATATCTCCAACCAAAAAAAAAACACAATAAGAAACACATAGATCACAAAATTACAAATCAAGGCATACCATGAATACAAATAACTGTTAATCATCCAAGTAATAAGAAGAAAACCAATAACAAGTCCAAAAATAAGGACATCAAAACATCCACACATAATTCAAAACAAGCGTTACACACTATCGTCCTTACTCAAAAATATTTGTCCAAATACTATTACTCTGATACTAATTATAACAATACAAATATAATTTTATATCATATATTGTTAGTTTTAGAATAACAAATAGTTGGAAGGGATAATTATTCATTCACAAAATAGGGCTTATAAATAGCCTTACAAGCAGAATAAAATCTACTGCTAATAAATTTGAAAGTGGTAATAACCAAACACAAACAAACTCTATTCTTCCTAAAGAATAGGTCTTTCCTAAAAACTAGGAATTGCTAAACAAACAAAAGTATAGTTAATAGTTTAATAATAATAATAATAATAAACTTTCTAACAATCCCTCCCTTAAGCTAATTCATCTGAACTTAGCTTATTTCAGCAATGTCCGTAACTCCAAGCATCCCACGAAGCTTTTCAAATTGTTCCAATTTCAATGGCTTCGTCATAATGTCTGTTGTTTGATTCTCAGAGGCACAATAGCTCAACTTGATAACTCCATTGTTTACTAAGTCCTTAAGAAAGTGAAATTTCACATAATATGTTTACTTTTTCCGTGAAACACATGATTTTTGGATAGTTGTATAGTAGAACTATTGTCGCACATGATCATAGTTGTTGTTTTATTTTCAACTTCAATCTTTTCCAACACTCTTCTAAGCCAAACACATTGACACGCACATAAAGCTGCTGCTATGTATTCCGCCTCCGTGGTGGAGAGAGCGACAACCAGCTGTTTCTTTGAGGCCCAAGAAATAGCTCCCGCTCCCAATTTAAATATAAATCCAGAAGTGCTTTTTCGATCATCTAAGTCACCGGCATAATCACTATCAGTGAAGGCCACCAATTTTAGATTGTATTCTTGCTTCCCGTAAAAGATACCCAGATTAATTGTGCCTTTTAGGTACCTTAAAATCCTCTTTGCTGCCAGCCAATGTGCCATAGTAGGTCTAGCCATGAACCTGCTTATTAAACTAACACCAAACATCATGTTAGGTCTAGTTACAAACAAATACATAAGGCTTCCAACCACTTGCTTATACAGAGTTTCATCAACGGCGACACCTCCCTCGTCTTTGCGTAATTTTGTACCCAGTACAATGGGATTTTTCACAGCATTACTGTATTCCATACCAAATCTAACTAAAACCTCATTTGCATATCTTCTTTGACAAATGAATATTCCACCTGCACATTGCTTCACTTCTACTCCAAGAAAATGCTTCATTTTCCCCAAATCAGACATATCAAACTCCGACATCATTGAATTTTTAAACTCATCACACATGCTTCTATCATTCCCGGTAAAAATTAAATCATCAACATAAAGGCTTACAATTAAGAGTTTACCTCCTTTTGATTTTGTAAATAGAGTATGCTCGCTAGAACATCTTTCGAATTCTTCTCGTATGAAATAAGCTTCGATTCTGCTGTACCAACCTCGCGGTGCTTGCTTGAGCCCATATAATGCCTTTTTTAGTTTGTAGACTTTCTCTTCTTCTCCTTTCTTTACAAACCCCACGGGTTGCTCAACATAGACTTCTTCTTTTAGCTCACCATGAAGAAAAGCGCTTTTTACATCAAGTTGAAAGACCTCCCAACTAAATTGTGCAGCTATTGCAAGAATTACACGGATAGTGTCGAGTCTTGCCACCGGAGCAAATACCTCAGTATAATCAATACCATGGCGTTGTGCATACCCTTTTGCTACGAGCCTCGCTTTGAACTTCTCCACAGTACCATCTTCATTCAACTTTGTTTTAAATACCCACTTGACTCCAATAGGTTTGATATCTTTAGGAATCACAGTCAGTTCCCAAGTTTGGTTCCTCTCAATGGATTCAATTTCCGTTGACATTGCTTCCCTCCAGTTCTTGCATTTTACTACTTCTTCAAACGTTGTAGGGTCATTGTCAGTTACCATCATCATTGCATTCATATTTTCATCATCAGAAAGACCTTCCCATGTTTCATAATCTGTTATCCATATTGGTTCTCTTCTTACTCGCATGCCCCTCCCTTCAACTAAATCGTTATCATCAGAGTTTGGCTCATTTGGGGGTGAAATTGTCAGACTACTTGATTTGTTGGAGCTGCTGTTAGAGATGCTGGAACTGCTGAAATTTCCAGGACTGCCACTCAAGTTATTTGGGCTTGTTTCACCAAGTTCTTCATTTTGATCCGCCACAGTATCTCCTTCATCTTCACACTATAGTATATCTCGCTTTATTTCTTCAACAGATCTGCCCCAATCCCAACCTTTTTCTTCTTCAAAAACAACATCCTTGCTGACAATAATTTTCTTTGAGATTGGATCATACAACCTCCATGCTTTTGATTCATCGCTCACTCCTAGAAGAACACATCTTCTGCTTTTGTCATCTAATTTGCTCCTATTTTGATCTGGTATATGAACATGTGCCACACATCCGAAAACTCGGAAGTAATCTACCATTGGTTTTTCATTTCTCCATGCCTCTTCTGGGGTCTTATCTTCAACCGCTGTTGTCGGGCATCGACTCAGAATATGAACGCACCATTTTGCAGCCTCGGACCAGAAAGTCTTGGGAACTTTTCTTTCATTTAGCATGGATCGGACAACATTCATAATTGTCCTGTTTTTTCTCTCGGCAACTCCGTTCTACTGCGGTGTATAGGCTGCTGCCAATTGCCTACTAATGCCCTGTGATTTACAGAATTCTCCAAACTCATTTGAGGTGAACTCGCCACCTCTATCAGTCCTCAAACAAGTTATGAATGCACCCATCTCTTTCTCAACATTAGCTTTAAAATGTTTGAAAGTAATAAAAGCTTCTGATTTTTCATGTAAGAAATAAATCCAAGTTTTACGAGAATAATCATCGATAAAACTTAGAATGTACCTCTTGCCACTGTGGGATGCTGGCTTGATAGGGCCACATATATCTGAATGTACTAGTTGGAGCTGTTTTGATGCCTTCCACAGACTCCTCCTTGGCATTGTATCTCTGTGTTGTTTTCCAGTTAGGCAGGTTGTACATAACTCATTAGGAGATTTGAGAACAGGTAAGCCAATCACCATCTTTTTGAAGGCTAGTATTCTTAATCCCTTGTGATTCAGGTGCCCAAATCGATTGTGCCACATGCGCGCCTCTTTCTCTGATACATCTTCAGTTTGCAAACACATGGAATTTCTCTGTGGCATATAAGCTAACACAAAAACATTTTGTTTCCACTCATATTGGTTTGCATAATCAGTCCCCTCTTAGAATGATACACTTTACAAGTTCCATCCCGAATTAAAATGGTTAATCCTTTCTCTTGAAGTTACCCTATACTTAATAGATTGTTTTTAAGCTCAGGAATATAATAGACATCAGATATTACCTGGATTATGCCATTTATTTGCACCTTTATACTCCCTTTTGCTACTACTTCCATTCTCGTATCATTTCCAAGCTTCACTGTTCGATTGAAATTTTCTTCCAATTCAAAGAACCATTCTTTGTTTCCCGTCATGTGGTTGCTGTATCCTGAATCCAGGAACCATATCTCTTCTTTCTTTTCTTGATGAATATCTGCATATGACATCAACAAAAGTTCTTCTTCTTCTAATTCAGCATAGTTAGCTTTCTTTTCCCAGTCAGGACATTCGTATTGGAAATGTCCTAATTTGTGGCATTTGAAACATTCAATGACTGCTTTGTTCATGGGTTGTCTCCATCTACCTCTTCCACGTCCTCCTCTAAACATGCCTCTACCTCTACCTTTGTTTGATCGATCATCATGAGCCACTTTTAAAACATGTTCCTCCTCTTGGTATCCTTGCATTCTTTGTTCATGAACTAGTAAACTTCCATGTAATTCATCAATACTCAGAGTACTTAGATCATTTGATTCTTCTATTGAACACACAACATAGTTAAATCTGATAGTTAAAGATCTAAGTATCTTACTGACCACCATACTCTGCTCCATTGTCTCACCGTTTGACTTTAATTTGTTCACTAAGGTCAAGGTTCGCCCCAAGAAAGTGTCTACTTTCTCTCCTTCTTTCATGGCCAGCAACTCGAACTCCCTTCTTAATGCTTGAAGTTGTACCCTTTTCACCTTTGTAGACCCTTGATATTTCCGCTTCATTGAGTCCCAAATTGCTTTTGAGGTTCCCTTGTCAAGAATTGTTTCAAGAACTTCTCTGTCAATAGCCTGAAACAGAAAATTCTTGACCTTCAGATCTTTGAGTTTGGCTTCTTCCACCGTCTTTCTCTGCGCCTCGCTCGCCGCTGCTATCCCAATTGCTGCTGCAGGAATTCCTTCATCAACCATATTCCACATTTCCTTACTCCTTAGAAAGTTCTCCATCATCATTGACCAATAATCATAATGGCCATCGAACTTGGGAATGGACGGCTGCACAAACTTTTTTGAAGTTGTCATTCTGCTCACACACTTTTAATTTGGCCCCTTGCACAACTCTTGATATCAAATGTTAGTTTTAGAATAACAAATAGCTGGAAGGGATAATTATTCATTCATAAAATAGGGCTTATAAATAGCCTTACAAGCAAAATAAAATCTACTGCTAACAAATTTGAAACGTGATTATAACCGAACAGAAACAAACTCTATTCTTCCTAAAAAATAGATATTTCCTAAAAATTAGGAATTGCTAAACAAACAAAAGTACATCTAATAATTTAATAATAATAGTGATAATAATAATAAACTTCCTAACATATATATAATCAAATAATTTTATTATTTACTAAATCAAAGTAAAGTTTATCTATCAAGTCTATTTTTTTATTACTTTAATAAATATAATAAACCAAAATTTAATAGTTAAAATAATTTTATAAAATAGTGACACAAAGACCAATAATTAGAAACTATTTATATTTATATTATAACCACACAAAATAGGTTGTTTAAAATATTTTAAGTAAATAAATAAAGTTAAAAATTTAAATCATTTAGTTTAAAAAAATAGAGGATGTTACACGCGTAAAAGATGTCAGCACATTTTCATTATTTAGGGAATTTGTGCTACTAGAGTAGTAAAAGTTGTGGTCTCAGCAACTTCATGAACACCAACGGATTTTCTTTGGATTATAGTAATGTCAATTGTTGTGAGTGACGGTTGATAAATATTGATAGTAATATTTTCAATCAAATTATATCTTTCTTGATAAAACTTGAACAAATAATACACCACCAAATGATGCATCCAACATATTACTTAATAATGGAAGTAAACCATTGTAAAATGTTTTAATCTGAATACACATTTTAAACCCATGGTGTATACATTATCACAATAAATCTTTAAATCTTTTCCAAACATTAAACAAAGATTCATTTTCCCCTTGTTCAAATGTGGTGATCTCATTTCTCATCTTAGCTTACTTGTCAAGCGGGAAGTATTTGGCTAAAAACATGTGACTATGGAATTTTGTTTCAAAGAATTGAGTCAACATTTAACTTTATGCCTTAGAAAATAGGGAAACAACCCCAACCTAAAATCATCATCAATGTCTCTAGGGATCCTGAAATTGCTAGCAACTTCCAAAAATTACCTTAAGTGTAAATGAGGAACATCAGTGAAAACACATGAGTGTTGGTAAATGGTTTGGAGCATATGGAACATCATTGGTTTAAACTCAAATTGGACCACAATGATCTCTGGCCTTATAATTCAAATATTCATGGCATTTGCGTTAAAAACAACTAATCTATAATGTTTCTTTCCATATCTTTAGAAATGCCAATGATGTCAAATTTGATCATGGATTCTTTTTATTCTTGTTAACTTCCTCCGAGATCTTCTTCAAAGTATTCAAACAAAAGAGCAGGAATAAGTGTTCATGGTTATTGAGTTGCAACTTGGTATCTCTTTAAAATTCTAAATTTTCATTTTGGTTCAGGGCCTCCTTTATAAACAAGAGTTAACAACCTGCACATACAACAATCACACACTTGTCGTGACACCATAAAATAAAACAAAAAATTATAAGATGAAATGCATTTTTAATTTTTGTAATGAAAATAAAAATTTTAATGACACAATCTCTAACAATGACGCCAAATACTTGTTGGATGTTTTGTATGTGCAAGTACACATAATCAAAATGATAGCAAGTGTTTAAATCAAATTATCATTCCCACAAATATTTTATTAACTTAAATTGATTTTCAATTCAAAAAAATTATGAATAATCATGAGCAAATAATAATTGTCAAAGATGCAATGGATAAGGTTTTGGCACTTGACAAAGCTTACCCACTTCCATTATTAGGAGCAATGCTTGAAAAATATCCCGCAAAATTTGAGCCTGCTGTTTGGTGGCCTTCCAACAAAGGAAAACCACAAAGCAAGAAAATGGGGAAAATGAATAATGGATGGAGTGAAGAATTAGAAATGGAAATGCGGGAAGTTGTTGAAGTGATAAAGAGAAAAGATGCCGAAGATTATAACAGACTTGGAAACATAGCGTTAAAGATAAACAAGAGTTTGGCAGTTGCAGGTCCATTACTCACAGGCATTGCAGCTGTTGGATCTACATTTATAGGCAATAATGGTAGTTCTTTGGCTGCTTTTGTTCCTCTCATGGCTGGTTCATTGGCTGCTGCAATTAATACTTTCGAACATGGTGGCCAAGTTGGCATGGTTTTTGAAATGTATAGAGGTTCTGCTGGTTTCTTCAACTTTTTAGAAACCTCAATTAAATCAACTTTAAGTGAGAAAGATTTAGCGAAAAGAGAAAATGGAGAGTTGTTTGAAATGAAGATGGCTCTGAAGTTGGGAAGAAGTATATCAAATCTGAGGGAACTTGCATCTAAGTCAGCTTCTTATAGAATGGAAGGTGTGGGTGACATGGGTGAATTTGCCAGCAAGCTCTTCTAAGACAATCTTCAGACACTACACATTCTTTAGCTCTGTAATGTATAGATATCACATTGTTTTATTCTTTCATGTATATACATTGTTAGTCATCTGACATAGAGAACAAATGTAAATATAGACTACAAAGATCTTATTTTCATCTGCAAATACTGATGTACAACTTCTACTCACAAATTACTTTAGGCGAATTGTTCTTTCAATTCATCTTAATGAAACAAGCATTTTTTTATTTGAATTTCTATTTGCCCTTTATCAGTTGAACTAATAGAGGTAATCCAACAAACTTATCTAACACTTGATCAACAAAAAGTAGGGGAAATGATTTTACCATGTTGCTTTGTTCAGCTTCCTATAATTCACACATATCCTCCAACCAATGACAACTCTAATTGGTATTAGTTCACACTTTATAGGATTTACCCAAACATTATAAGAAATAGCATAAATCCAACATCCAAACCATTTAATGATCTCTTTTTTCACAACTTCCTTCATGATGAGATTCAACCTTCTTTGGCTCTCTATATTGTTCATGACATTGTCTTCCATTAGTATTCTATGCATGTAAATACCGGGTTGATCCCCTTATTGTCAGACGTTTGCCAAGCAATGACTCTTTTATGCTTTTCTTGAAGTGGCAGAAGTCGACACTTCTGCTATGCAATGAGGTCAGTAGCAATGATATATGGAAACTTCTATTCTGACTCCAAGTAAGCATATTGCAAATAAAGAGGCAATTGCTTCAATTCTACCACATATGGTTTCTCTATTGAAGGCCCACTATATTTGATTGTTAGAGCATCTCCAATGAGGTTGTTTAATGCACACTAGAATTTATAAGTTCCGGAACTTAGTATTTGTATCATTGGAATAGATACATGTGGCGTTCCCGTTGCTTAAATATTTGGCTAAGTTGCTTCATGAAACTTAGAGGTGCTCTAACTCTTTTTGAACTAAAAGTAGAAGCAATCTGGCCCATATAAATTTCATTTTTTTGATACTTACTCTTTGAACTTAAAATTGATTCTTTGTTTCTTGCATGAAGGATTTTGATCTGACCTGATCAGACTTGGACCGTCACGGCTGGCTCCGAGCTGAAAGCTTTTTGAACGAGGTGGGGGGGTACCTGCAAGACACTCCGATGCTGAAGTAAGTAGAAGCACGAGCAGGCAATAGTAAGTATGGGTAGAATGATGAATACCTGACCCTCTGGAAACAGAGGGTATTTATAGCCCCCAGCGCTGGGCCAAGGTTCCTTCCTTGGGCCGGGCAGGTTTGGCCCAATGGAGGAACTGCCAGGTTCTACGTGCGTAGTGGGGGCCCGCACGTGGTCCCCTTCCTGGATGTTCTGCGTGAAGTGCGGGCGGACGGAGACGCGGTCTTTTCGGGGTATCGTTGGGAGTGCAGTGGACTGAGTCTGCCCTAGTTAGGGTGCTCGAGATGATGTCGAGCTGGACAGCAGGATGTCGAGCTGGAGATGTAAAGGTCGAGCAAGTGACCTCAGGGAGCACGTCGGGCACGACTGTGACCCTTTGGTCGGCGTGGTCCTCAGCAAGTCCATTTGGATTGGGCCTTAGCAATGCTATTGGGCCTGTCGGGCCCAGTCCAGAACAGGAGCCCCCCAAGTCGTGGTTCCTTTGTTAGGAGCCATGGCTTGAACTCAGGTCGTTTCCGCTTCGGGGTCTCGCGCCCGGGTCAGAGATGCAGGCCCTCAAGGGCCTCTCCGCGTCGTGCTCGGAGACATCTTTCGCGGTGGATGCTCGGAGGATCCTCACCGGCGCGTGTCTGTCGAGCACACGAGGTATCTTTCGGGAACTGTGCCGCCACCCTATGATGATAGGGTCATCATTGCGGTTGGAGAAGTGCGTCGAGGAGAGAAACTCCGTGGTTGCCCGAGGTGACGTTTGGTATTCCACGTCATCACTATAAATAGGAACCTTGGGCCCCATAACACGTTTCTACTCTTTGCGCTCCTACTGCTGCTGTTCTTCCAGATTTTTCATAGCTGCGATCTCCGTTACAGATTCCTTTCCTCCGTAGCCGAATCCACTTCTTGATTCAAGTAAGTGACTTATCTTCTTTATTTTCCTGTTGTAATGCATGATTTTCAGCGTTGTTAGACGTTTTAGGGACTGTGCGCGTGGGACTAGCCCGGTAAACTCATGTTTAGCTCGACATATTCATGCTTAGGACCGACAAACACATGCTCGTGGCCGACAGATACATAGTTTAGGTAGTAATCTGCAGCGCTGCCCGGGGTCTTCATGATCCAGGGCGCCTGATTCATGACCGTGCCCGGTATGTTCATGGTTCTGGCCGTAGGTTTCACGGTGTTGCTCGCCATGTTCATACCTTGGTTCGGCATGTTGGAGAGTGACCGTGTTGTCGGTTTGCTCAGGCGGTTTGGAGAAGGGCCCATCGAGTTATCTGGACGTCGGGGAGGCGACTGCTTTCTTGTTGCAAACTAACTTTTGTGGTCGTGCATGGAACGACGTGGTTTGTCGTACACTACATCTGGTCCGTTACGTCGAGCGTATGGTTTCGTGCCCAATTTACTGGTTTCCCGTGCTCTGCAGGTAACCATGGCGGACGAGCCGTGCTCCTCTGGACGCCACGAACATGAGGAACAAAGTGCCGATGAGGCGGTGAGCTTGGTTGATACTGTCGACGACCCTTTGTTGGATTGGGTGGGCGCCGAGCCCCGAGGAATCGCGTCGATATATAGCCGGCGTGACCGAAAGCCATATGCTATCCTCGAAGCGGGCCAGGGCCAGCCTGATTTCCAAAAGAATTTCGTTGTCACGCGGCCGACCTCCCGTGCCCGGATCTGCTCGGTGTACCCAGAGTATAGCTTCCCGATGTACGAGATTGCGTTCAAAGATCTTGGACTGCAGCTGCCCTTCAGTGACTTTCATACCGGGGTCTTCGCCCATCTGGAGCTGGCCCCGTCGCAGCTACACCCGAACTCACTCGCCTTTATCCGGGCGTTTGAGCTGACATGTCGCTTTCTGAGGATTGGAGCGACGATACCTCTCTTCTTCAGAATTTTTCATCTGCAGCGCCAGTCCCGAGGAGGGAAACACAGCTGGGTCTCCTTAAAACAGTCGAGGAGACTATTCAAGATGTACATGGACTCCGTAAGGGGTTTTAAAGACAAGTGGTACGTCGTGAGGCCAATTACCACGTCTGCTTTAGGATCCCTATACGAGGAGGAGGCGCCCATAAGCGATGATGACGGGGAGGCGGTCTTAGACAACGATGGGTATCCCGTGATGGCCCGCACAACCAAGTTCCCTGTGCATTGGATGTTCAGGCATTACGAGCACGGGACTGGATACTATCATACCGCTGCGGGCGACATGTGTCCGGAGGACGACGAGGCGTACGCCACTCTTTGTCGGTTCGTCGACAGCTTCCACCCCGCCCGGTGGGCCACGAGGGAAGGGGAAGATGTCTTGGATGCAGAGGGTTATCCGACATTTGAGTCCCGGCCGATTGATACTAAGGCACTCGTGGAGTGTCAGACGTTCAGACAGGCTGCTCGTCTGCTAGGTCGTTTATTGCTTGAATTTCTTTGCTCGTCATTTATTTATGAACTTGCTCGATACTAACCCGTCTTTTATTTTGTGCAGGTTCGATGGCCGGTCGACGGGAAAGACTCTTGAAGCTGTCTTGTGACCAGAAGCGGAGTAGGAGGGTCGTGAAGGCTCCCCAGGCAACGAGGATGGGCCCGCCACATAGTCCGGGCGCTCCTCAGGTGGTGAGGGTGGATTCGTCGCCCAGCTCGGGGGCCGCGTCGGACGAGATCCAAGAGGTTCAAGAGGTCGATCCTAATGCCGACCTGATACAAAGAAAGAGAACCCGGGTGGAAAGCGGCCCGGCTGTCAGCGAGGACTCCAGCGCCATCAGATCTTTCGGGTTCCCCCCTTGCTTCAAAGAGGAGGGTTTCTTCGAGAGATTCCCTCTGTCCGTGGTTGCCGACGAGGCTGAGACTATCAAGAGGATGAGTAAAGAGGATCGGAAGAGGCATCTGGCCGCCAGCATGGACGGGCTGGTGAAAATGGCCGAAATGGCCCTGGTGTTGTCCGAGGAAGGGGGGGATGCTGTCCGTATTGAAGAACTTGAGCAGGAGAAAGCGGCTCTCACCTCGAGCTCGCGGAAGTTAAGGACTGCCCTGGAACGCTCCGAGGAGATGTTCCGCGAGCAGGCATCGCTGCTGGCCGCTGAGAGAGAGATGTTGGTCCTGGAGAAAGAAAATTCGGGGAAGCTAGCCGAGGAGGGAGAGCTTCTCCGCGCGGACAGGGATCGTCTGGAGACCGACATCGGGCGCCTGACCCAACAGATCGAGGACATGAAAGTCGCCATGCTTCCTGCCGAGGACGAGCCGGAGGACATAGCGGCTTTGAAGAGTCGATCGGAGCTGGTCGCCCATATCCGGCTACTGGAAGCAGATTGTGTTGGTGCTCTGGAGGAGGGGTTCGACTCTGCAGTCGGCCAGCTTTCCTTGTTAAACCCTGGTTTGGTTACTGAGGGGACGGGCCACACACATCAGATCGTGGATGGCGTGATCGTGCCCCCGCCCGACTCTCCAATTGTCGACAACGATGGTTCTGGGGAAGCCTGATTGTAGGATAGCGAGCCTGCGTGCCTTTGATATTTGTATTTTTTGGGCCTGCGTGCCCGTCGGTTGTACTTTATGAACATCGCCGGCCTTCTTGGTCGGTTTATACTTGTTTGTCTTGTTGCCTTCGGGCATTTTTTTGAATGAATGCTGTTTTACATTTAATCGTTTGCCCGTGCTTGAAATCTTATATATTTGCATGAAATTTAGCCTAAGTCATGGGCCCGAGGAGTGCCCGTAAGTGGCTGTGATTTAGCGGGCGAGTCTGCCCGTCTTTCGTTTGTATACGTGCCCGACCTTCTTTCGCTGGCCAGAGTCACCTAAGTGTTGCACTCAAGGGGAGAGACTTCCCTTTGACCCTTTTAGATGGCCCGTCATTCTTGACGACTTGTCGGGCATATGGAGCGAAGTTGCTCAGTCGGGCGCGAAGCCCGGTAGGGACTATTTGCCCTTGGCGTGAACTGCCCATCGCGAGCTGGGTGTTCTGCCTTACAGGTACTACGACGGTGGTGCTCGGTGTAGTTGTCCACGTCGGGCACTATCGATCGGGTCTCGTTTGTTGAGCGATGTTGTGCGATTTAGCCATATGTCGGGCTCGTACCTCAGCCTCTATACGGAGTCGGACGTTTTTCCTCGTCGACTGGGCGCGGGTGCCGATGGTCGAGGGTCCTAAGTGTTGGTAGTTTTTAACTATAGTACTGCTTTAGCTTAGCAGCATTCCAGGGTCGTGGTAATGGCTCTCCGTCTAATTGCTCGAGATAGTACGCCCCGGTACCAGTGGTGCCATGGACGCGATAAGGTCCTTCCCAGTTCGCGGCCAGCTTCCCTTCGCGGGAATCCTTCTGGTTCCTTCGTAATACCAGGCTGCCGATTTCGAACTCGCGCTTGATGACCTTGTCGTTGTGGCGTAGAGCCACTCGTTATTTTAGGGTGGCTTCGCGCAGGGCTGCACCCGATCGGATTTCCTCGACTAGGTCGAGTTCGTCCCTTAGCGCCTCGTCGTTCGTTTCTTTGTCGAGGGGGTTCTCTGTCCGTCTGGAAGGTTCCATGATTTCAACTGGGATAACGGCCTCGGTGCCATACGTCAACCGAAATGGGGTCTCGCCCGTCGTTGAGTGGGGCGTGGTTCGGTATGCCCACAAGACGCTGTGGAGCTCCTCAACCCATCCCCTCTTGGCTTCGCCGAGTCGACGTTTGAGTCCTCGGAGGATGACTCTGTTCGCGGCTTCGGCTTGCCCGTTGGTCTGAGGGTGCTCGACCGACGTGAAATGTTGTTTTGTACCTAGTTTGGTGACGAAGTCTTGGAACCCGTGGTCGGTGAACTGGGTACCGTTGTCGGTCACCAGGGCCCGCGGAATTTCGAATCTGGCGAGGATGTTTCTTTTGTAGAAACGGAGGATATTGTGCGAGGTGATTTTTGCGAGGGCCTCGGCCTCGATCCACTTCGTGAAGTAATCCACGGCGACGATGAGGAATTTGTTCTGATAGGTTCCTTGCACGAAGGGCCCGAGGATGTCCATACCCCACCAGGCGAACGGCCACGGGGACGACAGTATGCTCAACTCGTGCGGAGGGGCGAGGTGCATGTCCCCGTGTTTCTGGCACTTATCACATTTCTTGACGTGCTCCTTGGCATCCTGCTGCATCGTCGGCCAGTAGTATCCCGCTCGAAGGGCTTTCCTTGCTAAGGATTTACCGCCCATGTGATGGGCGTTGATCCCTTCGTGTATCTCCCGCAGTACTTCGGGGACTGTGGACTCGTCGATGCATTTCAGGAGGGGGATGGAGAATCCTCTTCGGTACAGTTTCTGTTCGAGAACCACGTAGGAACATGCTCGTCGCTTGGTGACGGTAGCTTCGGCCTGGTTCGACGGGAGTTCGCCTTTTGTCAGGAAATTATAAATCGGGGTCATCCAGGGCGTCGCATCCCCGATGGCATGGATCTCGACTGTAGTCGAGGATCGTTCGATACTTGGATGCGCTAGAGATTCCTGGATGACGGATTTGTTCCCTCCCTTCTTTCGTGTGCTCGCGAGTTTGAACAATATGTCCGCCCTCGTGTTTTGCTCGCGGGGAACATGTGAAATTTCTGCTCGTACGAACTTTGTCATGTATTTTTTGACTAAGTTCAAATACTCGATGAGGTTGTCGTTTTTGGCCTGGTAGCTCCCCTGTACTTGAGAGGCGACGAGCTGGGAGTCGGTGTAGATCTGTACCTCGCGGGCTCCCAGGTCCTCGGCCAGTCTCAGTCCTGCGAGCAGCGCTTCGTATTCTGCCTGGTTGTTTGACGTCGGGAAGGAGAGAGCTAAGGAGTGCTCGATTACTACGCCTTCTTCGTTTTCCAGGAGGATTCCTGCGCCGCTTCCGGACGAGCTGGATGCTCCGTCGACGAAGATGGTCCACTTGTGTTCTTTCCCCGGGGGAGGGTCGTGAGTGGTCATTTCCGCGACAAAATCGGCCAAGGCCTGTGCTTTCAGGGCTTTCCTGCTTTCGTACTGAATGTCGAATTCGGAGAGTTCCAAGGACCACTTCAGCATTCTGCTCGCCATATCTGGCCGACCCAGGAGTTGCCTCACCGGTTGGTCGGTTCGCACAATGATGGTGTGGGCCAGAAAGTAGTGTCTGAGCCTCCTCGCAGCATTGACGAGGGCCAGAGCAACCTTTTCTATCTGCTGGTATCTGCTTTCGGGCCCCTGTAAGGCCTTGCTCGTGAAGTAGACGGGTTTCTGCCCGTCGGGGGTCTCGCGGACAAGAGCTGCGCTGATGGCTTCGTTCGAAAAGGCCAAGTACAAGTACAGCGGTTCCCCGTCGTCTGGTCGAGATAGCACGGGCGGCTGAGACAGACTTTGCTTTAGGTGGCGTAGTGCCTGCTCGCATTCCTCATTCCATTCGAAGGCTGCTTCCTTTCGAAGGAGTTTGAAGAATGGGAGGGCGTGCTGAGCGGATTTCGCGACGAAGCGGGACAACGACGTGAGCATGTCGTTCATGATTTGTATTGACTTCTTCGACGTCGGTGTTAGGAGGTCAGAGAATGCACGACATTTTTTGGGGTTGGCTTCGATTCCCCGTTCTGTTAGATAGAATCCAAGGAATTTTCCTGCCTTAACCCCGAACGTACATTTCTCGGGGTTGAACCTCATTTTACATTGCCTTGCTTGGGCAAAGACTGTCTTGAGATGAGCTGTGTGGTCGGTGTCTGCTCGGGATTTGACGATCATGTCGTCCATGTATACCTCGAGCATGTCGCCGATCTGTTTGTTGAAAACTCTGTTCATCATGCGTTGGTAAGTTGCTCCGGCATTTTTCAGTCCGAAGGGCATCACGTTGTAGTAATAGTTGCCCGAGCTGGTCATGAATGCCGTGCAGTGTTTGTCGCCCAGGGCCATTGGGATTTGGTTATAGCCCGAATAGGCGTCCATGAACGACAAAGTTTTGTAGCCGGCCGAGTTGTCGACCAGCATATCTATGTTAGGCAAGGGAAAAGCATCTTTCGGGCAAGCCCGGTTGAGATCAGTATAATCAACGCACATTCTCCATTTTCCATTATTCTTTTTCACGAGTACAACATTTGACAGCCAGGTGGAATATCGGGCTTCAGAAATAAAATTTGCCTCTAGGAGATCTTTTTCAGCTTTTTCAGCAGCCTCCGTTTTTTCTGGAGACTGCCTACGCCTACGTTGTACTACGGCCTTGGCGGCTGGATCAATGGCGAGGTGGTGACAGGCGACCTCAGGGTCGAGTCCGGGCATCTCCGCAGCGCTCCAGGCGAAGAGATCAACATTCTCGCGCAGACAGGTATTGATTTGCTTCCTGGCCAAGTCGGGGAGGTCTTTGCCAATCTTCACTCCCTTGGTCGGGTCTGTGCCGAGGGGAACGAGTTCAAAATCCCCGTCCGGTATTAGTCGGAGTGGGATTTGCTCGCTGCTGGATGGCTCGTCCTGATCGAAGCGGGTGTCCAGGGCTATGGAATCGACCTTTGGTGGAGCTTTCTGGACTTCTTCCTCGGGGGATGCTTTCCTGTCGGGCTCCTGTTTTGTCCTTTTGGCGGGTCTGGTCCCTATGTCGACGGTATCCCGTCCCTTAGAGGCGGCGTTGAAGCACCTATGGGCAGCGACTAGGTCTCCTTGGATGGTGGCTACCCGTGCCCTCCTGGTGTAGAACTTCATCTTCAGATGGACGGTCGAGGGCACCGCTGTTAGCTCTGCCAGTGTCGGTCTCCCCAAGATGCAATTGTACAGAGACGGGCAGTCAATGACGAGGAAACGGACTTTAACTTGTCTCGTAGCCGTTCCTTCGCCGAACGTAACTAGGAGCTCGACATAACCCCAAGGTTTGGAAGTCGAGCCGTTGAAGCCTTGTAGATCCGACCCCACATACGGAGAGAGATGTGAGTCGTCCAGCTGTAGGGTTCTGAAAAGTTGGCTGTACATCACGTCGATGGAACTCCCCTCGTCGACCAGGATGCGATGCACGTCGAAATTAGCCATTCTTGCCCTTATCAGTAAGGGGATGACCGCGTTCGGGGCTCCTCCGGGGAGCTCTTCTAGGTAGAAAGTGATGGGCTCTGACCTGCCCTTCACCCTTTCGAACGTTACTGTTTGCGGGGGAGCCGCGTCGACCAGCTCGTCCAACTTCCTCTTAGCTGAATTGATGGTGAGGTCGTTGAACCCGCCCCCATTAATGACCATGGCGGAGGGAAAGTATTCCCACCTGCTGTGCGTTGTCAGCGGTTCCTGCAGGTGCTCGGGAATGTCGAAGTCCTCGGGCCTGGTCACCGAGAAGGCGGTCTGGATAGGCACCGACTCGTCCGATGGTCGGGCGTCTTCTTCCGGCTCTTTGGCTTCATGGGCGTCACGAAGGGGAGCGTCGTTTCGCCTGTACTGCGCGAGCCTCCCTCCTTTGATGAGGGTTTCAATGGCGTCCTTGAGGTGGACGCAGTCCTCTGTCAGATGACCATGACTCCTATGGTATTGACAGTATTTATTTTTTTCCGCCCCTGGCTTGGCGGGAGCAGGTCGGGGACGCTTGACGCCGCCGTCCTTGAAGTCTGTACTGGCACACTCCGCCAGAATACGCTCGCGGGAAGCTGTGAGCGGAGTGTACTCGGTGAAACGGCCCGAGGGGCCCATTTGTTCCCGGACTTCCCGGGGTCGGTCTTCTTTCCTTTTCTCCCCGGCTCGTCGGGGAGGAGCCTCTTGTCGTGAGCTGCTGCTGTTGTTGGGACCCCGAGCCCTGGAGTCTCGGGCCCTGTTGGCAGCTTCCCTCTCCTCGTAATCCATGTATGCCCGAGCTTTATCGAGGAGGGCGTCGAAAGACCTGGGCGGCTCGATTCCCACGGCTTTTCTGAATTCTGTGCCGGGGAGGAGCCCCCTCTCCAGCAGATATCTCTTCATGTGGTCCGTGCAGGGGACCTGTATCGCTTCTCGGTTGAAGCGGTTGATGAACTCCCTCAAGGTCTCATCCTGTCTTTGGATGATGGCCTCGAGCGCCGCCTCGGTCTTTGGATGGCGTCGAGAAGCGGTGAAGGAACTGATGAACTGGTTCTTCAAGTTCCGCCACGAGGTGATTGAGCCCAGGGTGAGCCCTTTGTACCAGTCCATGGCCGCCTTCCTAAGAGTCGTGGGGAAAAGACGGCACTTGATGGGCCCCCCGACATTATGATAATGGAGCATGGCCTCGAACCCGTCAATGTGGTCGACCGGGTCCGCAACTCCGTCATACTCCTTCAGATGTGGGGGCTTCTCCATGCCCGGGGGGATGGGTGCATCCATGATGGCCTGCGACAGGGGACCGCAGGGGTCGTCCTCGTCGCTCCTCTCCGGAGACAGAGATGGGGACCTGTAGTATTGTCTGGCACGGTGGTCGTGATGAGTCTCCCTCGAGCGTGATGCTCGCTGGTTGAATGTTACACGCCTGTCCCCGGCGTGTCTCTTGTCGTGCCTCGCCGGGTCGGGACTGGGTTCTCCGGCGGGGATGATGGGATCTCTCTCCAAATATGGTCGCCTCTGCTTTGGCCGGGGAGAAGGGCTTCTGGAGTTTTCCCTGTAGTGTCTCCGCGGGGGAGAAGGGTGTCGGGCTTCAGTCACCCGAGGAGGGGGAGTATGTGGTCTCCGATGCCTCCTCGAGGGTCTTCGCTCGTCTTCAAGCGCCTTTAATCTCTCTCCTTGGGCGAAGATGAGATAGTTTGTTTGGTTAATTGCTGCGAACAGCGCTTGTGTGGTGGCATCCGCCCCGGGGGGGACGGGGACTTCCTGAAATCGGACGGCTCTGTAGTGGGCGAGGGCCGCCGGGTCGTCCTCGAGTGGTGGTGGGAGCGAGGAGGATGATGCTGTGGCTCCGTCCCTGTGCGAGGAAGTTCCGAGGACGGTTGTTGCAGGAGCGGTGTTATGGCCGGGATTACCGACGTTGTCGAGATGTCCGTTTTTGTCCGTCGTGTCGTTATTGGTGTCGGCGACACGGATGTTCTGCTCATCGCGAGCTGGATCAGCCATGACAGGTAGTTGAATTTTGAGCTTTGGTCTTTTGAGTTGTTTGTAAGACGGGGAAGCTAGATTCCCACAGATGGCGCCACTGATCTGACCTGATCAGACTTGGACCGTCACGGCTGGCTCCGAGCTGAAAGCTTTTTGAACGAGGTGGGGGGGGTACCTGCAAGACACTCTGATGCTGAAGTAAGTAGAAGCACGAGCAGGCAATAGTAAGTATGGGTAGAATGATGAATACCTGACCCTCTGGAAACAGAGGGTATTTATAGCCCCCAGCGCTGGGCCAAGGTTCCTTCCTTGGGTCGGGCAGGTTTGGCCCAATGGAGGAACTGTCAGGTTCTACGTGCGTAGTGGGGACCCGCACGTGGTCCCCTTCCTGGATGTTCTGCGTGAAGTGCGGGCGAACGGAGACGCGGTCTTTTCAGGGTCTCGTTGGGAGTGCAGTGGACTGAGTCTGCCCTAGTTGGGGTGCTCGAGATGATGTCGAGCTGGACAGCAGGATGTCGAGCTGGAGATGTAAAGGTCGAGCAAGTGACCTCAGGGAGCACGTCGGGCACGACTGTGACCCTTTGGTCGGCGTGGTCCTCAGCAAGCCCATTTGAATTGAGCCTTAGCAATGCTATTGGGCCTGTCGGGCCCAGTCCAGGACAGATTTCATCATTGATTCCAATTAGTTTTTTCCAAGTGTATTTACAACATGATTAGGTGCAGGAAAACCAGATGAAATCTATGGTGCTTGAGGATTTCATTAATTTTTATTATTGTTGAGAAATTTAGATGATTACGCCAATTTAGGATGTAAGTGTTGTTGTATGAGTTATTACACTTTTGATTTCCCATATAGTTAACTAGTATTGAGTTTTCTAAGCATTCTCCAAACAAATGGACTCCTTCATAATAAGCATATGCAACTTCAATAACATCAGTCACAACTTTGGCAGGCTCGGCAGCTGGCGCGTTGTAACAATACAAATATAATTTTATATTATATATATAATCAAATAATTTTATTATTTACTAAATCAAAATAAAGTTTATCTATCAAATCTATTTTTTTATTGTTTTAATAAATATAATAAACCAAAATTTAATAGTTAAAATAATTTTATAAAACAGTGACACAAAGACCAACAATTAGAAATTATTTATATTTATATTATAGGTTGTTTAAAATATTTACTAAATAAATAAAGTTAAAAGTTTAAATCATTTAGTTTCGTCCTTGAAACTACATAACAAAAATTCTAGTAAATTTATAAAATTAAATATTTTACTTTACAAATTAAAATATTAGGACCAATATATATAATAAAATATTAAAATTTACAATTCTTTCATTCTATCCATCAATGAAATAGTTCTGCTACGAAAGTAGATTATATATGTATATAAATGTAAAATTACTAAAGTGATAGAAACACAAAATTCGTATTCACACATCATCAAGTGTATGTGTTATAGAAAGATCGTCCTTCAAAGTTATCCATAGTTAGTCAACAATTATAATAATGATATAGACCATCCTAATTTAATAATTATAATCTGTATTTAGAATTCGTTAAATCTTTTTTAGTCATTTACACATTTGATTCATGCTCTTTTCGAAATGACACTACTTATCACAATTAAGGTTATGATTTAAATACTACTTCATACAATTGACACCATCTCTTGAGCAAAAGTGCCGAATTAATTATCTATTTCTATGACTTAGTTGAGTCAGAAAAGATTTTATAATCTAGTCATAATTTTGGATGCTCAAAAAGTAACATATTACTCTAAATAATCATATATTTACAAAATTAAATACAAAGGTAAGAAATCAAACAATCAAACAGCAAGGAAGCACTATGCCAAACAAGCACATAGACAACGTTTTTTATACCATAGACAGTGCTTATAAGCATTGCCTATTACTGCACTGCTGTAATCTTAGGCAACACTTTTAGTCTATGTGAAAGCGCTGCTTAATGTAGACCTTAGACATCTCTTTATTGAATAAGCGCTTTCTAAAGTCCCTTATAGACAACACTTTTAACAATGTAAGCGCTTTCTATAGTGTGCCTATAGCAGCGCTTTCACTTTAGACAGTGGTTTCTCAAGCGTTGTCTAAAGAGAAAGCGCTGCTATAGGCACACTATAGAAAAAATGCTGTCTATTGTATTATTTTTTTAAATATATTTTAGGCAGCGCTTGTTATGTCATAGGCAACGCTTTTTAGTTTAAAGCGCTGTCTAATGTTAACAGATTTTTTAATATATTCAGCTAATATTTTAAGCGCCATGTACACATAATCATTTAAAATAAGCGTCGTCTCTTCGACTCGATCACAATCGTATGTATCTGTGTCATTGTCGTCTGAAGCATATGTCGTACTATCCCCCGGTTCAACGTTCTCGTAACTTTTCTCACCATGCAATATCCAACATGTGTAACTTCGATCAATTCCACGCCTCAATAAATACGATTGCAACCCAACTGCGTCAACCCGACCCACAAAACAACAACTTAAGCAAGGACATTTCATTCGATTGGCGTCTTCAACGTGTTCAACAGCAAACTTAACGAATTCCAATACCTCATTCTCGTACTCTTGGGACAATCGATTGGCAGCCATCCATTTTTTATCCATGGTCTTACTATTAAGTAAGCTAAACAAAAACAATACTTAAAAAAAAAGAACAGAGACTAAAAAGCTTAATACCAATTAGGCACATTCATCGAAAATAAAAATACTATAATTATTCAAGCAACTATAGCAAATTAAAAGAACAACTAAATACCTGTAGAGAAGTCATCAACTTCTGAAACCACGCAGTGTAATATTCTTGGAAACACTCAGAAACACCACTCTTCACAAGTAACATATATAAATGATCAATTAATTTCATTATAATAAAAAATATATATAGAATAAGAATTACATTAGAATATTTATACAACATTAAACATATATGTATACACCATTAAATAATCACTAATATTATTTTTAACATATATTTTACTGTTTTAATTTTTTTTTAAATATAAATATTTGATTTTAAAATATGAAGGTAAAATATTAATAATTTTTTTTTGTTTAATAAAGATCTATTTTAATATTCTACATTGAAAATATAAATCAATCAAACAATTCATGTGACTCTATATTAATCAAATGGCTCATAAAATGTAACTTTCATTTTTTCCCCTTCAAATTTTATTCTAACTTCAATTCTAGATCTTCAAATTTTAATCCAACAATCATAATTTATTTAACTATCTTAATTTATGTGTTAGTATGACTCTTACATTAGAGAATTCAAGTTTTCACAATTCTATTGACCCATAAATACTTTATGTAACATGTCTCTTTTCTCTAGAATTTTTATCACTATATAAACTATTTCTTTATCAATTTCTAATCACCAATTTTAATAAAACATTTCATCCTTGTGTCTCATCCGTGACTATTGTCTAAAAATCAACTTTTCACAATAATAATCGCAATGGTAATGTATACACATTTCAATTACAATGTTTTTTCTCTCTCATTTAATACATGTAATATTCGTTGTGACATTTACACAAACACCTTACATGCAAAACTCATTGTGACATTTTCACAAACACCTTACATGCAAAAACTACATGCCACACAAAACACACCATAATGCAACATTATCAACACTAAAACAACACTATCAACTAAACCAAATGCAACATTATATATCAACATTATCAAATATACCAAATATATCAAAAATCATACCTAGAAGAGAAGAGAACCTTGGTTGTGAATGGAAGAAAGGATGAAATGGTCTTGAATGGAAGAAGGATGAGAACCTTGAAGAAAGGATGCAACGATTTTGTCAAGAATCAAACAAAAAATCGCGTCAAAGTGGGTTTTGTTCGTAACTGTATTGCGTTGTGAAAATGGATTTTGTAAAATAATAACATTACTGTGTTTTATGCTGGACGCCTGTTTTTTTTTATAACATGACTTTAGACAGCGCTTGTAGTAGAAAGCGCTGCTTAACCCCCCTCTTTAGGCAGCGCTTTGTAAGTCCATCCTTTAGGCAGCGCTTTCACAAAGCGCTGCTTAAGTCCACCCTTTAGGCAGCACTTCTGAAAAGCGCTTTGTAAGTCCACCCTTTAGGCAGCGCTTCAGAACCTATCTCCTTTAGCAGCGCTTTATCAAACACTATTCACCCTCTTAGGCAGTGCTTTTTTAGAAAGTGTTGTCTAAGATATATGACAAAATTTCCGTGTTTTTAAAATGCACTTTTAACAACGCTTTTGATAAGAAGCGATGCCTTAGGTGTACTGTCTAATCTTATTTTTAGCGTAACGAAGATGCACATAATATATAATACAACCACTCACAACTCATTTCATATTTTCAACTATTTTCTTTAAACACATTGAAGTGAAACAAATCTACGATACTCAATTCCACATGATATAATATTTTCACTTTCTTCTAAACAATTCATGTGAAATTCTATTTCGTATAAAATAAAAGTATTTTAATTATCTTAACTCCATAATCACTGTGTTCTTAATTTTTTTTTAATAGATATATATAGTATCAAACATCATAATAAAAGTTATATAATTTCAATGCATAATGAAAACCAAAAGTGATATTACTTTTAGGGACACACTACAGAAAGTAAGTAATACATGGAAAATCACATTAGTGACAGTCAGTCATAAAACAGACTATGCAGGAAGAACTTATAGTGACAGAAAATAATAAAACATATTATGAATGACAGAACTTATAGTGACAGGAAATAATAAAACAGATTATAGATAACATAATTTATAGTGACAGGAAATAATAAAACAGGTTATGGATGACAGAACTTATAGTGACAGGAAATAATAAAACAGATTAGGGATAACAGAACTTATAGTGACAGACAATAATAAAACAGATTATAAACTTATAGTGACAGATAACAGCAAACAATTTATAATAATAAAATAAGTCAAAAAAATGAAACTATTTTATTAATTGTACATGCATATATCATTATCCAAAAATCTTTAATTTAAAATAATATTTATCGCATCTTATTGACATTATTTTCTTAATCAAAATAAATAAGACACTATCCAATTTCATAAAAGTATTTCATTGTGACACCAAATTGATTTTTTTCATGATGGAAACTCTCATTAACTTACATGAATTATAAACTACCATGATCATCTAATTAAAAACACAACATTTATATAAAAAATTACACAATTACTTCATATTAACATATTTGAGAACCAAATTCTTACATCACATATAGAGTATTTTTTTTCCATGTTTATATTAAGCACTAAAATTAATTAAATAATTTCATAACTTAATATGCTATAAATGTATTTTATTTTCTACTAATGACATAGATATCAAATATTATTGTGAAAAATACAAGTCTAAATTTTTAAATGACTGTAGATGAAAATTCTCTTTCTCCAGTAGGACAACAATACAACCACAAAAACTATCACCCATCAAAATAATCGATAAATCAAAATTACAGATTCTAAAATATTAAAAAAAAGACAATAACAAACAATTTTATATCTCCAACCAAAAAAAAAAAAAAACACAATAAGAAACACATAGATCACAAAATTACAAATCAAGGCATACCATGAATACAAATAACTTTTAATCATCCTAGTAATAAGAAGAAAACCAATAACAAGTCCAAAAATAAGGACATCAAAACATCCACACATAATTCAAAACAAGCGTTACACACTATCGTCCTTACTCAAAAATGTTTGTCCAAATACTATTACTCTGATACTAATTATAACAATACAAATATAATTTTATATCATATATTGTTAGTTTTAGAATAACAAATAGCTGGAAGGGATAATTATTCATTCACAAAATAGGGCTTATAAATAGCCTTACAAGTAGAATAAAATCTACTGCTAACAAATTTGAAACGTGATAATAACCAAACAGAAACAAACTCTATTCTTCCTAAAGAATAGGTCTTTCCTAAAAATTAGGAATTGCTAAACAAACAAAAGTACGGTTAATAGTTTAATAACAATAATAATAAACTTCCTAACAATCCCTCCCTTAAGCTAATTCATCTGAACTTAGCTTACTTCAGCAATGTCCGTAACTCCAAGCATCCCACGAAGCTTTTCAAATTGTTCCAATTTCAATGGCTTCGTCATAATGTCCGCTGTTTGATTCTCAGAGGCACAATAGCTCAGCTTGATAACTCCATTGTTTACTAAGTCCCTACACTACTAAAAAAAAGACATTTGAGAAAATGTTTTTACATCGGGTATCAAAATATATGATGTAAAAAATACAACACTACGCCAAAAACTGCTTTTGCCAGCGCCTCTACTAAAGCGCTTATTGAAAAAGCGCTGCCATAGCCTTCACAAAAAACAAAATTAAAAAAAAGGGAAACCTACGAAGGCGCTTTTTTAAAAGCGCTGGCATAGGTGGGGGATACGAAAGCGCTTATTGAAAAAGCGCTGCCATAGCCTTCACAAAAAACAAAATTAAAAAAAAGGGAAACCTACGAAGGCGCTTTTTTAAAAGCGCTGGCATAGGTGGGGGATACGAAAGCGCTTTTTTAAAAGCGCTGGCATAGGTGGGGGATATGAAGGCGCTTTTTAACAAGCGCTGGCATAGGTGGGGGATACGAAAGCGCTTTTATAAAAGCGCTGGCATAGGTGGGGGATATGAAGGCGCTTTTTAAAAAGCGCTGGCATAGGGGGGGATACGAAAGCGCTTGTTTAAAAGCGCTGGCATATGTTAGTTAAATAATTTCTTAACCCCTAAATTTACAATCAGATTTCTAAACCCAGCTGATACAAAAAACGAAACCCAGTTGTTCATCTTCTTCTCCATTCGTCTGCTCCTATTCAAGCTCTCTTCATCCTTCGTCGTCCTCACTTTCATAACAACCTATTCAAGCTCTCTTCATCCTTCGTCGTCCTCTCTTCATCAAACTGTAATTTACATTCAGGTGTTGTTTCTTTCCCATTCAATTTCATCTCAACATTGATTCATCATCACCCACTCTAACTACTTTACTTTATTACATTAATTAGGGTTTCGTTCTCAAAGTTTCTTGTTATTACAAAACCCTTCAACAGTTAGCAAGAACGAAACCCAAGGGATTTTGAAGGTTGGCTGTTACTTGTTAGAGGAAAGATCTAAAAGTTCATTTCACTTTTTCCATTTCTTTGGTTTGAGGTAAGAATTCTTACTCATTTTTCTTAGTTTTAGATATTGCATATTAACTGTTTGTGAAATGTTCTACATGATTGTTCCTAATTAAGGGTATGTTAGAGGGTTAGGAAAATGAAGTTGGATTTACGGGTCCTAATTTTAGGTGTATACTAGCTTAAAATTCACAAGTACTTAAGTTGTTGGTGTTCATTTGTGTTTTTCCCTCTTTTAGATGATTTGTGTGTGATTAATCGTTAATAGACATTCATATATTGTCAGTCATCGATAGTAAAAATGTCAAAGGCAACACTTAGTACGGATCCGGTAAAAAAAGTCTGGGAAGAACGATGTTGGAATTTGGTATTTGTATTGTAATAGATTGTAGAACAGATAAAAGGAGTCGGATAGTAGTGTTACGTTATCGAAACTGAATAAAAGATGCACCTATCAACTGTGAGATTTGTGCAAAGAAGAGAAGCAATATTTTCAAACTTTATGGACTGTACTAAGAGGGTGTGAGTTATGCTTGGAGATACTTCAAGTGGGATTATAAATTTCTAATCCTATCTACACTGTAGACAAAAGAATTAATCACACAAAGGAAATTATAACATTACTACTAAAAAAGTTATAGCTAAGAAAATGTTTTAATAGGCTTGTATATTTTGCATATAAGTCTTACTGAGATTTTTATCTCATTAGTTTAAGTTTATATTTCAGCTTAAGTGCTTAACAGGACAGATAGATTACATATAGATTACATGTGGTTTTCACAGAATGATGCTCCATAAATTTTTCACAGAATGATGGCATGGTACAAGACTATTGAGTTAGGGAACCATCTGGGATTGGGCAGGGAAGGAATGTTAATGAGTATAATACTAGGTGAGGGATAAGATGAGGATAAGAGGGATAGAGATAAACCTAATGATGAGTTTCATATGATTGTCTAGGTTGTAAATTTGGAAATCTATAAGGAGAAATGATTAGATGCAGTGGAATTAACATAAGGGGATCATTGAGATGTGAAATCTTATCCTACACGCAATATTAAGGAAAATCATATAGACCATAATTAGAGTTTACAAAACATTTGTTTACTCAGTTACAGCAACCAAACTTTCATAACCCCTGATTATTACTCAAACAATAGTGAAATTATGTCACCTTCAGGCATCAAACTTGTTTCTTGAAGTTAAATGATTAAGCAGCAGAGCAGGGTATCAACAAACATGATATAAGAACAGATATAATTAGGGTTAAGCTTTGTTGAAGAAAGAATATGACTAAAGTAGGCGGTGCCAAAAGCTTCAACCCAAGTAGTTATAAAAAGATTTTATATTTATCATAAATCTCATTGACAAAATCTTCACTTAGAAAAAAAAATGCATACAACAAAAGTTTCAATTAAGTCTGAAGGAGTATGAACAAAGTGAACACACCCTTGAGATTATTGCTGTTCCAGAATAACCAAGCTTAGAAACACTACATGTCCAAAAGCTGTTCTCATAGCCATCTAGCAGTCGCTGTTTTATTTCCTCGATATCCTTCTCCTGTTAGCAAAACCAGAGCACTCATAAATTGGAGAGAAAATGGCCTCTAAAGAATTTTCAAATAAACACAAACGTCATGGTTGATAGATTTTATCAGGCAGCAAGACTGTCAGAAGTAGCTTCTCCCAATTTATTCTTTCTACCTGAAGTTTAGTCTCTTGCAAGCACAATACATCGAAGTCTTCCCTTTGAGCAAGTTGAAGTGCTGAGAATCCCTCTAATTTTAGCAATGCTCTCAATCCATTGACATTCCAAGACAAAAGCTTGACAAATTTTGTATCCCTAGAAAGAGGCAGGGGTCTCATGGTTCTAGGATTATATGCAATCCAATCCTTTTGAGGTTTCTTGTGAGCAAGAACAGCCCATGTTTCAGTTTGAATAGTGGTTGTTGTACTGATTTCATCTGATTGTGCTACAATGCTAACAACATCTGAAGACACTTTTCTCTTCGCCCTAGAAGGCTTAACATCTGACAAAAACAGCCATAGACGATTAATTTAATCACTGCATGAATTACACTTGAACAAAAATTGACAAGCCATGAGACCAATAGAGAGAGACAAAGAATTATGCTAAATATTTCAGAATAGAAAGTTTAGAACACAACCTGAAACCTCGTCTGATTTAACCAACAGCTTCTTTTTGGTTGTCGCTTTGACAATTTTTCTTTCAGGTTCTGATTGTTTAAACCTTTTCTTACCCTGGTTAAGTTCAACTGTCTCTGGAGTATCATTAACATCATCGACAGTCATGGTGTCTACAATAGACGGATCATTTCTTAACATTTCAACCTCAATGGAATAGCTATCAACATCATTTTCCTATATTATCAAACATATAGTGAATAATCAAAAAGAAATAGAGACAAAAATGAGAGTATGAATGAAACATGAATCAGACCTTAACAATAACATGGTTAGAAATGGGTTGTTGTGAACTTGAAAAGGGTGTTTTCAGTCTTTTAGACCCCATTGGTTTCACAGGTATAGAACTCTTGGAACTGAAACGCTTCTGAATACTACAAAACTACAACATTATTACTCAGTTACAGCAACCAAACATTTATTCCCGAGAAAAAAAAACAAATGTATATAACCCCTGATTATTACTCAGTTACAGCAACCAAACATTTTATATTTTCAAAACATTATTACTCAGTTACAGCAACCAAACTTTCATAACCCCTGATTATTACAAAACATCTTTCATACTTTAAGGCTTGAACTTCCTGTATGGTCTGCCGTTATCTTCATCTTGCATATGCTGTAATCATAAATTAAAAAAGTCATGTCTAGGTGCAAAGAAAATCAAGATGAATTGAAAACTATAGAGCGTCATTTAACAATTAACAATACATTGCTTTTAAAATTTGATTTGAACCTAACTAAGACTTGACAAAGCTAACTTGTAAGATAAGGACTGAATATAATTGTTTGAAATCCGACTTCACTATTGTTTGAATATAATTGTTATTACCTGTATCCAAGACTGAATCACTAGTATCCGACTTCACTAGTTAGTAATTAGTGATGAGTTGTTTAGCACATGCTTAAGGTGAGGCAAGAATAACTATGAATTTGATTACCTGATATGTTGAATTTCTTTACAGGTAATTAATTATTATTTTGCTATAGTTGCGTGACTAATTAGTTGCTATAGTCAAACCATGGATAAAAAATGGATGACTGCCAATCGATTGTCGAAAGAGTATGAGGATGGGGTATCAGAATTCGTTAAGTTTGCCGTTGCGCACGCCAGAGAACCCAATGGAATGATATGTCCTTGCTTGAGATGCTGTTATGGGAGACGGGTTGACGCGGTTCAGTTGGAATCACATTTACTGATGCATGGAATTGATAGAAGTTATACATGTTGGACAATGCATGGTGAGAAAAGTACCGGGAATGCTGAGTCGAGTTGTAATAGGAAGTATGCTTCAAACGACGATTGCACAGACACATACGATTGTGATCGAGTCGAAGAGATTGCAGAAGCGCTTGAAGAAGATCTTGCGGATTGTCCCAAAATGTTTGAGAGGTTGGTAAGCGATGCAGAGAAACCGTTGTATGTTGGTTGTTCAAAATTCACAAGATTGTCTGCGGTGTTAAAGTTGTACAACTTAAAGGCGGACAATGGATGGTCGGATAAAAGTTTCACAGAGTTATTAGCCCTTATGAAAGATATGCTACCAGAGGATAATGTTCTTCCCAATCGAACGTATGAAGCCAAAAAGATGTTGTCTTCTATTGGAATGAGCTATGATAAGATACATGCATGTCCAAACGATTGCGTTTTGTTTCGAAACGAGTATGCAGCGTTGAATGAGTGTCCTAAATGTGGTGCCCCTCGATATAAGAAAAAGTTGTCTCCTGCTAAAGTCTTATGGTATTTTCCTATAATTCCGAGATTTAGACGCATGTATCGTAGTGAGACCGATTCAAGACACTTGACTTGGCATGCAGATGAAAGAATTATTGATGGAAAGTTGCGACATCCGGCAGACTCACTACAATGGAGTAAAGTTGATACTGAATATCCTGAATTTGGAAAAGAAGCAAGAAACCTTCGGTTGTCATTGTCTACTGATGGAATGAACCCGCATGGTATTCAAAGTATCTCGCATAGCACATGGCCTGTGATTCTTATGATTTATAACTTACCTCCGTGGCTATGTATGAAGCGTAAGTACATGATGTTATCTATGCTAATTTCTGGGCCTAAACAACCAGGGAATGACATAGACGTATACTTGGCACCCTTAATCGAAGATTTAAAGTTTTTGTGGGAGAGAGGTGTGGAGGTTTACGATGGGTATAGGAAAGAAAGTTTCAACTTGAGGGCGATGTTGTTTGGAACAATTAATGATTTTCCAGCATACGGAAATCTATCCGGGTACAGCAACAAGGGTCAAAAGGCGTGTCCTGTTTGTGAAGATGAAACCGATACGACACGATTGGCGCTTTGTCAGAAGAATGTCTTTCTCGGCCATCGTAGATTCTTAAATTCTAATCATCACTACCGTGGGTGGAGAAAAGCATTCAATGGAGAGGCCGAACATCGTACAGCCCCGCCTTTTTTGTCAGGTGATCAAATTTTTGAAAAGGTGAAAGATGTGAGCACTCAGTTTGGCAAGCCTTTTGCACATTCAATTGTCAAGGGTGGGTGGAAGAAGAAGTCAATTTTCTTTGAACTTCCATATTGGAAGTCGTTGTACGTAAGACATTTCCTGGATGTTATGCATATTGAAAAAAATGTATTTGACAGCGTTATAGGTACGCTACTCAATATACAAGGAAAGTCTAAGGATGGCGTTAACATAAGGAATGACATGGTAAACATGGGGATGAGAACTGAATTGGGGCCCGTGACGGAAGGAAGACGAACATATTTGCCACCTGCTGTTTACACTCTATCTAGAAAGGAGAAGAAAACATTGTGTAAGTTCCTCAGTGAAGTAAAAGTTCCAGAAGGCTACTCTTCAGATATTAGAAGACTTGTGTCCATGAAAGACCTCAAGTTAAAGAGTTTGAAGACGCATGATTGCCATGTTATAATGGAACATTTTTTACCAATAGGTATACGTTCTATTCTTCCAGAAAAAGTAAGAAGCGCAATAACTAAGCTGTGTTTCTTCTTCAGGTCTATTTGCAGTAAGGTGGTCGATCCCGCGATCTTACCAACATTGCAAAATGAGATAGTTGTTACTTTATGTGATCTTGAAATGTATTTTCCTCCCTCGTTTTTTGACATAATGGTTCATCTAGTCGTTCATCTTGTGAAAGAGACACAACTGTGCGGACCAGCTTATATGAGATGGATGTACCCTGCTGAACGTTATATGAAAATATTAAAAGGGTACGTGAAAAACAGAAGTCGACCAGAGGGTTGTATTGCCGAGCGATACGTTGCTGAAGAAGCGGTTGAGTTTTGTACTGAATATCTGTCAAATGTTCAATCAATTGGACTCCCCAAATCTCATATTGTCGAAAAAAAAGAAGGAAAAAGGCTAATTGGAAATAAAGTTGTGACAGTATCAATGGTCGAACGGGATCAAGTGCACTTGTATGTTCTGCACAATGAGATTGAGGTTGAGCCGTTTGTTGAAATGCACAAAGTTGTTCTCCGAGATTTAAATCCAAATAGAAATGAGAACTGGATAGTACGAGAGCACAATCGAAGTTTCATACCGTGGTTTAGAGATCATATTTATTCAAAGTATCGTTCAGATCCTGCTTCAGTAACAGAAAGGTTGAGATGTTTAGCCTATGGTCCATCTGTAATTGTGCTTTCTTATAGCGCATACGCAATTAATGGATACATATTTTATACCAAAGAACAGGATGATAAAAGTACTATGCAAAATAGTGGTGTTACCTTGGTAGCTGAAGCTATGCACATATCAAGTGCGAATGACTTAAATCCGAAATTTGCAAATTTGTCATATTTTGGGGTTATCGAGCGCATTTTGGTGTTTGATTACGCGAAGTTTCAGATTCCTGTATTTGGTTGCAAGTGGGTTGAAAATAATAGTGGCGTACGAATGGATAAGTCAGGATTTTTGCAAGTGGATCTCAATAGGGTAGGGTACAAAGATGAGCCTTTCATTCTAGCCTCTCAAGCTAAACAAGTGTTCTATGTCAATGATCCGACAAGTACGAAATGGTCTATAGTGCTTTTATCTAACAAAATAGTTGATGAAAAAATTGAAGATCAAGGTGATATTGGTGTTGGCATTGAATCTTGTACAAGAAACGATCAAAATGAGAATGAATCTTGTATTAGAAATGATCATAATGAGGGTATTTGGATCAATCCAACCGTCCGCATTGTTAAGAGACGCGTAGTACACAATCCTACCAAGAAAAGAAAGAGACGTTAGTGATAAAGTAATGGTCTCGATAACCTTCACTCGCTTATGTTTAGTAATGGTCTCATTTTTATATTTTTTAATTATTATATTTAGTAATCTGGCATCGAATATGTGAAAATCTTACAATTTGTACTTTAAAACAATTTGACTAAAAATTAAGATTTATTAAATGAACATGCTTTTAATATTGATAGAGTATGCATCCCCTCATCTTTGCCTAAAAGAAATATCATGAAAAAGTAATATTGATTGTATCACATGCTTTTATTTTATTAATAATAAAAAAGTAAATTTTTTCTACTTAACTTAAATTCTTTTTTAAGAAGGAAAGCATACATTGGGTATGTTTGGCAGATGATGCAGGGATGAATATCTTCACGTTGAACAATTAATAATGGATTGATTTTTTTTCTTCTTATAATAACTTCTATGTTGTAATTTTTTGAAATGTTTCTCATATAAAGTTAGTGTTAATAGTGTACTAATGTGCTTTAGTTTGTTTGATACAGGTTCAATGGCTCCAGATAGAGATGCTCCACCTGAAAACCCACCTGAAAACTCACAAGAAAACTCACAAGAAAGAGTTGCTTCGGATACAAATGCTCCACCTGATACTGAAGCAAAAGAGGTTGCACGAGGCATCACTATTATGAAGGGAATCATTCGACATAGAGACCAAGGATTAGTATACCGATTGGAATGGAATTCTGATAAACAACCAATTGGTCCTAATTCTGCAAAGTTGACAAGTTATATTGGTACACTTGTCCGTATGCATATTCCGGTCTCCGTAGCTACCTGGAAATCGAAAACGAAAAATTTAGAATTGGAGGAGAAAAAACAAGCGATTTGGGAAGAGCTTCAGGTATATATCATATATGGTTAATTGTTGTTATTATCTTGACGATAAATTGTTTAAATTACTTATACTAACACACTATGCGTACGTTTTTTTGCAGAGGACTTTTGAGATACCAGATGAACGTAAAAGCTACATACTTAGTTTGGCCGGCAAAAGATATAGAGGGTGGAAAAGTTTTTTGACAAACACCTATCTTAAGGATAAAGATGGAAAATTTCTTGAAGAGGCACCGGGACGGCCAACAAAGTATGCGACCTTCATTGATGAAGCAGATTGGGCTGAGTTTGTAAAGCAAAGAGATGAAGCTTTTCAGAAAAAGAGTGCCACGAATAGTGAGAGAGCATCCAAACCCGCGTATCCATACAAAAAAGGGCGTTTGGGATATGCACGCTTAGAGGATAAAATTGTAAGTAAATAGAAATGCGTTTTAATTAATTGTCTACATGTGCATGTTTTAATTGACGATTTTATCGTTTGTGTCAATGCATAGTTAGAGGAGACTAAAAGTGAGGAAGCTTCACTTCCTGTACATGTGTTGTGGAAGGAAGCTCGTGTGGGCAAGAATCAAGTTGTCGATCCCGATGTTCAGAGAGTTTATACTGAATGTGTAAGTATAATACTGTGTCTTTAATTAAATCAAATGTTTTTTAATATATAAATGATTTTTTATCTCCACTAATAATTATTTAAATGTAAATGAATTACAGGAGACCTTGTCGCAATCGGCATCCACCGGTGAGGAGAGCGTACTTAGTAGAGTACTAGATGCTCCCGAGTATCCCGGTCGGGTGAGGGGTAAGGGTCATGGTGTGACTCCAACCTCTTTTTATAAGAGTTCTAGGAGAAGATCAAATCTTACCAATGAAGAAGTGTTGCAAAAGTTGCAGGAATTGCAAGCACAGGTCTCTGAATTGCAAAGAGATAAAGATATGTATATGAGAGAAAATTGCAACACTTCATCGGTGAGAGAAACTAGTGATAAGGCTAGTATCAACTATCAAAAGAAATTTCCCGAGGTAATTATAAGTTTTTTTCCTTACAAACTGTTCTATTTTATTAATGATAATGACTTTATATTTTCTATTTGTTTAGGGCATTTCATCTTGCCAACTATACTTATCGTCACCGAATTATCGACTAGTTGGCAAGGGAAAAGTGCACAACACTTCGGGAGATTTACTTCACCACAGACCGCTCCCGGATGGACACCTGAAAGTATCGGTGGATGTTGTATTAGATCGTGATGCGATTCTACCGGTACCTGACATGGTCTCAGAGACGACATTGCTGCGAGATGCAATAGGATCATTTGTTGCATGGCCCTCGGAGCTCATTACCATTAGTGACGAGGTATACTGAAAACGATTATGAATCATTTAGTTTTCGAATGTCAATTCTAAACCGTTTATTAATTATTTTTTACATTTTAATTTTAGACTGCTCCTATAAAACCCGCAATTAAGGGTAAAGGGATTTTACAGGAGGAGGAGTCTGTTGCATCACTAAAAGAGGTACATTTAAAGTGTTAATATATAGTCTGAATCTAAATCTGCATGATTTTATATTTTACCTAACTTATATGATTTTTAGGCATCCGCTCGGGAGTCACAACAAGTGACGCAGCAGGTTCGTAGCGTACCACCCACTGGTCCTCCGAAGCAAGCGGCAAAAAAAGGCGGTGCTTTTGTGCCTCGATACCGTTCGACACTCGCAACAATGGTTGATATGTCCGATTTGAAGGATGGTGGTTTACGTGAAATCAACATGGATGAAAGTGTCTTCGGTATTGAATTCCCGTCACATATTACAATTGATGACTTGGAAGAGATTTTTAGGCATGATCAACTAGGCGTCAGTAATATGCACTCATACATCCGGTAATATTCACTCATCCGATATATTATTTAACTAGTCCCACAATATAATTTATTTACACATTTCAATGAAAATAATCTAATGTTTATTATGTTTTTATTTAAGGTTGTTGTATGACAGAGTGTTGCGCAGGACTGCATTGTCTAACAGATTCCGTTTCGTGTCTTCCGCCCATTGCAGCAGAATGACAATTGCTTCGGAACCGGAATCAGTTAGACAGCGCTTAGTAGATAGATTCATGTCCACCGGCAATACAGAAAGTCTGCATCTTTGGGCGTATAATACCCGACCAGTAGGGTTAGTTTCTCATTCTTGGTTCATCTAATCTCTGTTTCTTTTGTGTATAGCAAAATTTTCATATAACCTATTGTTTTAATTTATAGAGCACACTGGTTGCTGCTTGCTATCAACCCGATAAGAGAAGTCGTGTATTATCTGAATTCGGTAAATGGTGAATGGACCAATTATCCGGCTATGAAGGAAATCGTTGATTTGTAAGTGGGATCGTTCTAAATATATATTCGTGTATATTTATATATTTTCTTATTTGTGGGATTGATCTAAACATATGCTTTTATATATTTAATAATTAGATCAATACAAGTGTTCTGTAGTCAACGGGACGCACAGGTATCCCGGACTAAATCAAACAACATCACTTGGATCCAAGTGCAGGTACATTACTTTTCACAATTTTGCTTATAATATTTATGCTACTTGGTAAAACAAGACAACTATAGAATCTTATTTGTTTTATTATGTAGTGTCCGCAACAGCGAAACAGTCATGATTGCGGATACTTTGTTTTGAGGTTCATGAAAGAAATCCTTCAGGCGAATCAATTAGAGATTCCGCTCACGGTATGAATTTATAACTTAAGATAATTTCATATAATTTATTACATTTAACTAAATATATCATTTATATTATGTTTTTGTTTTGTAGTACCTTGACGAATTCCGTGCTGCTGGGTACCCGAAGCTTAAGTTGGAAGAAATTAAAGAAGATTTGTGTCAATATTATATTAAGCAATTTTTCATGTAGGATTTGTGTCGATTTGAACTATAATATTATTGATGTAATGATGTATATATATAATTTTGGATATTATAATGGTATTATATTAGTATATATATTGTCTTACTGATGGCTGAAATAATAGCGTCGAAAATATATTACAGGTCAAAAATATATTACAGGTCGAAAATATTACAGGTCGAAAACATTACAGGTCGACTGGGAGGATTAAATTATAGGCTGCACATAAAAATACCTCATTTAGAAACGACAGCGCTTTTAAAAAGCGCTCTTAAAGGTCCACCTACTAAAGCGCTTCTTAGTAAAAGCGCTGCCAAAGACCAGTAAAAAAGCATAAAAAATTAAAAAAAAACGCAGCATACAAAAGCGCTTTTGGAAAAGCGCTCTTATAGGGGGGCCTATCAGAGCGCTTTTTCCAGAAAAAGCGCTCTCATAGGGGGGCCTACCAGAGCGCTTTTCCAAAAGCGCTTTTGTATGCTGCGTTTTTTTTTAATTTTTTATGCTTTTTTACTGGTCTTTGGCAGCGCTTTCTGGGAAAAGCGCTCTTAAAGGGGGGTCTACCAGAGCGCTTTTTCCAGGAAAGCGCTCTTATAGGGGGTCCTACCAGAGCGCTTTTTCCAGGAAAGCGCTCTTAAAGGGGGGGTCTACCAGAGCGCTTTTAGAAGCGCTTTTGTTACCTACGCCAGCGCCAGCTATTAAAGCGCTTTTAAGCGCTTTTAAAGGCCAAAATAAGCGCTTTAAAAGCCCTTTTCCGTAGTAGTGCAACTAACAAACTTTTTACATCAGGTATTTATTTGCAATGATATAAAAAATATGAAAAAAAATATATTTCGCTACCTATTACATCGGGCAAACGCATCCACCGATGTAAAAAGTTTTCAGAAAAAAATACGGTGGCATTTTTGTAAATAAGAAACAAGGTAGTAGAAATATTAAAAAAAACATGCAATATATTACATCGGTTGACTAAAAACCGATGTAATATCTTCACAATAGATATTAATATAAAAAATAAATTAAATAATAAAATAATTTTTTCGCAACTTATTAAATCAGTTGAAGTATAAACCGATGTAAAAAAGCCAGAAAATCAGCTTGCATCGGTTATTACAATGGACCGATGTAAAAAAGCCAAAACCCTTACATCGGTTGTAAGGTTCCACCGATGTAATAGGTTGTCCACTAAACCAACCCTTACATCGGTTATCCTATTCCACCGAGGTAATAGCTTGTTAAACCCTTATTTCACAAATATCAGTATAATATTCTCCTTGGCCGCCGTTTCCACTCTACGCTCTCACGCTCACGACCCAACCACCGCTGTTTCACTCCTTGCCACTGTACGCTCACGATCCAACCACTGTAAACGGAACAATCTAAGAAGAAAATGCAGCAAAGAAGGCCTTCTGGAACCGATGGTTCTGATTATTCCTACCGTATGGTCGTTGATTCAAGTAAGCTCCATTCTCCAAAACCCTAATCCTTTTCTCTTGCTTGATTTTTTAACTATAGCTCTTTTGGTTTATGTTCTCACTGTTGTTTGTCAATTTGATGATGTTTTGTTAACTAGGGTATCAACTTGTTGCAAAGGGGAAGACGCGTCTCGCTGCGCTATTTATCATTGAGGTACCATGGATTTTAATGCAATATATGCCTTCTTTGTTTTTGTCTGATATAGATTTGGAATTTTAAATTGTGCCCTGCATGCTTTGTTTCTGTTAATAGGAGTGGTGTTTGCTGTTTTACCAGGAAAAAAAGACGGCACAACAAATATAGTTGCCATTTCTTCTGTTATTGCCAGTCTTGTTTTGTTGATCATTGGGGATTTAGGTTGCTAGACCTGGAGTTCTTTACTCTACTTTATTATTTTATTGAGTTTTTATTTAAACTTTTTAAATCACCTATCTCTTCTAATTTTGTGAGAAAGGTAGAAGACGAAGCCGGTCGAGTTTGTTGAGATTATATACCATTCTATCTTCCTTAGCGATGCTTCTCTTCACTGCTTCTCTTGCTAACCAGTATTCCCTGTTGAAGGCAAATGCCAATATTTCACGCAAGTTTTAATAGCCATTCTTTTGGATTTGAATTTTATTGCTCGATGTTTTTGACTTTTTGTTTCATAAGTTTTATGGTTTTGATAATTGTTTTTCTGCTTAGAAATTCCCATATGATTGCATGAAAACTCTTCTGTAGGTTATCCAGTATTTTAGTAAGCGCGAAACAAGCAATTTTGACGTTGATTATCTTGCTCTTCAAACTGGTAAAGATTTCTTTTTTCAAATTCTAAATATTTTGTTCATGTATGAATTACTGCTATACTTGGATAATTTGTGTAATAACTCGGCTTTGCGCCTTACAGGTCTGTTGGTATATATACTCACTTTATATCTGTTCAAGATTAGTGTCATCAAAGCAGTTGTTTTCCTTCTTTTTAACATGACGCCTCCCAAGAAAGCCTCTTAGCCTCGTGGATTTTCTTTTCCATTGATATGTATGAATGATCTTTTTGAGTGATTGAGGGAATCTGACTTAAGCTTATGTGGACTTTCCCCTGCAAATCGCCTTAAAGACACTTGTTGTGTTTAAGCAAATTTTTGTTTTGTATTTGAGCTATCATCTAACTTGAAAGAGGTCAATATTGAACTGTTACAGCATACACTCTCAACCTAGTGTTGAAGACTTGTAGTGAATAGGTGGAATTTTCAATCTAAGTATTACCAACACAGTTAACAATTACTTATTTTTGGTTAGCTGTTTCTTTAGGGTCAATTGTGTAACATTTCATTCATAATGGTCAAAATAAATCTGTCAAGCTTAAACTCAATGAATTCCTCCATGAGATGCTAGCCTCTTCGCTTTGATATAACTTCTATAACCGTGATCTTAGCAGTGAGTACCTTAGATATTATTTTCTATTAATGTGTTCTTTTCTATGTTTATTTAATAATATTTAATTATAGAATTAAATATGTTTTTTATTTTTTTTTGTCTTTAATCTCTCTTACTTTATAATTTTTTTTAACAAAATACAATTAATATTGAAAACTTAATATTTTCTTGGTCAAGTATATTAATTTAAGAGTTCTTTTTATTGGCGAGTAAATTTAGCTATGTCATTTTTCGACTTTATCTTTCATGTGACTTTCATTGACAACTAATAGTTATGTCATTTTTCATTGGCGAGTAAATTTAGCTATGTGATGTTTATCTTTCTGTATTAGTTCTTTTGGGATTCATCAAATGACAAATGGAAATAGAAAAAAGACTACATGGCTTCATCCCAATGTAAGTGTGATGTAAATTGTAATTATATAGTTAAATTTATGATAACTATTCACTAATTATGTCATTCAATTGTAGACAAGGCAACAACATAACTCTAATGATTGTGGATACTATGTGATGAAAAATATGTTGGATATTGTCTCTGCTAATATAACCGAGAATTGGATGCAGGTACTAAAAATAACTTTACTTTGTTATTTACTTTTTATTTTTCGACTTAATATGAATTTTTAAAAATTAACTCTATATTGTTATATTTATGTATTATAGGTATTTGATGACCCAACAGAATTAACACAAGATGATTTGTATGATTTGCGACTTCGTTGGGCAAAATGTTTCTTTGAGTTACATGCAAATTAAGTTTATCTTGGTGAGTTTTATAGAATTGTATAAGTTGTGGTTTTTGCACAATACATATGGTTTTTGCACATTTGAGTTTCTTGATTTTTTTGCTGATGTTAATTGTTATTATTTATTGTCAGGCAATGTGATTTTGGTGTTGTCTACCGAAGATTTTATATTGGTAATTTAAGTTTGGAAACTTATAAATAGTTGAATATTTTTGTATATTTTGTGAATAATATGTAATTGTAAGTTTTGAAAAAAGACTTATAAATAGTTGAATATTGTTGTATATTTTGTGAAGAATTTGTAATTGTAAGTTTGTTTGTTGTAATACAATACAAGTTTGCAATACAATTGTTCAATTTGTAAGTTTGTTGTGAAAAATATGAAAACATCGACCTAGATGTGATGTTGGAAAGCTATGAAATCTATATAGCGACATAAATATAGTCTGTGTGATATTGGAAAAATATGAAAAAATGGGTACAAATTATATTTGTACAGGGAAATATCCAGAAAATAAATAATCTATTCCAAAAAAAATTCATACATTTTACATCGGTTATTAGTAAAAACTGATGTAAAAACTTTCAAAAAGAGACTTTTTACATCGGTTGGGGATAATAACTGATGTAAAAAGTTGCGTCACTGGGGACTTTTTACATCGGGTATTACTTCCAACCGATGTAAAAAACTGGATCAATTTTTTTAAAAAATGTGCATAATAACTGTTTCTTACATCGGTTCATATATTATAACCGATGTAAAAAAGAGACTTTTTACATCGGGTATTACTTACAACCGATGTAAAAAACTGGATCAATTTTTTAAAAAATGTGCATAATAACAGTTTATTACATCGGTTCTTATATTATAACCGATGTAAAAAAGAGACTTTTTACATCGGTCCCAGAACCGATGTAAAAAGTCTCTGATTTACTATATCGCCTGACTTTACATCGGACCTAGAACCGATGTAAAAAGTCAGTTTCACCCGATGTAAAAAGTCATTTCTGCACTAGTGCTAAGAAAGTGGAATTTCACATCAATATGTTTACTTTTTCCTTGAAACACAGGATTTTTAGATAGTTGTATAGTAGAACTATTGTCGCACATGATCATAGTTGCTGTTTTATTTTCAACTTCAATCTCTTCCAACACTCTTCTAAGCCAAACACATTGACACGTACATAAAGCTGCTGCTATGTATTCCACCTCTGTGGTGGAGAGAGCGACAACCGGCTGTTTCTTTGAGGCCCAAGAAATAGCTCCCGCTCCCAATTTAAACACAAATCCAGAAGTGTTTTTTCGATCATCTAAGTCACCAGCATAATCACTATCAGTGAAGGCCACCAATTTTAGATTGTATTCTTACTTCCTGTAAAAGATACCCAGATTAATGTGCCTTTTAGGTACCTTAAAATCCTCTTTGCTACCAGCCAATGTGCCATAGTAGGTCTAGCCATGAACCTGTTTATTAAACTAACACCAAACATCATGTCAGGTCTAGTTACAATCAAATACATAAGGCTTCCAACCACTTGCTTATACAGAGTTTCATCAACGGCGACACCTCCCTCGTCTTTGCGTAATTTTGTACCCGATACAATGGGATTTTTCACAACACTACTGTCTTCCATGCTAAATCTAGCTAAAACCTCCTTTGCATATCTTCTTTGACAAATGAATATTCCACCTGCACATTGCTTCACTTCTACTCTAAGAAAATGCTTCATTTTCCCCAAATCAGACATATCAAACTCCGACATCATTGAATTTTTAAACTCATCACACATGCTTCTATCATTCCCGGTAAAAATTAAATCATCAACATAAAGGCTTACAATTAAGATTTTACCTCCTTTTGATTTTGTAAATAGAGTATGCTCGCTAGAACATCTTTCGAATTCTTCTCGTATGAAATAAGCTTCGATTCTGCTGTACCAAGCTCGCGGTGCTTGCTTAAGCCCATATAATGCCTTTTTTTAGTTTGTAGACTTTATCTTCTTCTCCTTTCTTTACAAACCCCGCGGGTTGCTCAACATAGACTTCTTCTTTTAACTCACCATGAAGAAAAGCGCTTTTTACATCAAGTTGAAAGACCTCCCAACTAAATTGTGCAGCTATTGCAAGAATTACACGGATAATGTCGAGTCTTGCCACCGGAGCAAATACCTCAGTATAATCAATACCATGGCGTTGTGCATACCCTTTTGCTACGAGCCTCGCTTTGAACTTCTCCACAGTACCATCTTCATTCAACTTTGTTTTAAATACCCACTTGACTCCAATAGGTTTGATATCTTTAGGAATCACAGTCAGTTCCCAAGTTTGGTTCCTCTCAATGGATTCAATTTACGTTGACATTGCTTCCCTCTAGTTCTTGCATTTTACTGCTTCTTCAAACGTTGTAGGGTCATTGTCAGTTACCATCATCATTGCATTCATATTTTCATCATCCGAAAGACCTTCCCCTATTTCATAATCTGTCATCCATATTGGTTCTCTTCTTACTCGCATGCCCCTCCCTTCAACTAAATCGTTATCATCAGAATTTGGCTCATTTGGGGGTGAAATTGTCAGACTACTTGATTTGTTGGAGCTGCTGTTAGAGATGCTGGAAGTGCTGAAATTTCCAGGACTGCCACTCAAGTTATTTGGGCTTGTTTCACCAAGTTCTTCATTTTGATTCGCCACAGTATCTCCTTCATCTTCACACTCTAGTATATCTCGCTTTATTTCTTCAACAGATCTGCCCCAATCCCAACCTTTTTCTTCTTTAAAAACAACATCCTTGCTGACAATAATTTTCTTTGAGATTGGATCATACAACCTCCATGCTTTTGATTATCGCTCACTCCTAGAAGAACACATCTTCTGCTTTTGTCATCTAATTTGCTCCTATTTTGATCTGGTATATGAACATGTGCCACACATCCGAAAACTCGGAAGTAATCTACCATTGGTTTTTCATTGCTCCATGCCTCTTCTGGGGTCTTATCTTCAACCGCTGCTGTCGGGCATCGACTCAGAATATGAACGCACCATTTTGCAGCCTCGTACAAGAAAGTCTTGGGAACTTTTCTTTCATTTAGCATGGATCGGACAACATTCATAATTGTCCTATTTTTTCTCTCTGCAACTCCGTTCTGCTGTGGTGTATAGGCTGCTGCCAATTTCCTACTAATGCCCTGTGATTTACAGAATTCTCCAAACTCATTTGAGGTGAACTCGCCACCTCTATCAGTCCTCAAACAAGTTATGAATGCACCCATCTCTTTCTCAACATTAGCTTTAAAATGTTTGAAAGTAATAAAAGCTTCTGATTTTTCATGTAAGAAATAAATCCAAGTTTTACGAGAATAATCATCAATAAAACTTAGAATGTACCTCTTGCCACTGTGGAATGCTGGCTTGATAGGACCACATATATCTGAATGTACTAGTTGGAGCTATTTTGATGCCTTCCACAAACTCTTCCTTGGCATTGTATCTTTGTGTTGTTTTCTAGTTAGGCAGGTTGTACATAACTCATTAGGAGATTTGAGAACAGGTAAGCCAATCACCATCTTTTTGAAGGCTAGTGTTCTTAATCCCTTGTGATTTAGGTGCCCAAATCGATTGTGCCAAATGCGCGCCTCTTTCTCTGATACATCTTCAGTTTGCAAACACATGGAATTTCTCTGTGGCATATAAGCTAACACAAAAACATTCTGTTTCCACTCATATTGGTTTGCATAATCAGTCCCCTCTTAGAATGATACACTTTACAAGTTCTGAATTAAAATTGTTAATCCTTTCTCTTGAAGCTACCCTATACTTAATAGTTTTTTTTTAAGCTCAGGAATATAATAGACATCAGATATTACCTGGATTGTGCCATTTATTTGCACCTTTATACTCCCTTTTGCTACAACTGCCATTCTCGTATCATTTCCAAGCTTCACTGTTCGATTAAAATTTTCTTCCAATTCAAAGAACCATTCTTTGTTTCCCGTCATGTGGTTGTTGCAACCTGAATCCAGGAACCATATCTCTTCTTTCTTTTCTTTATGAATATCTGCATATGACATCAACAAAAGTTCTTCTTCTTCTTCTAATTCAACATAGTTAGCTTTCTTTTCCCAGTCAGGACATTCATATTGGAAATGTCCTAATTTGTGGCATTTGAAACATTCAATGACTACTTTGTTCATGGGTTGTCTCCCTCTACCTCTGCCACGTCCTCCTCTGAACATGCCTCGACCTCTACCTCTGTTTGATCGATCATCATGAGCCATTTTTAAAACATGTTCCTCCTCTTGGTATCATTGCATTCTTTGTTCATGAACTAGTAAACTTCCATGTAATTCATCAATACTCAGAGTACTTAGACCATTTGATTCTTCTATTGAACACACAACATAGTTAAATTTGATAGTTAAAGATCTAAGTATCTTACTGACCACCATACTCTACTCCATTGTCTCACCATTTGACTTCATTTTGTTCACTAAGGTCAAGGTTCGCCCCAAGAAAGTGTCTACTTTCTCTCCTTCTTTCATGGCCAACAACTCGAACTCCCTTCTTAATGCTTGCAGTTGTGCCCTTTTCACCTTTGTAGACCCTTGATATTTCCGCTTCATTGAGTCCCAAATTGCTTTTGAGGTTCCCTTGTCAAGAATTGTTTCAAGAACTTCTCTGTCAATGGCCTGAAACAGAAAATTCTTGACCTTCAGATCTTTGAGTTTGGCTTCTTCCATCGTCTTTCTCTGCGCCTCACTCGCCGCTGTTGTCCCAATTGCTGCTGCAGGAATTCCTTCATCAACCAGATTCCACATTTCCTTACTCCTTAGAAAGTTCTCCATCATCATTGACCAATAATCATAATGGCCATCGAACTTGGGAATAGACGGCTGCACAAACTTTTCTGAAGTTGTCATTCTGCTCACACACTTTTAATTTGGCCCCTTACACAGCTCTTGATACCAAATGTTAGTTTTAGAATAACAAATAGCTGGAAGGGATAATTGTTCATTCACAAAATAGAGCTTATAAATAGTCTTACAAGCAGAATAAAATCTACTACTAACAAATTTGAAACGTGGTAATAACCAAACAGAAACAAACTCTATTCTTCCTAAAGAACTGGTCTTTCCTAAAAACTAGGAATTGCTAAACAAACAAAAGTACAACTAATAGTTTAATAATAATAATAATAATAATAATAATAATAATAATAATAATAATAATAATAATAATAAACTTCCTAACATATATATAATCAAATAATTTTATTATTTACTAAATCAAAGTAAAGTTTATCTATCAAGTCTATTTTTTTATTATTTTAATAAATATAATAGACCAAAATTTAATAGTTAAAATAATTTTATAAAATAATGACACAAAGACCAATAATTAGAAACTACTTATATTTATATTATAACCACATAAAATAGGTTGTTTAAAATATTTTAAGTAAATAAATAAAGTTAAAAGTTTAAATCATTTAGTTTAAAAAAATAGAGGATGTTACACGCGTAAAAGGTGTCAGCACATTTTCATTATTTAGGAAATTTGTGCAACTTGAGTAGTAAAAGTTGTGGTCTCAGTAACTTCATGAACACCAACTGATTTCCTTTGGATTATATTAATGTCAACTCTTGTGATTGACGGTTGATAAATATTGATAATAATATTTTCAATCAAATTATATCTTTCTTGATAAAACTTAAACAAATAATGCATCACCAAATGATGCATCCAACATATTACTTAATAATGGAAGTAAACCATTGTAAAATGTTTCAATCTGAATACACAATTTAAACCCATGGTGTATACATTATCACAATAAATCCTTAAATCTTTTCCAAACATTAAACAAAGATTCATTTTCCCCTTGTTCAAATGTGGTGATCTCATTTCTCATCTTAGCTTTCTTGTCAAGCGGGAAGTATTTGGCTAAAAACATGTGACTATGGAATTTTGTTCCAAAGAATTGAGCCGACCTTTAACTTTATGCCTTAGAAAATAGGGAAACAACCCCAACCTAAAATCATCATCAATGCCTCTAGGGATCCTGAAATTGCTAGCAACTTCCAAATATTACCTTAAGTGTAAATGAGGAACATCAGTGGAAACACATGAGTGTTGGTAAATGGTTTGAAGCATATGGAACATCATTGGTTTAAACTCAAATTAGACCACAATAATCTCTGACCTTATAATTCAAATATTCATGGCATTTGCATTAAAAACAACTAATCTATAATGTTTCTTTCTATATCTTTAGAAATGCCGATGATGTCAAATTTGACCATGGATTCTTTTTATTCTTGTTAACTTCCTCCAAGATCTTCTTCAAAGTCTTCAAACAAAAGAGCAGGAATAAGTGTTCATGGTTATTGAGTTGCAACTTGGTATCTCTTTAAAATTCTAAATTTTCCTTTTGGTTCATAGCCTCCTTTATAAATAAGAGTTAACAACCTGCACATACAACAATCACACACTTGTCGTGACACCATAAAACAAAACAAAAAATTAAAAGATGAAATGCATTTTTAATTTTTGTAATAAAAATAAAATTTTTAATGACACAATCTCTAACAATGACGCCAAATATTTGTTGGATGTTTTGTACGTGCAAGTACACATAATCAAAATGGTAGCAAGTGTTAAAATTAAATTATCATTCCCACAAATATTTTATTAACTTAAATTGATTTTCAATTCAAAAAAATTATGAATAATCATGAGCGAATAATAATACTAATTGTTTCATGTCACTAGTTCATAAAGAATAATAGAAACTAAGAAGTAAGAAAGTTTAGCAGAGGTGTGAAACATGTTGGAAAATGACTCATTCAATGATTTCACTTATTGTGTTAATGTGATAAGATATGTCGTGACAGATGAGGTCAAAATATTATCTGATGGTGTATGTCTACAATGACAAAATAGGTGAAGTAAATAGCTATAGAACCTAAGCCTCACAATATCATCTATGCACTTCTTTGTTGAGTTATGATTTCCTCTATAGTTTTAGTTCTTTAGACCTAAGGTAACTAAATGGAAAATATTCTTATTTACTTTTTTATCCATATTTTTCATGATGTCTATTTATTAAAGGATTCATCAACATTAATAGTTTTTTTATCTATTTTCAAGATGGCCAATCAAGGAAACAAATATATATAACGTTAATGCATATGACAAAGTATGTCACTAAAATCAAATTACATCACACAAAAGGTTACTTTTCATTAAACTTCACATTAACCAACAAAAAGAGTTAAACTCATGGTGAACAAAAGAAATATAACAATATAAGATCTGAAGCTTAACATTTATAAGCAACAAAATAAATAAAAGATAAACCTAAGAGTGACACTTCTCCTACTTGCAGTCTTCAACTAACAAGAGGCGAGTAGTGTCATGCCTTATTAAGCAGTATCTTCAAGAATGATAAGGCTAGAGACATGTTAGAATCTGGCTAAGCCTTTTTCTTTATGAAGAACTGTTTTTCTCTAAGTATTTTATAAATTTGAATGTTCTTCCCTTTCCCAACGTAAGCCTTTTTATAACCTCCTTAATTTGTAGGGTTGCTTGTAAACTTTGGATCTTGGATCTTTTGACTATCTATTCACTATGTCAAACAAGGGATTAGACAGCGCTTTTTTAGACCTTTAACAGCGCTTAAAAGCGCTGCTAAAACCTCCGCTGCTAAAGGTATAGACAGCGCTTTTTTTTTCAATCACTTTAGACAGCGCTTGGTAAAAGCGCTGTCTATTACCCCCCTTTAGCAGCGCTTTTCCTCATTTTTTTTCAATCACTTTAGACAGCGCTTTTCATGAAAATCACTGTCTATTACCCCCCCTTTAGCAGCGCTTTTCCTCATTTTTTTAAAAAAATTTTTCAATCACTTTAGACAGCACTTTCATGAAAAGCGCTGTCTATTACCCCCCTTTTAGCAGCACTTTTCCTTTTTTTTTTTTAATTTTTTTTTTCAATCACTTTAGACAGCACTTTCATGAAAAGCGTTGTCTATTACCCCCCCCCCCCCCTTTAGCAGCGCTTTTCCTTATTTTTTTTTTAAAATTTAAGTTCAATTGCTATTCAACATTATTCATCATCATTCAAGTTCGAATTATGAAGCTAAATTTCAAATACATTCATCATCAAAGTCCACAATATTCATCATCATTCTATCAATGATACTTCAAGATCAAAGAAAGGAGTATGCAATTTGGAGAAGAAAGTTGGCTTGAATACTTGGAGTTTTTTACCATTAATTACAAAGTGTACAAAATGCAAGGACGCTCCAAATTCAAAGGCACCAATACATCAACGCAAGAAAAGTCATCCTTTACAAATTTCAAGGAAAATTATACAAAGATTTGGTTCTAGACCTAATTCTAAAAAAGTCTCTTCAAGTTTGCTTCAAGACCAAGCCTTTGGTCTCGATAACTTCATCCTTCATTCCCAGGCTTCTTCATCTTCAAATTATCATCTTCAAGGCCAAGTATCAAAAACATCGTGATCTTTTAGTATGCAACTTTTATGCCACATCCAAATCCATTCATACCCTCCTGCAGCGAAACCATCATCAACATCACAAATTGAACCTACCAGAACCTGTAACAAACGCCATTTACATATCCCAAATCATCCTCATACATTCCATAATTCAAACCAGTTTTCAATAAAATAATTTAACCTGCATCCAAACTTTCCAAATTGAACCAGTCAGACTTGCTTTAATCCATATCAGTCCAACAAAAATCCAGATCAAAAAAATAGTTGGAAACAATTCACAAAAACAAAAATTGAACCTTGAACCAGCTCATCATTTCAGCCATGTAGAAAAATGAACAACGAAAATCCAGTTAACATTTCATACTTTCATACCAGAATAAAACAGTCCACACTTAATTCAATTCATTCATAACTAACTTTCTAATCTCTAACTAACTATATAACAAAAAAGAGGCAGCAGAGGCATATGATGTAGCAGCCATAAAGTTCAGAGGACTAAGTGCGGTTACAAATTTCGACATGAGTCGATACGATGTGAAAACCATACTTGAGAGCAGCACTTTACCGATCGGTGGTGCTGCAAAGCGTTTGAAAGATATGGAGCAAGTTGAATTATTGAGTGTTAATGTGGTGGATAATATTGGCCAAGATCATCATCATCATAGCATCATCAATAATAATGCTACTAATTCCCATTTAACAGATCAAGTCATCAACAACTATGCAGCAGCTAATTGGCATGCTCTTTCATTCCAACAACCACAACACCCTTACAATACCAACAACATGCAGTTGCAGCATTACCCTTATGGTGCACAAACTCAAACTCAGAAGCTTTGGTGTAAGCAAGAACAAGATTCTGATGATCATAATACTTATACTACTACTACTGATCATCATATTCATCATCAACAGCTACAGTTAGGGAATAACAACAATAACAATAATACTTACAATTTCTTTGGTTTGCAAAATATCATGAGTATGTACTCTTCTATAGATGCATCACATCCAATCCCGAGACCTTCAACCAGCAATGCCATCTCGCCTATAGGAATTTATAAAATGATATAAGATAACAAAATTAACAATAAAAAGGCAAAAAGAGAATGTGTGAAGAAATGAACGGTATCAAACACAAAACACATCAATACAATTAAGTGCTATAGCTTGAACAAAGTTCAATTAAGTGCATACTTTCAATTAAAATTTTAACGTTTGTCTGAAACTAAGTAACCATAAACCCAACATTACGTAAAGAGACACTGTCCTTGTTCAAATGGATGAAATTGGTTTAGATATAGTAACATTACCTGACACATCTTCCTGGCCACGTAATCGTTGGAGAACCTTTTTAGCTTCTAGCATCTTTCCTTTACTCACGAGCCATCGAGGAGACTCGGGCAAGAAGAATAATGTCAATATAAAAAAGAAGAGAGAAGGAATAGCGAGAACCCCGAGCATTACTCTCCAGCTAGGCGAGGCACTCAATGACATCACAAAAACCATACAATATGATAAAAACATTCCTCCAGAACCACTAAACTGGGGAAGTGTATTCAACGACCCCCTTATATCGGAGGGAGCAGTCTCCGATATATAAACCGGAACAAGAGTTACGGCAAGGCCAATACCAAATCCATCAAGCAGCCTTGCTAAGCACAACACATAAACATTAGGAGACCATAACATCACCAAACTACCCAAGAAATACAGCACAGATGAGATTATCAACATTGGTCTCCGACCAAACCAATCTGAGATGGGACCAGAGCAAGTCGTAATGACAGTAGCTCCAATTAGCGACATGGCCACCACAAGCCCTTCCATAGTTGTTTGCATAGCAAGGTCTTTCTTAATGTAAAGAATCGAACCTACAAACAAACATGAAAAATAAGCATTCAATAAGCAACTCACACCATACAATTCCTGCTGAAACACTTTGCTTGTTAAATTGGACCATACTAGAACCTATTCGAACAAACATCTTAATTAAGTGCTTATATCATATACGTGCTTATGTACAAGCTATTTATTTCTATATGAAAAAATAAAATGAAGTTTTCACATAAGCTATAAGATGGATTCATAAGCTTATAGCTTATATTAAAACAGACTCAGAAGTGCTTATGTTAGCAGATAAACACAAATAACTGAATCCAGACATATCTTAGATCCGATTCAGCCGATACAAAAATAACAAATTGAATCATTTAACCATACAAACTAAGATCAATGATTTGAATATCAAATTCATTTGAACCTGAATCATAATTACTAATCATCTAATCTAATCCGTAAACAAATAAGCCGAATTTGAAGAAAAAAAACCTTGTAAGTTGTAATTACTAACCATCTAATTAAATCTATAAACAACCAAATTAGAAGAATCAAAGAAAAAAGCAAGAAAATTACCAGCAATGGTAGCATTATCCCAACCCTGAAGAAAATTCCCGATGGAAGCAGCAATTGCAACAAGAACCGCACCTTTCATTTTCCTTCGATTATTCTTAAACTGATTCACCTTCAAGTCACACAAATCTATAATTATACAAACAAAAAACACTATCAGAGTGAGTCAAAGAGTGAGTGAGACAGAAAAAACTGCTTTGAAAACTATAATGCATCCAACTAACAGTGTGTATGAGAAGAGAACTGTGGTAGTTGAGAATAAGACTCGTGAGGTTCAGCTTCATGGAAAATATATACATATATAATCACAGTAGTAACAATAACAAGAGGTGAAAAAGTAACTTAAATCATAATCACTTAATCGTATTAACTACCTGAAAATACAGATCGAGAAAAAGCTACTCTTCAAAATCACTATTCAAATAATCACTTTTCAAATAATCAGTTTTCTGAGTTCTGAGAAGTGGTTGGTAACGATGAAGATGAAGCGGTTAAGAGGTCCAAACCCAATCTAACACAAATCACATTCTAAAATGTTAAAAAAAAAACACAATTAAAACCAATATGACCAAAGAAAAACTATCAAAACATCATTAAACCCTTCAGAATGCTTTTCTCTTTCTCTCTCGAAGAACAACACCACCCCCTTTTCAATTTTGAGTAAACTAGACCTAAATAAAAAAAATGAAAATTGCAAGGATACATAAAAATGGTTCATATTTCTAAACCACAAGTATCATACAAAAATCCAAGACAAAGATATTACCGACTGAAACCGTGGCAAAGCGTATGGTCAGAGGATGGTGTCGTGGATCTGGCGGTGTCGGGTAGTGGAGGCTTGGTGCGGATGAATTGATGGTCAGATTGGTGAGTTAGGTGCGGTGCAGTTGTTGAGAGGTGCGCGATTGTTGGTTGACGAGAAACTGTCTGGTTGGTGGTTGTGGAGTAGCCGGTAGTGCGGATATAGAAGTGTGGAGGTGTTACAGTTCTGTTTGGTGGTCTTGGAGGCAGAAAAGCTGCGGATTGGATAAGCAGATGATGAAGGAGCGTGAATCGGTGGTGAGTTGAAAACCCTATAAAATAGTCACAATTGATTATTCAAGCATAAAATAGTCAAATTTGCAGATCAGACATCTACCAGTAAAGGACAGCACAACTATAACTTTTGGGTAAGACAAAGTATTAAATTAAATGATAACAAAAACAAATGACGACTACAGGAAAGATGGATTCACTATTTTGAGAGTTTTGTTATTATACTAGAAAGTTTGGTTTATCTTAAGAATGTTGATAGAACCATATATGAAAAAAAAACACATCAAGTAACAAAATGCATAAGAAAAACACAAAGGATTCAGAACTCAAAAAGAATCCAGACTCAGGTTTACCTCAAATGTTACTGGGATACATAAATACTCTTATCCTTGATCCCTGAAATGAATCAAAACTCAAAGTGAATATAACATTACAAAACACAATGATTTAAATAATTGTATTGGTAAATTATTACCATTGATTTGGGAGGAAGATTTGATGTGAATTTGGAACGAACAATACCATTGTTTCCGTGTGGCCTTGTAACCTTTCCCCATAGGCAGCGGTAATGGGTTCCATTCTTCTTCACCTTGGCCTTGTAGATATATGCCAATCGCTTGCCGGCATACCAAGCTACCTCCTCCTTGGTGTTAACTCCTTCGATTTGGACCAGAGATGTGTTTGGGTACTGGTTTAATTTGGATCTACAAAAACAACATGAAGGAATAAGTATCAAACAAAATACTCTTAACACTATATTTCAGTTTTGCATCATGGGTAAAAGAATTAAAATTTTTACAGAGGAATGAAGAATATACCTCTTGTATCCAAGAATTGTGCCCCTCACATAAAGCCTAACACAAATTGAAAACGAATAGCAGAAAAAAGATTAAACTACAATATCACGTCAAAAGCTACGAGTACAAAAAATTGCAAATCTGAACGAAAAAAATGATGACAGACGAAATGAAGAAGGTACCTAACACGCTCACCTTGACGTCCTTTCACCATCTTCACAGCAGCTGAAGCAAATTCGGCCAAATCTCAACACTCAGAAATGGCTCTTTTAGGGTTTTATGAAAGATGGAACGGTTGAATGAAGTTGTTTTGGCGGAAGCTTGTTTATGGTGAGGAGGGGAAATGATGGCGAGTTGCAGGGGAAAAGCGGTGTTGGATGACTACCGGAGGGAGTTATATTGGAGAAATGACGGAACAAAGGGAGTAATGGAGTGAGACAGGGGGAGTTTGGGAGGAGACGAATGGAGAAGAAGATGAACAGCGATATGGGTTTAATTTTGTGTTTCTGGAAATCTGATTTAGGGGTTAGGGGTTTAGAAATAAATTAACAAACCAAAGGCAGCGCTTTCAAGAAGCGCTGCTAAAGGTACCCCCCCTTTAGCAGCGCTTTAGGCTTACCCCACCTTTAGCAGCGCTTTTAGATTTACACAAAGGCAGCGCTTTCAAGAAGCGCTGCTAAAGGTACCCCCTTTAGCAGCGCTTTAGGTTTACCCCCCTTTAGCAGCTCTTTTAGACTTACACCTTTAGCAGCGCTTTTTGAAAGCGCTGTCTAAAGCATACCCTTTAGCAGCGCTTTTATTAATTTTTTAATTTTTATTTTTTTTAAAACCCTATAGCAGCGCTTAGGGAGAAAAAGCGCTGCCTTTGATAAGGCCTATAGCAGCGCTTTTAATAAGCGCTGTCTAAAGTTTTTTTTTTTTTTGGATACCTACAGCAACGCTTTTGCATAAGCGCTGTCTATGTAGCGGTGCCAAAACTCGTTTTTGGCGTATTGATTGATTAGGTCTAAAGAATAAATCTTCCTCCCTTTTTTATCCTTTAGTACAAGTACTAAAATAAATATGTAACACATGCAAGAGACAACACATCTCGCAGCAAGCCTGTTGTGCAAAGTGGCTATTGCAGCGCTCCAAAATAGCAATTTTCATATTTTGTCATCTAGCGCTCATTCTTATCTCTTTAGCTTTACAACTCAACCCAAATTACATTCCTAAAAACTCTACCACATCACCTATTGAAGCGGTAAAGCAGAAACAAAAAGTACGTATTCATTTAGTTTTATCATATCGTCTCCACAAGGGTTAGTGCATACTGAATTGCCATTCGATAAGTCTCGCGTTAATGAGTTTTGGTTTAAATGAAAATATATGAACAGAAAATAAATACATTCTTCAGAGAGGATAGACTTATCAAGCACGAATGTATACTACTCGTCAGAAACTTAAATCTATTGATCAATTGTACTCAACATGCAATACTCGTCAAAATCATCATGTATCTCTCACATGAGTGTCCATCTCTGCAACACCAACGAGACATATCACAACTCAGGTTATATCTAACCCAAATTGCGAGAACGACCGTGTTCTCACGTCAGTGATGTCTCACGCGAAACTTCAATATGGAAGCATTAAACTTCAATACTCAAGTGATTGTTAAGCCTAAATCCATCTCTAGAGTTTAGAACCTAACATATTTCTTTCACTAATCAATACTTGTGAGGTATATGTCTATAATAACTCAAATCCAAACATAAATGCAAAAAGATAAAGGAAAGCAACAAGATTTATTTTGTAAAGCATATATAATACAACACCATGATCAATACATATGCATATGTTCAGAATAACTATACAAACATAACCCAACAAAATATAGTTTACAAAAAGAGGAAAAAGAGATAAACCAACACTTCTCGAGTTGTCAAGAAGATTGGTGAGAATCCACCTCCGTTTCGACAAGATGCAACCCCAATTGATGTTTTATAAGCCCTCTTTACCAAAAAAAATGGGTTTAATGGTGTTGGGACACAAAAATACCCAACCCATAACCTAAAAATGTGTTTTTCCTATTTAATTAGTTTCAAAGTCGCAGAGCATGCTTTGTAAAACCCTTCTAAACCCCAAGGAATATTCAATTAAATAAATCATAGTATTTCACCCAAAGAGCGTCATATACTTCATATTCAACATACATGCATGTCTTACTTCGTAACATAGGTTTTCAAAATCATTTATGACATATGCTTCATTAAATAACAACCACAATACTTCAACTTACTCGCCGCGGAATTCATAGTTCAAAACATCCTTATTAAAACACATCATAGAAACTTCATCGTTCATGGTTCATAATTCACAACAACTTAAACTCCATGAAAGGTAGTTTAAAAATCTCATAATAAAACAAAGAACATAATAGTTTCAAATCAAATGTTCACATCTCTGATGATACATATCAAAGCAAGACCTTCTAGACTCAATAGAATTAAATGAAACACTCCAAATCTATTCTTCTAGGTCTTTAAGAACTAATCTTGATCACCTGCATGTTACCCACGTAGACGCAACATTCAAGCAGAAAGGGTGAGTAAATCATAATCATTATATAAGACATAAGGAATAGACATAGTATAATAATCCAACAATATCATAACATCAACTCATCAACATCGTTATTTAATACAATACCATATTATGACATCATCAAAATCAACAATTATGAAATGCCACATAAGATATAGTGCAAGATCATAGACTCATGCATGTGGTACCATTTCTTTCGATGGGAACTAGGCCATCACCCTCCAAAGATCCCCACCATAGGATCGATCCCCTTTTGGAATCGGAGCACAAAATCAACACTCTCAATCCAGACAATGGAATTGAGACCAATACTGGACCAAAGTCCAAAATCAACATGGACGGACCAAAGTTGTCCAAACTATACCATGAATGCATGATACGCAACAACAAATATAAAACGACCACGACTAGTCATATGCATCATCATTAATGAAGTCATCAATATCATCATATCATCATAATAAACAAACATCACCATAACAATCTCATATAAACATAACGACATCATCCCATCATCATATCATCATAACATACAACATCATCATAGTAAACAAAACATCATTCTGATTCGACGAGGGAACCTATCTCTATTCTAATTTAGGTATTGGAAAAATACTCATAAGTTCTCATTTTATTCCATTTAACTAAGGTTCACTGGGTCAGCTATACACTGCTTTGAACGACACCTTAAACCGAGCTATAGAACTAAAGTTATGACCTTTTTAAGAAATCCAACTCAGCCAACCAAGGCTGCCATCCGTCGCCCAGCGACACACTTCCGTCATAAACCACTCTTAGATATATCTTTGGCTTTCAACATACTTCTTGTCATGTTCAATATACTTCTATTATTTCTCTCAGCTATGCCATTATGCCGAGGTGTATAGGGCACAATAACCTCATGCTTTATACCTTCCTCATTGCAAAGTCTAGCAAATTCTGCAGAAGTATATTCACCACCTCCATCAGATCTCAACTTGCATCCACTTTGTTTCTCAGCATGCAACTTGAACTTCTTGAATTGTGTGAATACCTCACTCTTCCTTTCAATAAGATAAATCCATATATGTCAGGTGAATTCATCAATGAAAGTAAGGAAATACATGTTACCTCCATTTGAATTTACTTCAAAAGGTCCACACACATCAGAATGAACCAGCTCCAGTTTTTGTTTGATTTCATGGGAAAGTAATATTTGAATGCCTTCCTCGTATGATTTGCTTTTCAACATTCCTCACACACCTGCTTTGGTTCCTTCACATAAGGCAACCCCAACACCATCCTTTTCTGATTGAGCATGCATAAAATTCTGAAGTTTAGATGTACATACCTGTGGCGCCATAGCCATTTCTTGTCTTCTTTTGTAGTTAAAGCTAGACATTTGTTATATGTTGTGTTGAGTTCAACTTTGAACATTTTTATTTTCTTCCAATGGTGCTTTCATTATTAGCCTCTCATCATCCTTATATACCTTCATCTGATTCGTCTCCAGCTTCATATTGAAACCTTTTGCAAGTAATTGACCTAAACTTATCAAGTTACTTGTCATAGAAGGTACATACAACACTTCAGTGATAATGGCCTTTCGACCATCCTTCCTGACAATCTAAATATCTTCTTTACCACCTAATTTGATGTGTCTGTCATCTGTAAACTTTATCACCTTTTCGACTGACTCATTTAACTTGGTAAACCAGTTTTTATTGTCAGTCATGTAGTTGCTGCATCCTGAATCCTGATACCACATGTTATTTTTCTCAGTGTTCGACTGAGTGTTGACCATCAACAACACATCATCATAATCACTATCTCTAGCTCGTGCATATTGAACTTCACTATCTTTCGCCCTTGCTGCTTTCTTTCTTCGACAATCTCGAGCATAGTGACCAAAACCTTGACAATTGTAACACTGCACCTCTTTCGTGTCAACTTTCTTCCTAGAATACTTGTTGTCCACATCTTTCTTGATCGAATTAGTATTCTTTCTTGACTTCTCATCACTAGCAAAATTCTTTTGCTACTTCGACTTCTCCTTTCCAGCTTTCTTGTTGAATCTTGATTGCAATGCTTGTTCAACCACCTTCTCTGATCTTTCTGAGTTTCTCTGCTTCAATCTCATCTCATGAGCCTCAAATGAAGCTTGAAGTTCTTCTAACTTTATCTCAGATAGAGTCTTGGCCTCTTCAATTGTCATAACAATGTAGTCAAAATCTGCAGTCAAAGATCTTAACACTTTCTCAATCTTCTGTAGATCCGTAACCGATTTACCACATGCCTTCATCTGGTTTGTTAGTGTCACAATTCTTGAGAAATATACATAAATTGATTCATCTTCTTTCATTTGAATCATCTCGAATTGCTTCCTTAGCATCTGCAACTTCACCTTCTTCAATTTCTCATCTCCACCATACAAGTTCTTTAACTTGTCCCACACTCTTTTTGTTGTTTCTTCTTCAATTATCTTCTCAAATATATTAGAATCCACACACTGGTGAATCAAGAATAGTGCTTTACCATCTTTCTTCCTCTAATCAATGTGCACAGTTTTTTGAGCCTCCGTTGCATTTACTTCCAGTTTTGGTAATCCATCATTCAAGATTTCAACAACATCTTGAAATATGAAAATAACCTTCATCTGCGCAACTCATAGTTGATAGTTTTCTCCTTTGAAAACTGGTAGATTTGCTGGAAACTGCATTGACGTTGTTGTTCCGTTTACCATTAGATTCTCTCTGAATCACAACTGAGCTCTGTTATACCAATTTTTTGAAACAAGGGTTTTCAAGAAAGATGATTTATGAAAGAGGAGGAAGAAGAAGATAGATAGAGATTGAAAGTTTGTTACGTTTCTAACTAAATTGTGATTGCATTCATTGTTATTAAAATTACAAAGTAATAAGTCCTTTATATAGGCATACAATGCCCAGACCCAATTAGACAAACTACAATAGTTATATCCCAAAACTACATTTTGACATACTGCAATAGCTGATGTATTCGACTCTGTCGAATACAATTGACAATCTATCAGCACTTGTTATTTGACATACACCTATGCACTTCGATAGAACAAGAATTATACCATCTAACGGTATATATTTAATTTGTTCCTAAATTTTGATTGGACCAAATCTTTAAAGTTTAGACCTGAGTATTTCTTTAGATTTGAACAAACATTATGCATCATTTCATGTCGTATATCTTTTATTAAAAACTTTATAAAGGACAAAACTAGTCTTAAATTTGAGTTGAGAAACCTAAACCTCAACCCTCCGTGGTCTTTACATCATGCTGTACCTAAAACATATATTATTATTCTCCTCTCTAGGAAAATTTCACATCACCAATACGTAATCCATTAAAAAAGCAATACATTGTGCCTTTTCAGCCCTAAAATATTGCCACGCTCATCCATTGGAGTATATGACTAGCTAGGAATATTATATGAGGAAACGTAAAATATAACAGTCTGAAACTTGGATTATGACAGGTTGGTATAAAAAATATTCATGTGGGCAAGAGTAGTTGGTTGGCTTTACTACCTAGTGACCCCTGTTGAACGTTGAGATTTATTAATACAACGAAAAGTCAATTATGAGGCCAGGTCTAATCTCACGGTTAGTAGTTATGACTTCTTCTCATCCATTCTCTTCCATTCTTCTATATATACCATCCACACCTATTCTATTTTTCATTAACTCTCATCTACCATTCAACAAAACTTTCTTAAACCTCACACTTCTCATCAACAAACAAATTTCAAGAGACAGACAGACTCCTACAAATAAATTTATAAGTCCATGGTTTGTCTACAAATATTCTCAGCAGCTAATTTATCTTCTTCTTTGAAGACAGTTAATGCCGCTATCCATATCCCTAAACTCCCACGTGTATTCTCAATCCCACAACTACAAAAGACAAAGCCCCTTCTTGAGGACTTTATTAATGTATCCAGACATCATATTAATACAGATCAATTAGAAAAGAATAGTGTTGTCCTCACCACACAATCACACGACAGGAATACAAATGATATTATTATTATTAAACTCTATGCAGTCTTGGAAGCTGTTTCCGAAAGAGTTGAAATGCATCACAACATTGCTCAACAACGGAACAATTGGAACACTCTTTTGTTAAACTCTATCAACATGATTACTCTTACTGCTACAACTTTGGCTGGTGTTGCTTCTGCTGCTGCAACCACTTGCTCTGATTCTTCACTTTTGGCTTTGAAACTATCTTCTGCTCTTTTATTCTCTGCTGCAACTGGTTTATTGCTTATCATCAACAAAATTAACCCTTCTCAACTCACGGAGGAACAACGAAATGCAACAAGATTGTTTAAACAGCTTCAAAGACAAATCCAAACCACTATTGCAATAGGAAATCCTAGTGAGGAAGATGTCAAAGATGCAATGGATAAGGTTTTGGCACTTGACAAAGCTTACCCACTTCCATTATTAGGAGCAATGCTTGAAAAATATCCCGCAAAATTTGAGCCTGCTGTTTGGTGGCCTTCCAACAAAGGAAAACCACAAAGCAAGAAAATGGGGAAAATGAATAATGGATGGAGTGAAGAATTAGAAATGGAAATGCGGGAAGTTGTTGAAGTGATAAAGAGAAAGGATGCCGAAGATTATAACAGACTTGGAAACATAGCGTTGAAGATAAACAAGAGTTTGGCAATTGCAGGTCCATTACTCACAGGCATTGCAGCTGTTGGATCTACATTTATAGGCAATAATGGTAGTTCTTTGGCTGCTTTTGTTCCTCTCATGGCTGGTTCATTGGCTGCTGCAATTAATACTTTCGAACATGGTGGCCAAGTTGGCATGGTTTTTGAAATGTATAGAGGTTCTGCTGGTTTCTTCAACTTTTTAGAAACCTCAATTGAATCAACTTTAAGTGAGAAAGATTTAGCGAAAAGAGAAAATGGAGAGTTGTTTGAAATGAAGATGGCTCTGAAGTTGGGAAGAAGTATATCAAATCTGAGGGAACTTGCATCTAAGTCAGCTTCTTATAGAATGGAAGGTGTGGGTGACATGGGTGAATTTGCCAGCAAGCTCTTCTAAGACAATCTTCAGACACTACACATTCTTTAGCTCTGTAATGTATAGATATCACATTGTTTTATTCTTTCATGTATATACATTGTTAGTCATCTGACATAGAGAACAAATGTAAATATAGACTACAAAGATCTTATTTTGATCTGCAAATACTGATGTACAACTTCTACTGACAAATTACTTTAGGCGAATTGTTCTTTCAATTCATCTTAATGAAACAAGCATTTTTTTATTTGAATTTCTATTTGCCCTTTATCACTTGAACTAATAGAGGTAATCCAACAAACTTATCTAACACTGGATCAACAAAAAGTAGGGGAAATGATTTTACCATGTTGCTTTGTTCAACTTCGTATAATTCACACATATCCTCCAACCAATGACAACTCTAATTGGTATTAGTTCACACTTTATAGGATTTATCCAAACATTATAAGAAATAGCATAAATCCAACATCCAAACCATTTAATGATCTCTTTTTTCACAACTTCCTTCTTGATGAGATTCAACCTTCTTTGGCTCTCTATATTGTTCATGACATTGTCTTCCATTAGTATTCTATGCATGTAAATACTGAGTTGATCCCCTCAGACGTTTGCCAAGCAATGACTCTTTTATGCTTTTCTTGAAGTGGCAGAAGTCGACACTTCTGCTATGCAATGAGGTCAGTAGCAATGATATATGGAAACTTCTATTCTGACTCCAAGTATATTGCAAATAAAGAGGCAATTGCTTCCATTCTACCACATATGGTTTCTCTATTGAAGGCCCGCTATCTTTGATTGTTAGAGCATCTTTAATGGGGGTTGTTTAATGCACACTAGGATTTATTATTAGATAGAAGGAGCAAACTTTTAAAACTTTTTGTTTAATAAAATACAATCTTGGTCTTTATATAGACCCAAAGACTTATACTATTCACTACAAAAATATATGTCCCCAGCGACATATATTAGCGACGTGCTTATCACGTGGGTAGTAGCGACGTGATAACCACGTCGCTAATATATTTTAATGACATTTAATGCAAATTGGTGAACGTTTTTCAGGGGGAAATTTGAATTTTTGTAGCGACGTGATAGCCACGTCGCTATATTTTTAGGGGGAAAAAAAATTTCGCTGATGACAGAGTTGCAGTGTTGGAGAGAGAATAATATTTATGTTTAGTTTGTAGCGACGTGATTATCACGTGGCAACGTTGCGACGTGACAGTCACGTCGCTACTAGAAGTTACATGTTCAAAATTTTGATTTACAGTAGCGTGCTTTCTTCTTCCTTTCCTTGCTCCTCTCTCAAACATTACAGCAACTTCCTCACAAACCCAAAATTGTTCCTCTCAAACCCAATTTCGCGAATCAATTTTCTTCCATTCCAATTTGTTGAAGAAATCTAAGGTATTCATATTTTGATAAATGTTTATTTCGTTTGTTCGTTATTTTTTATACTGGAATGAAAGATTAAAAATGGTATTTGTTCGTTTGTTCATTATTATTTGTAGAGAAATTTGAAGAACACCAAGAACTATCCAAGACGCAAATTTATTGAAGAAATTATATAGAGGTATTTATGCATTTTTTTTATAGATTTTATATGTATTATATAGATTAGATTTGTATATGTATTTTGTGGTTAGGAAGTATATATGTATATTGTTAGTAATATATATGTACTGATAATAAAAAATTTTAGAAAACATAAAATTAAAAAAAAAATTTTTATAGATGTATATATATATATATATATATATATATATATATATATATATATATATATATATATATATATATATATATATATATATATATATATATATATATATATGTTAACAAATATATTTGTTCATATTGCATATTTTTTAATAACATATTTAATATATTTTTTAAAAAATTTTAGAAAACATAAATTTAATAACATATTTAATAACATATTTTTTATAGATGTATATTATATTTATTATAATAGTTTTATTTTTTTATTTATATGTTAAAGATATGGAAAAAAAATTATATATTAAAATAAGAATTTATAAAAAACATAATTAAAAAAAGAATATATATATTATATTATTATTTTAATATTATTGTTATATATATAATAAAAAGTATATATGTTACATTATTTGTTTTCTAATATTATTGTTGTATATATAATAAAAAGTAAATATGTTATATTATTGTTTTTTGATATTATTGTTATGTAATAAAAAATTATATATTTTACATTTGAATATTTATTTATATGTTAGTATATATATAAAAAAGAAAATTTTATATTTTTAAGAATAGTATTAAATAGTTTAAGAATAATATTATTAAGTTGATTAATATTTCTAATGAAAAAGACAATGATTGTATAAATGTGCAGTATGGAATATTATTGGTATTATCGCAGTTGGATGTACGATAGAACATATCCAGGAAGAAGTGGACTTAAACCCAATTTTATAGTAGGAGTTGATGGGTTTATTAAGTGGGCGTTTGCTCAGGATTGTTGTCGAAGCGAAGGAGGGGTTAGATGTCCCTGTCTTAAGTGTGAATGTAGACCAATAATTAGTGACCCAGAGGAAGTAACACGTCATCTGCATAGAAGGGGATTCATTGAAAATTATTGGGTTTGGACGTATAATGGTGAAGAACTACCGGTTAATGTACCAGAGACTAGCAACACGCATGCTTCAAGTAGTCGACCGGTTATGGAGTATGAGGAGAACTTTAATTTGATCGGTGACATGGTTGAGGATGCTTTTGGTGTGAACGTGACATATGATGAACCTGAAGATTTTGACGGGGAAGAGTTGCCGAATGAGGAAGCGCAAAGATTTTATCAATTATTGAACGAGATGAATACGCCGTTGTTTGAGGGGTCGTCAGACTCGAAGCTATCAATGTGTGTGAGATTATTGGCCGCCAAGTCAAATTGGAATGTTTCTGATCAATGTCTGGAACATTTTGCAAAAATGATGTTGGACTCCACCGCTACGAAAGACAATTTGCCTACAAGTTATTATGATGCAAAGAAGTGGGTGTCGAAGTTGGGTTTAAAAGTAAGAAAGATTGACTGTTGCATTAACGGTTGCATGTTGTTTTATGACAATGAGTTTGGTACTCAAGATGGATCGTTAGAGGAGTGTAAGTTTTGTAATAGTCCAAGATATCAAGTTCGCAGTAGTGCCGTTAACAGCAAGCAAAAGCGTGTAGCAGTAAAATCCATGTTTTATCTTCCTATAATACCAAGGTTAAAAAGAATGTTTGCTTCAATGCATAGTGCAAGTCAAATGACATGGCATCATACAAACCAAACAAGTTCTGGCACTATGCGACATCCATCTGATGGTGAGGCATGGAAGCACTTTGATCGGACACATCCAGATTTTGCTGCAGAACCTAGAAATGTCAGGCTTGGATTATGCTCTGATGGATTTGCGTTGAAGTTAAACCATATCTTGAGTGAGTTTACCAAAACTTTTTAAACTTATGGTGTGTGTATACCAAACTTATTAAACTTATTGTGTGTTTTTTGTAGGGAATTTAACAATGCCTATTTTCATAGTACCGGGGTACAGTCAACATCAGGTGTCATTCATGCTCAATTTCCCTCATGGTTCAAGCAAACATTGTCTAGCGTTCCTGCACTAACTCCAGAAATACTCCATTTGAGAAACTTGGCAGAAGGCCCTATCCAAAGCGCAAATGATTGGCACACATACTTCGTGAACGGATATAAATTTCACACTGAGGCATGGACCGAAGGGAAAAAAACCATAAATAGTGGTGTTTTTGTAAAAGGAGTTACAGATGGCGGTGAAGACGACTTCTATGGATTTGTTAAACATATCTACGAGTTGGTATACAATTACTTGGACACGGAAAATAAAGTTGTCTTGTTTTATTGTGAATGGTATGATCCAACTAGAGGCACAAAGATAGACAAGTCATATGGTTCTGTCGAGATTCAAATGAACCGGAAATACAAAGAATATGACCCTTTCATAATGTCACATATTGTTAGGCAAGTTTATTATGTTCCTTATCCTTCATTTATTAATGAATATCTATTGAACATGTATATATTGAATTTGTCAATGAATATATATTTATGTCAATGACTTTATTATCTTTGTTTATGAAAATATATATAACTAGGTAAAATGGCACCGAAGAATAAGGATACCGGTAAGAAGTCTCAGCGTCCGAGGGTAGTAACATGTGAGTCTCTTCACTCAGCCATGTGCCCACCCCCTCAGAGTCAGGTTGATCATATGTCCCTGGCCAGTACTCAGGGTTTTGTCCAATTACTCTCCTCCCATACATTCCCGTCTGGGGTACCTGCATCTTTTGTGCCACCTGGAGGCCCCGGTTTCCTTTTCCCACAGACTCAGATGCCGTCTTCCTTCCAGCATGCGGGAGGATCTAGTTTCCCTTTCCCACCGACCCAGATGCCGTCATCCTTCCAGCAGGCGGGAGGATCTAGTGTTCCTTTCCCACAGACTCAGATGCCATCTTCCTTCCAGCATGTGGGAGGATCTAGTTTCCCTTTCCCACTGACCCAGGTGCCTTCATCTTTCCAGCAGACTGGTGTCCTCTCATCATTCCAGCAGACGGGGGGAGGACCCAGTTTTCCATTTATACAGACTGGCGTGCCTTCATCATTCCAGCAGACAGGGGGACCCACACAGATGTATTCATCCTTCCAGCAGGCGGGAGGGTCCAGCACCCCACACTCCACACACATTGGAGGACCCAGCAGTCCACGTCCGACACAGGCTGCAGGATCCCGCGCCCCACGTCCTAGACGGACCGGAGGGTCACGCACCCCTCATCCCACACAGGCTGCAGGATCCAGCACCCCACGTCCAACACAGGCTGACGGTGATGCAGATGTTGTAGCTGATGATATAGATGGAGCTGATATTCGTGAGAGATCAGATGATCCGAGTGAGATTCATGTCATTGACGGGAGGTTTTGGATTTGGCCCGAAGGAAGCAAGTAAGTTTCTTATATAAACTTTTATTTAAGTACATATTCATTTTAATATTTTGTATAAATTTATAATTAATATTGTTTATTCAAAATCTTGTTGTTTAGTTTCGCGCCGAGTCGGAAGGCTGCCAAGGTTATTAATTATATAATCCAGCAGATGTATAAATCCTCTTGGAAGAACTTTGGCGAGGTTACAAATAAAGAAGAATGGTTTAAAAAATTTAAGGTATTATTATTTATTTAAGTTGTAAATTTATTATATTTTTTTAGTATTGTTATTTAAGTCACATTTTAATGATAATTGCTTAACTTTTTATTTTAATGTCATACAACATTGCAGGAAAAATGTGTGTGGGATCCGTTGAATGAGAAAATTATGGAAAAAATCTATTATAGCAGAACTTCTAGAAGATTTTCTGATATAATGCGGCGGGTTAGGGAGAATTATGAGCTGCATGGTATCCGTCCTAACTGGATAGGCGTAGAGGTTTTTGGCGAACTTCGTACATATTGGGGTTCTCCAGAATTCAAGGCCAAATCCGAAAATTTTAAGAAGATGAGGGCATCCGAAAAGGGGGGATGTGTCAATACTGTTGGAAGTATTAGCACTGCAGAGCATGTCCGGCGGATGGTAAATATTACTAATTTTTTAAGTTATATATATTTTTATTCATAATATTTTTTACTAATTATTTTTAACTTTATTGTTTAGACTAAGGAGATGGGGAGACCACCATTGATCATTGAGTTGATTACGAGGACTCGGACAAAGAAATCGGGAGGTTTTGTCGACGACCGCACCCAGAAAGCTTTTGTAAGTAATTAAACTTATGTTTTTTTTTAAAATTAATAACAAAAATAGTGACGTTATTTCCACGTGGCAATCTATAAGTTGTGGCGTGATTATCATGTGGCAACTGATAAATTGCCAGGTGACTGATTTTCATGTGGCAACTGATACATTGCCACGGGAAACTCACGTGGCAATTCATAAGTTGATTTGTGAAAATCACGTGACAAATTTTTAATATATTTGAATTTAGTATAATTTAATATATAAATGTTTTAATTTTTTAATTGTATTATTTAATGTATGTGTAGGATGATTATCAGACATTGCTAGCACGTTTTCTGGAACACAATCCGCAATATAGGCCAGCAGAGGGGGAGCCGCTTAATGGGGATGTTGATTTCTATATTTGGAATGAGGTTGTTAATGGAAAAGGGCCTAATGGTTGCTTTTTTGCGGGAGGAAATTTGGCCGCCGTCTTGAGAGTTGGTGATCGTAATCTGTTTCAAAGACTTAGAGATGGAGAAGGGGGGTCACGTCAACCCAATCTGACTCAGGTTCAACTTGAAACAGTACGACAATTGGCGGCCAGTGAAGTGAGACACGAAATGGAGGCCCAAATGACGACAATGAGGCAAGAGCAGGAGCGTCAGTTAGAGATCATGCGGAAGCGGCAATCTGATATGAAGGAGCAGATGAGACAGTTTATGCAAGGCGGTCGAAATCAAAATGTTCCTGATCATACACAGCCGGATGATGACGGACTTGATGATTTTGATCTTGATAATTTTCCGAGTGAAGATGCCCCGTGAAAACATTTTTTTTATTTCGTTTTTATATTTGCATTTATGTAAGATATTTATTTTTATCATTTCAAATTATTAAATTATATAACATTTAATTATATGAATTTATTTTATAAAATTCTATTATTCGAAATATAAAATAAAATACTATTATTCTAATAATTTTAATATATAAATTTTATTATATAAAATTTATTATATAAATTTTAATATATAAATTTTATTATATAAATTTTATTATTTAAATTTTATTATATAAATTTTATTATTTAAATTTTATTACATTAATGAATTAATATAAAAAATAATTATTAACAATTTTTAAAAAAATAAAAACGTCCCCTGTAGCGACGTGGGAATCATGTCACAAATTAGTGACATGACTCTCACGTCGCTAATAAAGCTGCCATTAACAAATATGTAGCGACGTGAATACCACGTCACAACTTTGTGACGTGGGAATCACGTCGCTACTTGCTTGCCACTTACTCCCCAGCGACATAAGTCACCACGTCGCTAATTTTGTTTTGCCACGTGATTTTGATGTTTGCCACGTGATTTTCACGTGGCAAATAAGCTTCTTTTTTGTAGTGATTCTAAGAAAGTAAATGCTATTAGTAAATACTATTATAACCCACTATCTTTTGGCCTTCCAATTACATTTGATTATTAACCTTCCCACTACCTCATTAAAAAAAATCCACTACTTATAACATTTAAAGTTTATTTAACAAAACTTCTTTGTAAACTTAAATGTTTCTTCCATCCATTATGTCTATCAATTTCTTGCCTCTGTTAAAAATTTCTTTCGACAATGATTTTGTGAAAATATCTACTGCTTGATCCTTGCTTGCTACATGCCTCAATTCGACACTTCCTTCCTTCACATATTCTCGAATGAAGTGGAATCTAACGTCAATTTGTTTGCTTCTTTCATGGTTGACTGGATTCTTTGCCAACTTGATTGCTGATTTATTGTTCACTTGTATTACTGTCGCACCTTCCTGTTTTGGCTCCATCTTGCTTATCAATCTTCTAAGCCATACTGCATGACAAACGCACCAAGATGCTGCCACATATTCAGCTTCACACGTAGAAAGTGTTACTATCATATGCTTTTTAGAAAGCCAAGTAAATACTGTGTTTCCCATGAAGAACACATATCCAGAAGTGCTTTTTCGATCGTCTATATCTCCATACCAATCACTGTCAGAGTAACCAACTAACTCGTAGTCTTCTGTTCTTGAATAGAACATTCCAAATGACACTGTTCCTTGGATGTACCTTAGGATTCGTTTTAATTCCTTCCAATGTGAATGTACTGGCTCCTCCATGAATCGACTTACAATACTAACACTTAATGAAATGTCTGGCCTTGTGCATGTGAGATAGCGAAGACTAACTACCAAGCTTCGATATTTGCTTACTTCGACACGTTTTCCTCCATCAAATTTCGACAATTTTGTGCCTGGTTCCATTGGCGTCGAAGTTAGATTACAGCTTTTCATCTTATATTTTTCCAAGATTTCTTTTGCATATTTTTATTGTGAAATAAAAATTCCAGTTTCTTCTTGTCGAACCTCCAGACCAAGAAAGAATTTCATCAGACCTAAGTCTGTCATTTCGAATTCGCGTGTCATGGTGATTTTGAATTCTTCTATCATTTGAACATCACTGCCTAAAAAAATAAGGTCATCAACATAGAGAGCAACAAGTAATACATTATTTCCATTTTTCTTCACATAGAGGGAATGTTCATACGAACATTGTCCGAACCCATTCTCCTTGAAATATGCGTCTATGCGTGTGTTCCATGCCCGTGGTGCCTGCTTCAGCCCATATAGCGCTTTCTTCAATTTCAGCACCTTCTTCTCTTCTCCAATCCTCATATACCTGAGTGGTTGTTCGACATAGATTTTTTCTTCGAGCACACCATTCAAAAATGCTATCTTGACATCCATTTGAAATATTGACCACTTGAATTGAGCAACTTGAGAAATGAGCAATCAAATTGTCTTCATTCTTGCAACAGGTGCAGACACTTCGTCGTAGTCAATTCCTGCTTCCTGTTTGTATCACTTTGCAACAAGTCGTGCATTGTATCATTCTATTTCTCCTTGAGCGTTCATATTTTTCATGAATACCCACTTTACACCAATAGGTTGACTACCTTTTAGAAATTCGACTAGCTCTCAGGTGTTGTTGCGGTCTATTGCTCTAATCTCTTTGTCCATGGAACTTTTCCACTTCTTGTCTTGTAACGTTTCTTCGACACTGATATTTTCAGCATCTGTCAGAAGGAACACAAGGTGTACCTTATTTGTCGAATCATCTAAGTCTTGCAAACTTCGCATTCTGGGTTGTAGAGGTTCATCTTCATTTTCAGTATCTTCATGTTCTGTTGAAATGCCTGTTGGTACAACTATAGTTGATTCTTCGACTGCGTCTATAACTTATGTCGAATTATTCCAGTCCAACTTTATCACAGTTATAACATTTATAGGAATTTCAATCCTTCGCGTAATGACCATACTTCCCACACTTGTAGCATTCGAAGTTGAAGTGGTTCGATCGACCACCTCTTTGACCACGTCCTCTACCACGCCAATTTTGTTGGTTCGAATATCTTCTCTCGAAGTTTTTGCCTCGACCACTTTCACGACCTCCACGACCACGTCCTCTTCCTCGAAAGTTTTAAGAAAAAAGTACTTTTTCGTCTTTGATCGGATCCTTGGTTTGATTTGCTTCTTCGACTGTTTCTTCCTTCTTTTTCATCTTACGTTGTTCATGTGCTTCGAGAGAACCAGTGAACTGTTCGACTGAGAGCTTCGAAAGGTCCTTCGATTCTTCTATTGCACACATAATATTCTCAAATTTATCTGTTAAAGATCTCAAGATCTTTTCAACAACTCGTGCATCAGTTACTGTTTCTCCATTTTTGATGAGTTGGTTCACCACCTTTTGTACATGTGTGATGTAGTCAGATACAATTTACGTCTCCTTCATCTGCATCCTCTCCAATTCGCCACGAAGAGTTTGGAGTCGAACTTGCTTCACTCGGTTTGCTCCTTTGAACACTTTCTCTAACGTGTCTCATGCTTCTTTCGACGTATTCGAATCAACAATCTTTTTGAAGCCTGATTCGTCAACAGCCCTGAATAACATGTATAATATCGTTTTATCCTTCGATCACGTCTCTTTCAACGCCTTAGTTTGAGCTATCGTATGTCCTGCAACCTCTGTTGGTTCTTCAAACCCATCTCTGATCACCTCCCACACGTCTAGAGATCCAATAACGATTTTCATTTGGATACTCCAGTTTTCGTAATTTGACTTCGTTAGCCGTGGCAACGGCATTTGATTCATCATGTTTGTCATTAGCTCTATACCAATTTGTTAGAGAGAAGGAACAAACTTTTATAACTTTTTGTTTAAAAAGACTTCTACTATTCTAATAAAGTAAATGGTAAATACTATTATAACCTACTATCTTTTGGCCTTCCAATTACATTTGATTCTTAACCTTCCCACTACCTTATTAATAAAAGTCCACTACTTATAATATTTAAAGTTTATTCAACATTTATAAGTTCCAGAACTTAATATTTGTATCATTGAAATAAATACATGTGGCGTTTCCGTTACTTAAATATTTGGATAATTTGCTTCATGAAACTTAGAGGTGCTCTAATGGTTTTTGAACTAAAAGTAGAAGCAATCTGGCCATATAAATTTCAATTTTTTTATACTTACTCCTTAAACTTAAAATTGATTCTTTATTTCTTGCATGAAAGATTTCATCATTGATTCCAATTAGTTTTTTCCAAGTGTATTCACAACATGATTAGGTGCAGGAAAACCAGATGAAATCTATGGTGATTGAGGATTTCATTAATTTTTATTGTTCTATGAGAAATTTGGATGATTACGTTAACTTAGGAGGTAAGTGTTGTTGTATGAGTTGTTATACTTTTCATTTCCCATATAGTTAACTAGTATTGAGTTTTCTAAGCATTCTCCAAACAAATGGACTCCTTCATAATAACCATATGCAACTTCAGTAACATCAGTCACAACTTTTGCAGGCTCGGCAGCTGGCGCGTTGTAACAATACAAATATAATTTTATATTATATATATATATATATATATATATATATATATATATATATATATATATATATATATATATATATATATATATATCCACAAAGATTTTTCTTATATACCTAAAAATGTAAAATTACTAAAGTGATAGAAACACAAAATTCATATTCACACATCATCCAGTGTATGTGTTATAGAAAGATCGTCCCTCAAAGTTATCCATAGTTAGCCAACAATTATAATAATGATATAGACCATCCGAATTAAATAATTATAATTTGTATTTAGAATTCGTTAAATCTTTTTTAGTCATTTACACATTTGATTCATGCTCTTTTCGAAATCACACTACTTATCACAATTAAGGTTATGATTTAAATACTACTTCATACAATTGACACCATCTCTTGAGCAAAAGTGCTAAATTATCTATTTCTATGACTTAGTTGAGTCAGAAAAGATTTTATAATCTAGTCATAATTTTGGATGCTCAAAAAGTAACATATTACTCTAAATAATCATATATTTAAAAAATTAAATATAAAGGTAAGAAATCAAACAATCAAACAGCAAGGAAGTACTATGCCAAACAAGCACATAGACAACATTTTTTTTTACCATAGACAGTGCTTATAAGCGTTGCCTATTTCCGCGCTGCTGTAACCTTAGGCAACACTTTTAGTCTATGTGAAAGCGCTGCTTAATGTAGACCTTAGACAGCGCTTTATTGAATAAGCGCTTTCTAAAGGCCCCTATAGGCATCACTTTTAACAATGTAAGCGTCTTCTATAGTGTGCCTATAATAGCGCTTTCACTTTAGACAGCGCTTTCTCAAGCGCTGTCTAAAGTGAAAACGCTGCTATAGGCACACTATAGAAAAAATGATGTCTATTGTATTATTTTTTTAAATATATTTTAGGTAGCGCTTGTTATGTAATAGGCAACGCTTTTTAGTTTAAAGGGTTGTCTAATGTTAACGGATTTTTTAATATATTCAACTTATATTTTAAACGCCCTGTACACATAATCACTTAAAATAAGCGTCGTCTCTTCGACTCGATCACAATCGTATGTATCTGTGTCATTGTCGTCTGAAGCATATGTCGTACTATCCCCCGGTTCAACATTCTCGTAACTTTTCTCATCATGCAATATCCAACATGTGTAACTTCGATCAATTCCACGCTTCAATAAATACGATTGCAACCCAACTGCGTCAACCCGACCCACAAAGCAACAACTTAAGCAAGGGCATTTCATTCAATTGGCGTCTTCAACGTGTTCAACAACAAACTTAACGAATTCCAATACCTCATTCTCGTACTCTTGGGACAATCGATTGGCAGCCATCCATTTTTTATCCATGGTCTTACTATTAAGTAAGTTAAACAAAAACAATACTTTAAAAAAAAGGACAGAGACTAAAAAGCTTAATACCAATTAGGAACATTCATCGAAAATAAAAATACTATAATTATTCAAACAACTATAGCAAATTAAAAGAACAACTAAATACCTGTAGAGAAGTCATCAACTTCTGAAACCACGCAGTGTAATATTCTTGGAAACACTTAGAAACACCACTCTTCACAAGTAACCTATATAAATGATCAATTATTTTCATTATAATAAAAAATATATATAGAATAAGAATTACATTAGAATATTTATACAAAATTAAACATATATGTATACACCATTAAATAATCACTAATATTATTTTTAACATATATTTTACTGTTTTAATTTTTTTTTAAATATAAATATTTGATTTTAAAATATGAAGGTAAAATATTAATAAAAAAATTTTGTTTAATAAAGATCTATTTTAATATTCTACATTGAAAATATAAATCAATCAAACAATTCATGTGACTCTATATTATTCAAATGGCTCATAAAATGTAACTTTCATTTTTTCCCTTCAAATTATATTCTAACTTCAAATCTAGATCTTCAAATTTTAATCCAACAATTATAATTTATTTAACTATCTTAATTTATGTGTTAGTATGACTCTTACATTAGAGAATTTAAGTTTCCATAATTCTATTGACCCATAAATACTTTATGTAACATGTCTCTTTTCTCTAAATTTTTTATCACTATATAAACTATTTCTTTATCAATTTCTAATCACCAATTTTAATAAAACATTTCATCCTTGTGTCTCGTCCGTGACTCTTGTCTAAAAATCAACTTTTCACAATAATAATCGCAATGGTAATGTATACACATTTCAATTACAATGTTTTTTCTCTCTCATTCAATACATGTAATATTCGTTGTGACATTTACACAAACACCTTACATACAAAACTCATTGTGACATTTTCACAAACACCTTACATGCAAAAACTACATGCCACATAAAACACACCATAATGCAACATTATCAACACTAAAACAACACTATCAACTAAACCAAATGCAACATTATATATCAACATTATCAAATATATCAAATATATCAAAAATCATACCTAGAGGAGAAGAGAACCTTGGTTGTGAATGGAAGAAAGGATGAAATGGTCTTGAATGGAAGAAGGATGAGAACCTTGAAGAAAGGATGCAACGATTTTGTCAAGAATCAAACGAAAAATCGCGTCAAAGTGGGTTTTGTTCGTAACTGTACTGTGTTGTGAAAATGAGTTTTGTAAAATAATAACGTTACTGTGTTTTAAGCTGGGCGATGTTTTTTTATATAACATGACTTTAGACAGCGCTTGTAGTAGAAAGCGCTGCTTAATTCCCTCTTTAGGCAGCACTTTAAGAAAGCGCTGCTTAACCCCCCTCTTTAGGCAGCGCTTTGTAAGTCCACCCTCTAGGCAGCGCTTTTCCTAAGCGATACAGTACCTACCCCCTTTAGCAATGCTTTATAAATTCACATTAACCTCCTTTAGGCAGCGCTTTCACAAAGCGCTGCTTAAGTCCACCCTTTAGGCAGCGCTTCTGAAAAGTGCTTTGTAAGCCCACCCTAGGCAGCGCTTCAGGACCTACCCCCTTTAACAGCGCTTTATCAAACACTATTCACCCTCTTAGGCAACGCTTTTTTAGAAAGTGCTGTCTAAGATATAGGACAAAATTTCCGTATTTTTAAAATGCAATTTTAACAACACTTTTGATAAAAAGCGATATTTTAGGTGTGCTGTCTAATTTTATTTTTGGCGTAACGAAGTTGCACATAATATATAATACAACCACTCACAACTCATTTCATATTTTCAACTATTTTCTTTAAGCACATTGAAGTGAAACAAATCTACTATACTCAATTCCACATGATATAATATTTTCACTTTCTTCTAAACAATTCATGTGAAATTCTATTTAGTATAAAATAAAAGTATTTTAATTATCTTAACTCCATGATCACTGTGTTCTTAATTTTTTTTATTAGATATATATAGTATCAACATCATAATAAAATTTATATAATTTCAATGCATAATGAAAACCAAAAGTAATATTACTTTTAGTGACACACTACAGAAAGTAAGTAATACATAGAAAATCACATTAGTGACAGTCAGTCATAAAACAGACTATGCAGGAAGAACTTATAGTGACAGAAAATAATAAAACATATTATGAATAACAGAACTTATAATGACAGGAAATAATAAAACAGTATGGATAACATAATTTATAGTGACAGGAAATAATAAAACAGGTTATGGATGACAGAACTTATAGTGACAGACAATAATAAAACAGATTATAAACTTATAGTGACAGATAATAGCAAACAATTTATAATAATAAAATAAGTCAAAAAACTGAAACTATTTTATTAATTGTACAAGGATGCATTTTACATGCATATATCATTATTCAAAAATCTTTAATTTAAAATAATAATTATCGCATCTTATTGACATTATTTTCTTAATCAAAATAAATAAGACACTATCCAATTTCATAAAAGTATTTCATTGTGACACCAAATTGATTTTTTTCATGATGGAAACTCTCATTATAACTTACATGAATTATAAACTACCATGATCATCTAATTAAAAACACAACATTTATATAATTACTTCATATTAACATATTTGCGAACCAAATTCTTACATCACATATAGAGTATTTTTTTTCCATGTTTATATTAAGCACTAAAATTAACTAAATAATTTCATGACTTAATATGCTATAAATGTATTTTATTTTCTACTAATGACATAGATATCAAATATTATTGTGAAAAATACAAGTCTAAATTTTTAAATGACTGTAGATGAAAATTCTCTTTCTCCAGTACGACAACAATACAACAACAAAAACTATCACCCATCAAAATAATCGATAAATCAAAATTACAGATTCTAAAATATTAAAAAAAAAAAAGAGACAATAACAAACAATTTTATATCTCCAACCAAGAAAAAAAAAACACAATAAGAAACCCATAGATCACAAAATTACAAATCAAGGCATACCATGAATACAAATAACGTTTAATCATCCTAGTAATAAGGACAAAAACAATAACAAGTCCAAAAATAAGGACATCAAAACATCCACACATAATTCAAAACAAGCGTCACACATAATCGTCCCTACCCAAAAATATTTGTTCGAATACTATTAATCTGATACCAATTGTAACAATACAAATATAATTTTATATATATATATATATATATATATATATATATATATATATATATATATATATATATATATATATATATATATATATATATATATATATATATATATATATATATATATATATATATATATATATATATATATATATATATATATATATATATATATATATATATATATATATATATATCAAATAATTTTATTATTTACTAAATCAAAATAAAGTTTATCTATCAAGTCTATTTTTTATTATTTTAATAAATATAATAGACCAAAAATTAGTAGCTAAAATAATTTTATAAAATAGTGACACAAAGACCAACAATTAGAAACTATTTATATTTATATTATAACCACACAAAATAGGTTGTTTAAAATATTTTAACTAAATAAATAAAGTTAAAAGTTTAAATTATTTAGTTTTAAAAAATAGAGGATGTTGTACGCGTCAAAAGGTGTCAGCACATTTTCATTATTTGTGGTGTCAGCACATTTTCATTATTTGTGGAATTTGGGCTATTTAAGTAGTAAAAATTATGGTCTCAGTAACTTCATAAACACTAACTGATTTTCTTTGAACTATTGTAATGTCAACTCTTATGATTGACTATTGATAAGTATTGATAGTAATATTTTCAATCAAATTATAACTTTCTTGATAAAACTTGAACAAATAATGCATCACCAGATGATGCATCCAACATATTACTTGATGATTGAAGTAAACCATTGTAAAATGTTTCAATTTGAATACACATTTGAATCTCATGGTGTATATGTCACAATAAATCTTTAAATCTTTTCCAAACATTAAACAAAGATTCATTGTCCCCTTGTCTAAATGTGGTGATCTCATTTCTCGTCTTAGCTTTCTTGTCAAGCGGGAAGTATTTGGCTAAAGTGACTATGAAATTTTTTTCCAAAGAATTGAGTCAACCTTTAACTCCATGCCTTAGAAAATAGGAAAACAACCCCAACCTAAAATCATCATCAATGCCTCTAGGGATCCTGAAATTGCTAGCAACTTCCAAAAATTGTCTTTAAGTGTAAATGAGGAACATCAGTGGAAACACACGAGTATTGGTAAATGGTTTGAATAATATAGAACATCATTGATTTAAACTCAAATTGGACCACAATGATCTCTGGCCTTATAATTCAAATATTCAGGGCATTTGCGTTAAAAACAACTAATCTATAATGTTTCTTTCCATATCTTTAGAAAAGTCAATGATGTCAAATTTGACCATGGATTATTTTTATTCTTGTTAACTTCCTCCAAGATCTTCTTCAAAGTCTTCAAACAAAAGAGCAGGAATAAGTGTATGGTTATTGAGTTGCAACTTGGTATCTCCTCAAAATTCTAAATTTTCTTTTTGGTTCAGGGCCTCCTTTATAAACAAGAGTTAACATCTTGCACATACAACAATCACACACTTGTCGTGACACCATAAAACAAAAAAAAACATTAAAAGATGAAATACATTTTTAATTTTTGTAATGAAAATTAAATTTTTAATCACACAATCTCCGATAACGACACCAAATACTTGTTGGATGCTTTATATGTGCAAGTACACATAATCAAAATGGTAGCAAGTGTTAAAATAAGATTATCATTCCCACAAATATTTTATTAACTTAAATTGATTTTCAATTCAAAAAAATTGTGAATAATCATGAGCAAATAATAATACTAACGGTTTCATGTCACTAGTTCATAAAAAATAATAGGAAATAAGAAGTAAGAAAGTTTAGCAGAGATTAGGAAATAAGAAGTAAGAAAGTTTAGCAGAGATGTGAAACATGTTGGGAAATGACCCATTCAATGATTTCACTTATTGTGTTAATGTGATAAGATTTGTCATGATAGATAAGGCCAAAACATTATCTGATGGTGTATGCCTACAATGACAAAATAGGTGAAGTAAGTAGCTATGGAACATATTTCTGAGCCTCACAATATCATATATGCACTTCTTTGTTGAGTTATGATTTCCTCTATAGTTTTAGTTCTTTAGACCTAAGGTAACTAAATGGAAAAGATTCCTATTTACTTTTTTATCCATATTTTTTATGATGTCTATTTATTAAAGGATTCATCAACATTAATAAATTTTTTATCTATTTATAAGATGGTCAATCAAAGAAATAAATATATAACGTTAATGCATATGACAAAGTATGTCACTAAAATCAAATTATATCACACAAAAGGTTACTTTTCATTAAACTTCACATTAACCAACAAAAAGAGTTAAACTCATGGTGAACAAAAGAAATATAACAACATAAGATCTCAAGCTTAACATTTCTAAGGAAAAAAATAAAGAAAAGATAAACCTAAAAGTGACACTTCTCCTACTTGCAGTCTTCAACCAACAAGAGGCGAGTAATGTCATGCCTTATTAAGTAGTATTCTTCAAGAATGATAAGGTTAGAGACATGTTAGAATCTGGTTAAGCCTTTTTCTTTATGAAGAACTATTTTTCTCTAAGTATTTTATAAATTTGAATGTTCTTCCCTTTCCCAATGTAAGCCTTTTTATAACCTCCTTAATTTGTAGGGTTGCTTGTAAACTTTGGATCTTGGACCTTTTGACTATCTATTGATTAAGTCTAAATAATAAATCTTCCTCCCTTTTTTATCCTTTATTACAAGTACTAAGACAAATATGTAACACATGCAAGAGACAACACGTCTCGCAGCAAGCCTGTTGTGTAGGGTGGCTATTGCAGCGCTCCAAAATAGTAGTTTTCAAATTTTGTCATCTAGCGCTCATCCTTATCTCTTTAGCTTTACAACTCAACCCAAATTACATTCCTAAAAACTCTGTCACATCACCTATTGAAGCGGTAAAGCGGAAACAAAAAGTAAGTATTTATTTAGTTTTATCATATCGTCTCCACAAGGATTATTGCATATTGAATTGCCATTCAACAAGTCTCGCATTAATGAGTTTTGGTTAAAATGGTTTGGTTTGTATAGAAAGGAAAATATATGAACAGAAAATAAGTACATTCTTCAGAGAGGATAGACTTATCAAGCACGAATGTATACTACTCGTCAGAAACTTAAATCTATTGATCAGTTGTACTCAACATGCAATACTCGTCAAAATTATCACGTATCTCTCACATCAGTGTCCATCTCTGCAACACCAACGAGACATATCACAAATCAGGTTATGTCTAACCCAAATTGCAAGAACGACCGTGTTCTCACGTCGGCGATGTCTCACGCGAAACAACAACATGGAAGAATTAAGCTTCGACACCCAAGTGATTGTTAAGCCTAAGTCCATCTCTAGAGTTTAGAACCTAACATATTTATTTCCCTAATCAAGACTTGTGAGGTATATGTATATAACAACCCAAATCCAAACATAAATGCAAAAAGATTAAGGAAAGCAACAAGATTTATTTGTAAAGCATATATAATACAACACCATGATCAATACATATACATATGTTCTTAATAACTATACAAACATAACCCAACAAAATAGAGTTTACAAAAAGAGAAAAAAGAGATAAACCAACACTTATTGAGTTGTCAAGACCATTGGTGAGAATCCACCTCGAATTCGACAAGATGCAACCCCAATTGATGTTTTCTAAGCTCTCTCGACCAAAAAAATGGGTTTGATAGTGTTGGGACTCAAAAATACCCAACCCATAACCTAAAACTGTGTTTTTCCCTATTTAATTAGTTTCAAAGTCGCATGACATGCTTTATAAAACCCTTCTAAACCCCAAGGAATATTCAATTAAATAAATCAGAGTATTTCACCCAAAGGGCGTCATATACTGCATATTCAACAAACATGCATGTCTTACTCCATAACACGGGTTTTCAAAATCATTTATGACATAGACTTCATTAAACAACTACCACAATACTTTAACTTACTCACAGCAGAATTCATAATTCAAAACATCCTTATTAAAACACATCTTAGAAACTTCATCGTTCATGGTTCATAATTCACAACAACTTAAACTCCATGAAAGGTAGTTTAAAAATCTCATAATAAAACAAAAAGCATTATAGTTTCAAATCAAATGTTCCCGTCTCCGATGATACATATCAGAGAAAGACCTTCTAGACTCAACATAATTAAATGAAAAACTCTAAATCTATTCTTATAGGCCTTTAAGAACTACCCCTGATCACATGCACGTTACCCACGTAGAGGCAACATTCAAGCAGAAAGGGTGAGTAAATCATAATCATTATATAAGACATAAGGAATAGACATAGTAGAATAAGCCAACAATATTGTAACATTAACTCAGAAACATCACCATTTAATACAACAACATATTACAACATCATTAAAATCAACAACTATGAAATGCCACATAAGATGTAGTGCAAGATTATAGACTCATGCACGTGGTACCATTTCTTTTGATGGGCACTAGGCTATCACCCTCCAAAGATCCCACCATAGGATCAATCCCCTTTTGGAACCAGACCACAACATCAACACTCTCAATCCACACAATGGAATTGAGACCAACACTGGGCCAAAGTCCTAAATCAACATGGGTGGACCAAAGCTGTCCAAACTATACCATAACTGCATGATACGCAACAACAAATATAAAACAACCACGACTAATGATACGCATCATCATTCATGAAGTCATCAACATCATTGATCGGTCACATTTCTGTTTGGTTGTCTATCTATTATCCGGCACGAAACCACATCTTTGGTAACACCTTGCTTAGTTTTTCTACTGTTTTCGTCACGTATTTTAATTTTCACATTTTTGTTTATTTGCATTAAAGTAGTTCAAATTTGTTTAAATAAGGTACTTTTGAAATCTTGGTCTGGTGGTTTTTGTATTTTCAGGTCCGGGCGAAATTGCACAAGAATAGAGGTGAAGCTGACAAGTTCCGAAGCATTTCCTCCGGAAATATAGTAGCAGACACGGGCACCTGTGTCACCTGACACGGCCCGTGTTAGAAAATTCTAGCACAGACGAGAATGGAGGAGGACTACAGTAGCTGACACGGGCGCCCGTGTCACCTGACACGACCCGTGTCAGAAAATGCTGGCACAGACGAGATAAAGGAGGATTGCAGTAGCTAACACGGGTGCTCGTGTCACATGACACAGTTCGTGTCATAATGTCTGGCAAGCTATGCGTGTATGAGAAGTTCAGTACCCAACACGGGTGCCCGTGTCACCCGACACGGCCTGTGTTGGCAGGTGCGGGACAAAAAAGAGATTTTTTGAAATCACTTTATTTGAATTCTTGGAGGATATTTCGGACTTTCTGCTGAGCTGTGGGATGATCTGACACTATTTAGACCTAGTTTTTGAGAGGACAAAGGCAGACTGGAAAAACGAGAAGGAAAAAGAGAAGGATAACGATCAAGGGTTTGGATGACGAAGATCAACAAGAGCGGAAGCAATTGAAGATTAGAGCAATTACATTCTTTGTAATGTTTAACTTTGATTTAGTATTTTCGTTGAATATTATGAGAAGCTAAACCCCCCAATGCTAAGGGGTGTCCCTGAATTGCTTTTGTTAAGAACCGAATCTCTATACTTTTATAATATCTACGTTTTATGTATTTAATGTATTATGCAATTTCTCACTGCTTATCCTTTTGGAAAATAGGGTATTGATCTATGGGTAAAGTAGGTTTGACCGATCACTTTATCGCTAATTGGATAATACCGTCACTAATTTCTCTTAGGAATAAGGATCTAATAGTGATGACCGTAAATTCTTGATTTTATTACATGTGCTTGACATATGTTTGAATAACTAAGGAATTAGAATTTAAAATTTTATGTCAATGGTTTCCGGCTAAGGAATTAGGGGAAATAACTCTTGAGAATCAGTATTGGATTACATAAGTATAGATAGTATAAATGGAGGTTTAGTTCATTACGGCGCAATTCATACATCTTATCCCTAGCATTCTTCATCATTTTTTGTAATCACTCTTTATTTTTTGTTTTAAGATTCACATAGCAACTTTTATTACCTTTCTCCAAAAAACCGCACCAATGCCCTTTTTGTCTAATTGAATCACTTTCAATACTGTTAATTCTAACGCAGTCCTCGAGATCGATACATGGGATAACTTACTTTTATTACTGCATTGGTAAAAATGGTACACTTTCTATTTTATCGATCAAGTTTTTGGCGCTGTTGCCGAGGACTGTCGAATTTGCTGTGTTTAAATTACTCAATTAGAATTTTGTTGCTCTGCAACCAAAATTTTATTTACTACAATTTTTATTTGTATTCGCTCACAACTAATAATCGTCTAATCTTTTTATGCGAGGTAAGGCCTCAGTTGAATTTCTTTTTGACGCAGAACCAAAAAGATCATGAGAGAGAGAATCCGAAAAGCTAGGCAAGAAAGTCAGAAGGGAAGAGAAGAAGCACACTCAAGTTTTTCCGAGAAATTAGATTCAAATTCTGAAGCGATGGCTGCTGATCCACCTCTTGTGGAAAGACTTCTAGGCGACTATGGAGGAGCAAATTCCCCTCTGGGCCAGATGATGATCGTTAATCAACCAGTAAACGATGATCACTTTCAGTTGCACCCTTCTATTATCAGGCAACTTGAAAGGAGACCGTTTTCTGGAAAGATTAATGAATATGCAAATAAACATCTGCAGAGGTTTCTCACCATGACCACATCGCTAAAAATTGAGGGGCATTCTGAAGAAGCTAAAAAATTAGTAATGTTCCCTTTTGCATTGTCAGAGGATGCTGAAGAATGGTTTTACTCTTTACCAGCTGGAAGCATTACAACTTGGCAACAGATGGAGACTACCTTTCTCAACGAATATTTTCCTGCTTCTGTGTACATCCGTAAGAGATATGACATAGTGAACTTTAAACAGAAGGAAGGAGAATCACTGGGAGATACATATAAGAGGTTTAAACGACCGTTGGTTGCATGTCCCACTCACAACATGGATGCAACTGAACAAATGTAAAATTTTGTAAATGGCCTAAGGATGAAGACTAAGAAACTCATTGATACAGCTGCCGATGGCTCAACTAACTTTACGACAACCACTAGTATTAAAAAGATAATTGAAGCTATTGCAGCAAATGAGCATTTAGAGTTGTATGACCGGAGTGTGTCCCAACCTGAAGGAATAATTGATTTGAAATTAGCTAATCAAGTTGTTAAGATGGAAGACCAAATTACAGCTGAAGTAGAAATAAGACTGAATAAGATGGCTATTGATACACAAACTGTAGCTCAAGTCCAACCGGTTCAACCTACGCATGCTAGCAATTATGAAATTTGTGGAGGACCTCATCTTACTGTACATTGCGTTGCCACTGCACAACAAATTGAGGAGATAAAATTTCTAAGGCAGAACAACCCTTATTCAAATACTTATAATCCGGGTTGGAAAAATCATCCTAATTTCTCGTGGAAGGATCAACAAGGAAATGCCCAAAACCGACCACAGCAGCAGCAACCATACAACCAACCTTAGCAACAATATCAACAACATGGGACAAGGAAAGATGATTGGGAGATTGCCATTTAAAATATGGCCGCTCAAAGTTCTCAATTTAAAGAAGAGACCCGAAGCAATCTAAAGAACACAGGTGCTTCTATTAAGAATCTAGAAATACAGATGAGTCAGATCGCACAACAACTTGCGGGTTTGTAACCACAAGACGCTTTGCAAGTGCCACGGTTACTAATCCAAGAGACAATCATCATGTGAATGTTGTGATCACTAGGAGCAGTAAGTCAAAAGATGTGCGTGAGAAAAATTCGGAAGAAGAAGACCTTTTGCTTGAAGTTGATTTAGAGATTAAAGAAAATGAGGTTGAAAGTGAAGAAGTAACTATACATGAAAGTGTGGTCAAAGAAGAACCACAAGGAAAAGTCGTTGAACCGAAACCAACAATTAAACTCTCTTTCCCCACAAGAAACAATAAGAAGGGGCACCATGAGAAAAACTTTGAAATTTTTTTAGAGATGTTCAAAAATCTTGAACTCAACATTCCTGTCTTGGACGCACTCGAGAAAATGACAACTTATGCCAAGTTCATGAAAGATATCATATCAAAGAAAAGAACCATCGACACCGACCCTATTATTCTACCTGAAACCTGTAGTTCTATTTTGCAGGGTATGAAGATTCCAGTAAAGAAGAAGGATTGAGGTTCTGTTACTATCCCTTGCACTATTGGGGATAGATCTTTTAAAAAGGCTCTTATTGATTTGGGAGCAAGTGTTAGTCTCATGCCATTTTCTATATACAAGAAATTAGGGATTGGTAATGTGCAAAACACAAGGATGACACTTCAGTTTGCCGATCATTCGGTGAAAAGACCTTATGGAATAGTGGAAGATGTCCTGGTGAAAATTGACAAGTTCGTATTCCCGGTTGATTTTGTTGTTCTTGAGATGCCGGAAGATGAGGAGATTCCTCTTATTCTTGGTAGGCCATTTTTAGAGACTGGGATATGTTTGATAGACATAAAAGAGGGTACCATGACTCTGAAAGTCTATGATGAAGAGTTGAAATTGTTGTTCGGAACACTATGAAGTATAAGGATGATATCGCCACAAGTCAACATATTGAGGTAATTGATCAAGTGGTTGCTAATGAGAATTCTTTGAAGACACAACAACTACCTTTGGAAAAAGTGTTAAGCTTATCAATTTTTGAAGAATCTGAAGAGGTGGATGAAAAAGAGATGGAAGCGTTAGCTATGATGGCTGCAATTTCATCATTCAAGGGGACTCGACCAAACCGGTGGGAGGATTTAAGGCAACCTTCAACGGAGGAGAAGAAAGATGAATCTAAGGAAGGGGCATAATTAAAACAATTACCTGAGAACCTCAAGTATGTTTTCCTCGACACCGACAATAGGTGCCCGGTAATAATAAGTTCAAATCTTGAAGCTCTCCAAGAGGATAAGCTCGTCAAAGTTCTAAAAAAACACAAAAGTGCTATTGGATGGTCGGTTGATGATTTGAAGGGGATTAGTCCTACGGTTTGCATGCACAAAATTCTTATGGAAGATGATCATAAACCGGTTGTCCAACCCCAAAGAATACTAAATCCCGCAATGAAAGAGGTAGTCAGAAGTGAAGTGGTGAAACTGTTAGATGCTGGGATGATTTATCCTATATCTGACAGTTCTTGGGTGAGTCCTAAACATGTCGTGCCAAAGAAAAGAGGGACGACTGTGATCAAGAATGAGAAGAATGAGTTGATCCCTACAAGGACAATTACTGGATGGCGAGTCTGTATCGATTATAGAAGATTGAACCTCGCTACGAGAAAGGATCACTTTCCATTACCATTCATTGACCAGATGTTGGAGAGGTTGGCCGGTCATGAGTACTATTATTTCCTCGATGGTTACTCGAGGTATAATCAGATAGCTGTTGTACCAGAAGATCAAGAGAAGACAACATTTACATGCCCTTTTGGTATCTTTGCCTACAGAAGGATGCCATTTGGGTTATACAATGCACCTGCTACCTTTCAAAGATGCATGCAATCGATTTTTGTGGATATGCTTGAAAATATATGGAAGTCTTCATGGATGACTTCTCAGTTTTTGGTAAGTATTTTGATAATTGTTTAAGTAACCTTGCTCTTGTCTTAAAAAGTTGCCAGGAGACCAATCTAATCCTTAACTGGGAGAAATGTCACTTCATGGTGCGCGAAAGCATAGTCTTGGGTCACAAAATTTCTTACAAGGGAATAGAGGTGGACCAAGCAAAGATTGAAGTAATATCAAAGCTTCACCCACCGACGAATGAAAAAGGTATTAGAAGTTTCTTAGGGCATGCGGGTTTTTACCGTAGATTCATAAGAGATTTTTCTAAAATAGCAAAACCCTTAACGACCCTTTTGGTTAAGGATAGAGCTTTTGTGTTTGATAAAGAGTGTGTCGTGGCTTTTGAAACATTAAAGAGTAAATTGGTGTCGGCACCAATTGTAGTAGCCCCTGATTGGTCTCTCCCTTTCGAGATCATGTGTGATGCTAGTGATATTGCAGTAGGGGCAGTTCTGGGACAACGTAGAGAAAAACTACTACATGTCATTTACTATGTGAGTCATGTGTTAAACCCTGCACAAATGAACTATGCAAATATTGAAAAGGAGTTGTTAGCTATGGTTTACGCCTTTGATAAATTCAGGCAATATCTGTTGGGTTCTAAAGTCATTGTTTATACTGACCATGCTGCTTTGAAGTATTTATTCGCTAAACAAGATTATAAGCCAAGACTTCTGAGATGGATTTTACTCCTTCAGGAGTTTGATGTGGAGATCCGTGATAAGAGAGGTTGTGAAAACACTGTTGCTGATCACCTCTCTCGTATGTCACCTATTGAAGAAACAGAGGTTAAGCGACCAATAAAGGACGAGTTTTCCGATGAGCATATCCTTGCTGTTATTGGTGTACCATGGTTCACAGATTATGCAAACTATATAGTAGGAGGTATCATCCCTGATGACTTTGATTCTAACAGAAAAAAAGTTTGTTCATGATTGCAGGTTTTACTTGTGGGATGATCCCTTTTTATACAAAAGAGGAGTGGATGGACTTATAAGAAGATGTGTGCCTGAGAAAGAGAAGGAAGACATATTGAAAGCATGCCATGCCTCAGAATATGGAGGATATTTTAGTGGTGATAGAACTTCAGCTAAGGTCCTCCAATCACGTTTTTATTGGCCATCATTGTTCAAGGATGCCCAAGAGATGGTAAAAGAGTGTGACAAATGTCAAAGAACTGGGAATATCTCCAAGAGAAACCAGATGCCTCAGAATTTTATGTTGGAGGTCGAATTATTCGATGTTTGGGGAATAGATTTCATGGGACCTTTTCCACCATCTTTCGGGAAGAACTACATCCTTGTGGCGGTTGATTATGTGTCGAAATGGGTTGAAGCTGTAGCTTTACCAACTAATGGTGCGGAAGTAGTGGTGAAATTCTTGAGAGAAAACATTTTTGCCAGATTTGGAGTACCAAGAGCACTCATAAGTGGTGAAGGAACACATTTTATGAATCACCTCATGGAAAGGTTACTCCAAAAGTACAATGTTAAGCATAAGGTTGCCACTCCGTATCACCCTCAAACTAGTGGCCAAGTTAAAGTTTCAAACAGGCAACTCAAGCAAATTCTTGAGAAAACAGTAAGTTCTTCTCGGAAAGATTGGGCGGCTAAGTTGGATGATGCTTTATGGGCTTACCGAACAGCTTTCAAAACACCAATCGGTATGTCGCCATACCAACTAGTTTATGGAAAAGCATGCCATTTGCCTTTGGAGTTGGAGCACAAGGAATTATGGGCAACAAAACTTTTGAATATGGACTTGTCTAAGTCAGGTAGTTCATGGATCCTTCAACTTCATGAATTGGAGGAATTCCGGAACCGCACCTATGAAAATGCAAAGGTTTACAAAGACCAAACGAAGAAGTGGCATGATAAAAGGATTGTGAGGAAAGAGTTTCATGAAGGACAACTGGTCCTCTTGTACAATTCCAGGCTGAAGCTATTCCCTGGAAAACTGAGATCCAAATGGTCAGGACCTTTCTTAGTGCACAAAGTGTTTTCTCATGGGGCGATTGAAGTGAAAAATCAAGCTAATGGTGACATTTTTAAAGTGAATGGGCAAAGGTTAAAACCTTATTATGCCGGGAAAAAAGGTGGTCAGATTCACGTTGTTCGTATTATAGGGTGAGATGAACAACCGTCGAGCCATGCGACATTAAACGAAGCGCTACGTGGGAGGCAACCCACGTGTTTTATTTCTTATGATTTATTTTGTTTTGTTGAAATGTTTTCTTACAGGGACTCTTATGCGGAGGAGATTGAGGAATGACGCTTTGAGCAGGGTGACGAAAGATGATTTGAGAAAATATGAAAGATGAAAGTGGCAAATACAGGGGATGACACGGTCGCCCGTGTCAAGTGACACGGTCGTGTCATCCAAAGGAGCGTAAACGTTTTGTTTTATCAGCCTCTGACACGGGTGCTTGTGTCAAGTGACACACCCATGTCAGAAACCCTAGAGCTTGAAGGGCGGACCTTGGGCAGGCCCTAACACGGTTGCATGTGTCATGTGACACGGTCGTGTCAGGCGTTTCAATTTTTTTTTAAATTTTGGGAGTTTTTATTTTCCTAGGGACCACCATATTATAACCTCTCTCCCACTCACATTAGTCATTATTCATCAAAACCTTTTGTTTTCTCTTCTCTCTCTGTCTCTCTCTCTCTCTCTCTCTCTCTCTCTCTCTCTCTCTCTCTCTCTCAAACTCCATAACCACTCTCTCCATAAAATTCCTTTCTTTCTCCATAGATCTCGTGCTCCCACCTTGTCACCTTCACAAAAGCTGTTCCAAATTCCGCCCTCTACCTTTCTACGATAGCTTTTTCCTCTAACTCTTTGTTTCATTTTGGTGTGATTTTTCAGGTTTACCAAAAATGCCCCCAAATCGTAATGCAAGAGGTAAGCAGCCAACAAGTGAACCATCGAGGTCGAGACCAAGGAGCAGCCGCAATCAAATGGCGAAACCTAATGCTAATGACATCTTCTTTGATAATCCTGCTCATGAGGTGCGTTACTCGCATCATATTCGGCGTAAGTTGATGCCCACAAGGTACATGTGTTCCCAAACTTTGTCTCAACTGGGTTTAACTAATGAAATAAATAGAATGTTGCATGTTTTGGGAATACGGGAATTTATGCAGCATGAAACGCCCACTTTTGAGCGCATAACACTTGAATTTCTGAGCTCTGTTGAGTGTAAGCTGAAGCCAACTTGGGATGGGAGCACTCAAATGCACACAGGTACTTTAACTTTCAGACTGTTCAATGTGGAACGTCAGCTGACCTTGGAAGAATTGGGTGGGATTCTCCACCTTCCCGTTTTTGGACCGGGAGCGATTCCAGAAACTTTTAATCCAGCAGGATTTTGGGGAGAAATCACTGGTTGTGGTGGTTATGAGGCGAAGAGTGCCAAGGCATCTCGGATTCAAAACCCATGCTTCAGGTATGCTAAAAAATGTCTGGCTTACTCTTTGTTAGGTAGAAGGGTTAATACAGGAGTCACATCGCAAGCAGAACTCTTTCTGCTTCATGTTATGGCCAATGTAACCCCGGTCAATGTTGCTGCCTTCGCATCAAACCACCAGAGAAAAGTGGGACGGGCAACTTCGGGTGATATTTCTGTTGGCAGTATGATTACCCAAATAGCCGTTTATTTTGGTTATAACCTTGTGGAAATGAATCATGTACCCGTGACAGGTATGAGTAAAATAGATATGAATGCCTTAATTAATCAAGATATGATTCAGGTACAGGGCAATCATTTCGGTTATATTGTTTCAAAGCGGATTATTATGATGCTTCCTGACCCTGAAAAAATCTCAATTTTTAATCGTCAGAATTGGGAATATGGTATTTTTAATGATGCTTTTCAGGTTGAGAATGAAGGGAACAATCCTGCTGAGGAACACCTCATGATTGATGATGTTGGAGAGCCGGTAGAAAATCCACCTGAAATTCCTACTCAAAGGGATGGCCAATCCTCATCGTTCACTCAAGAGGAGTGGGTTTGGCTGCAGGCAGAATGTACAAATCTCCGAGCTGAGCAAACACATCAACGAGTCAAGTTGTTCCGTCAAGGACACGAACATGCTCAGCAAGGAAAGATGTTGGATGACTTACATTGAATGATGCATCATTTGATGTTACATTTTCCTCACCCTCCTCCACCGCAGTGAGCTCTGTAAGTCCCTCCTTGCATCCTTGGTTCTGAAACATTAAGGTCAATGTTTGGTCCAAGTGTGTGTGTGTGTGTGGGGGGGGGGGGGGGGGTTCTTTTATCATTTAGTATTTTGTGTGTTTTTATTTATTGCTTGTTATTTCAGTTTAAATCTTTTGTTTCTTTATGTTTTGTGTGTTTCAGATGTGTGGTGACTATGCCGAAATAGTGGATAATCTGAGAGAAGTGGATGAGAGCAATCAACCCCGATATTAAACTCTAGGAAACCTCCGAAATTTGGTACGACTGTAAAGAAAATTGGACGCAATTCCTAACACTGGAACTAGACTGAAATATAACATACCCGAAGCTACATGACGCCACATGACACAAATGGTACCTTTGAAAATGTCAGTATACCCAACATGGTGAGGATCAGAAATAGCCAAATACAAATGCACCAAGAGAGTGTTGCGTGTGCACTTAGTCTCTTTTTGTTTGCATAATTTATTTGTGGAATATATACTGCACACACACATGTACTGAGGCACTTGTTTTTTTTAGCCCTTAGCCTGTTGAGCCAGCCCCTTTGCATTATCCCTTGTTACCCCAGTTTGAGCTTTATCCCCGTTCTTGTTTTTTTTAAACCGCATTTTATAAAACCTTTAGCCTAAACACTTCCCAACCTAAGTTTGGGGTCGTGACACTTGCAAAGAAGAGTGAATGAGTGCATTCGAAAAATATATATCAAAGAGATTGGAAAAAAAAGAGGAGAAAAATATATAGAATTACAAAATATAAAAAAAAATATTGCGATAATGCACTCGTCACCGAGATTCCAAAAAAAAAAGAGCGTATCATAGTTCCTGCAGTACCCATTTGAGGAGAAGAAACTGAAAGATCTCGAATATTATGTGTCCTACCCTGTAAGTTGCAGAATAACAAGTACACAACTATGAGATAGATAACACCAAATATGAGCCACTTAACCCTTTGTTTTCCTTTTTTTTGTGTATCCCACCTTGTCCCTTAGCCCCGTTACAACCTATAAAGTCCTCGTATATTGCATATTTTGTGTGTTTGTGTTATGTTTATAGATGTTGTGCAAGCTCAGTAGATGACGGTGCATACCTTGACAATGAAAGTATAAACACTTAAACTCGAGAGATCTGGAGAGAGTGTGAAAAACTGACAGAGAAAGAGGTGCTAAATTCTGAAAGTGTAGTTGATTGCAGTAAGTCGGGTAAGAATGGAAGGCCTAGAAGAAAGTAAGGGAATTGTGAATAATCTCAGTGGTACGTGGTTTGTTGAAATTCGGAGGTAACCTATAATGCGGACTTAAGCTTTGCTTGAGGATAAGAAATGAGATAAGTTTGGGGTTGTGATCGGTCACATTTCTGTCTGGTTGTCTATCTATTATTCGGCACGAAACCACATCTTTGAACACCTTGCTTAGTTTTTCTACTGTTTTCGTCACGTATTTTAATTTTCACATTTTTGTTTATTTGCATTAAGTTAGTTCAAATTTGTTTAAATAAGGTACTTTTGAAATCTTGGTCTGGTGGTTTTTGTATTTTCAGGTCCGGACGAAATTGCACAAGAATAGAGGTGAAGATGACAAGTTCCGAAGCGTTTCCTCCAGAAATACAGTAGCTGACACGGGCGCCTGTGTCACCTGACACGGCCCGTGTCAGAAAATGCTAGCACGGACGAGAATGGAGGAGGACTACATTACACAAGAATAGAGGTGAAGCTGACAAGTTCCGAAGCGTTTCCTCCGGAAATACAGTAGCTGACACGGGCGCCCGTGTCAGAAAATGCTAGCACGGACGAGAATGAAGGAGGACTACAGTAGCTGACACGGGCGCCCGTGTCACCTGACACGGCCCGTGTCAGAAAATGCTAGCACGAACGAGATAGAGGAGGATTGCAGTAGCTGACACGGGCGCCCGTGTCACATGACACGGCCCGTGCCAGAATGTTTGGCAAGCTATATGTGTATGAGAAGTTCAGTACCCAACGCGGGTGCCCGTGTCACCTGACACGGCCCGTGTTGGAAGGTGTGGGACAGAAAAGTGATATTTTGAAATCACTTTATTTGAATTCTTGGAGGATATTTCGTAGTTTCTGCTGAGCTGTGGGATGATCTGACACTATTTAGACCTAGTTTTTGAGAGGACAAAGGCAGACTGGAAAAACGAGGAGGAAAAAGAGAAGGGTAACGATCAAGGGTTTGGATGACGAAGATCAACAAGAGAGGAAGCAATTGAAGATCAGAGCAATTCCATTCTTTGTAATGTTTAACTTTGATTTAGTATTTTCTTTGAATATTATGAGAAGCTAAACCCCCCAATGCTAGGGGGTGTCCCTGAATTGATTTTGTTATGAACCGAATCGCTATACTTTTATAATATCTATGTTTTATGTATTCATTGTATTATGCAATTTCTCACTGCTTATCCTTTCGGAAATTAGGGTATTGATCTATGGGTAAAGTAGGTTTGACCGATCACTTTATCACTAATTGTATAATACCGTCGCTAATTTCTCTTAGGAATAAGGATCTAATAGTGATGACCGTAAATTATTGATTTTATTATATGTGCTTGACATATGTTTGAATAACTAAGGAATTAGAATTTAAAATTTTATGTCAATGGTTTCTGGATAAGGAATTAGGGGAAATGACTCTTGAAAATCAGTATTGGATTACATAAGCATAGATAGTATAAATGGAGGTTCAGTTCATTACGGAGCAATTCATACATCTTATCCCTAGCATTCTTCATCATTTCGTGTAATCACTCTTTATTTTTTGTTTTAAGATTCACGGAGCAGCTTTTATTACCTTTCTCCAAAAAACCGCACCAATGCCCTTTTTGTCTAATTGAATCACTTTCAACACTGTTAATTCTAACACAGTCCTCGAGATCGGTACACGGGATAACTTCCTTTTATTACTGCATTGGTAAAAATAGTACACTTGCTATTTTATCGATCAATCATCATATCATCATAATAAATAAACATCATCATAACAATCTCATATAAACAGAACGACATCATCCCATCATCATATCATCATAATAAACAAACATCATCATAATAAACAAAATATCATTATGATTCGACGAAGGGAACCTATCTCTATTCTAATTTAGGTATTGGAAAAATACTCCCAAGTTCTCATTTTATATAATTTAACTAAGGTTCACTGTGTCAGTTATACACTGCTTCGAACGACACCTTGAACCGAGCTCTAGAACTAAAGTTATGACCTTTTTAAGAAATCCAACTCAGCCAACCAAGGCTGCCATCCGTCGTCTAGCGACACACCTCCGTCATAAACCGCTCTTAGGCATATCTTTAGCTTTCAACATACTTCTTGTCATGTTCAATATACTTTTATTCTTTCTCTCAGCTATGCCATTATGCTGAGATGTATAGGGCGCAATAACCCCATGCTCTATACCTTCCTCATTGCAAAGTCTAGCAAATTCAGCAGAAATATATTCACCACCTCCATCAGATCTCAACTTCTTCAACTTGCATCAATTTTGTTTCTCAGCATGTAACTCAAACTTCTTGAATTGTGTGAATACGTCACTCTTCCTTTCAATAAGATAAATACATATATTTCAGATGAATTCATCAATGAAAGTAAGGAAATACATGTTACCTCCATTTGAATTTACTTTAAAAGATCCGCTCACATCAGAATGAACCTGCTCCAGTTTTTGCGTTGAATTCATGGGCAAGTAATATTTGAATGCCTTCCTCGCCTTCTTTGCCTTGCAACATTCCTCACACACCTGCTTTGGTTCCTTCACATAAGGTAACCCAAACACCATCCTTTTCTGATTGAGCATGCATAAACTTATGAAGTTTAGATGTCCATATATGTGGTGCCATAGCCATTTTTTATCTTCTTTTGTAGTTGAAGCAAGATATTTGTGATCTGTTGCGTTAAGTTCAACTTTGAACATTTTATTTTTCGCCAATGGTGCTTTCATTATTAGCCTCCCATCAGCCATATATACCTTCATCTGATTCGTCTTCAACTTCATATTGAAACTTTTTGCAAGTAATTGACCTAAACTTATCAAGTTACTTGACATAGAAGGTACATACAACACTTCAGTGATAGTGGACTTTCGACCATCCTTCCTGACAATCTAAATATCTCCTTTACCACTTGATTTGATGTGTCTGTCATCTAAAAACTTTATCACATTTTCGACTGACTCATCTAACTTGATAAACCAGTTTTTATTGCCAGTCATGTAGTTGCTGCATCCTGAATCCAGATACCACGTGTTGTTTTTCTCAATGTTCGTCTGAGTGTTGACCATCAATAACACATCATCAGAATCACTATCTCCAACTCGTGCATATTGAAATTCATCCATATCTTTTGCCCTCATTGCTTTCTTTCTTCGACAGTCTCGAGCATAGTGACCAAAATCTTGACAATTGTAACACTGCACCTCTTTCGTGTCAACTTTCTCCCATAATACTTGTTGACCATACCTTTCTTGATCGAACTAGTATTCTCGCTTGACTTCTCATCACTAGCAAGATTATTTCGCTGCTTCGACTTCTCTTTTCCAACTTTCTTGTTGAATCTTGATTGCATTGCTTGTTCAGCCACCTTCTCTCTTTCTGAGTTTTTCTGCTTCGACCTCATCTCATGAGCCTCTAATGAAGTTTGAAGTTCTTCTAACTTCATCTCAGATAGAGTCTTGGCCACTTAAATTGTCATAATAATGTAGTCAAAATCTACAGTTAAAGATCTTAACACTTTCTCAATCTTCTGCAGATCCTTAACCAATTCACCACATGCCTTCATATGGTTTGTTAGCGTCACAATTCTTGAGAAATATGTAGAAATTGATTCATCTTCTTTCATTTGAATCATCTCATATTGTTTCCTTAGCGTCTACAACTTCATCTTCTTCAATTTATCATCTCCACCATACAAGTTCTTTAACTTGTCTCACGCTCCTTTTGCCGTTTCTTCTTCAATTATCTTCTCTAATACATGAGAATCCACACATTTGTGAATCAAGAACAATATTTTACCATCTTTCTTCCTCTTATCTATGTGCGCAGTTTTATGAGCCTCCGTTGCATTTGCTTCCAGTTTTGGTAATCCATCATTCAAGATTTCAACAACATCTTAAAATCTGAAAATAAACTTCATTTGTGCAACCCACAGTTGATAGTTTTCTCCTTTGAAAACCGATAGATTCGCTGGAAACTGTGTTGACATTGTTGTTCCGTTTGCTATTAGATTCTCTCTGAATCACAACGGAGTTCTGTTATACCAATTTGTTGAAACAAGGGTTTTCAAGAAAGATGATTTATGAAAGAGAAAGAAGAAGAAGATAAATAGAGATTGAAAGTTTGTTACGTTTCTAACTGAATTGTAATTGCATTCATTGTTATTAAAATTGTAAAGTAACAAGCCCTTTATATAGGCATACAATGCCCATACCCAATTCGACAAACTACAATAACTATAGCCCAAAACTACATTTTGACATATTGCAATAATTGATGTATTCGATTCTGTCGAATACAACTGACAATCTATTAGCACTAGCTATTCGACATACACCTATGAACTTCGATAGAACAAGAATTATACCATCTAATAGTATATATTTAATTTGTTCCTAAATTTTGATTGGACCAAATCTTTAAAGTTTAGACCTGAGTATATCTTTAGATTTGAATAAGCCTTATGCATGTGATATATATTTTATTAAAAACTTTAAAAAGGACAAAACTAGTCTTAAAATTGAGTTGAGAAACCTAAACCTCAACCCTCCGTGATCTTTACATCATGCTGTTGAGATACCTAAAACATATATTATTATTCTCCTCTCTAGGAAAATTTCACATCACCAATACGTATTCCATTAAAAAAGCAATACATTGTGCCTTTTCAGCCCTAAAATATTGCCACGCTCATCCATTGGAGTATATGACTAGCTAGGAATATTATATGAGGAAACGTAAAATATAACAGTTTGAAACTTGGATTATGACAGGTTGGTATAAAAAATATTCATGTGGGCAAGAGTAGTTGGTTGGCATTACTACTTAGTGACCCCTGTTGAACGTTGAGATTTATTAATACAACGAAAAGTCAATAATGAGGCCAGGTCTAATCTTACGGTTAGTAGTTATGACTTATTCCCATCTATTCTCTTCCATTCTTCTATAGATACCATCCACACCTATTCTATTTTTCATAAACTCTCATCTACAATTCAACAAAACATTCTTAAACCTCACACTTCTCATCAACAAACAAATTTCAAGAGACAGACTCCTACAAATAAATTTATAAGTTCATGGTTTGTCTATAAATATTCTCAGCAGCTAATTTATCTTCTTCTTTGACAAGTACAGTTAATGCTGCTATCCATATCCCTAAACTCCCACGTGTATTCTCAATCCCACAACTATCAAAGACAAAGCCCCTTCTTGAGGACTTTATTAATGTATCCATAGATCATACAGTTCAATTAGAAAAGAATAGTGTTGTCCTCACCAAACAATCACACGACAGGAATACAAATGATATTATCATTATTAAACTCTATGCAGTCTTGGAAGCTGTTTCCGACAGAGTTGAAATGCATCACAACATTGCTCAACAACGGAACAATTGGAACAATCTTTTGTTAAACTCTATCAACATGATTACTCTTACTGCTACGACTTTGGCTGGTGTTGCTTCTGCTGCTGCAACCACTTGCTCTGATTCTTCACTTTTGGCTTTGAAATTATCTTCTGCTCTTTTATTCTCTGCTGCAACTGGTTTATTGCTTATCATCAACAAAGTTAACCCTTCTCAACTCACGGAGGAACAACGAAATGCTACAAGATTGTTTAAACAGCTTCAAAGACAAATCCAAACCACTATTGCAATAGGAAATCCTAGTGAGGAAGATGTCAAAGATGCAATGGAGAAGGTTTTGACACTTGACAAAGCTTACCCACTTCCATTATTAGGAGCAATGCTTGAAAAATATCCCGCAAAATTTGAACCTGCTGTTTGGTGGCCTTCCAACAAAGGAAAACCACAAAGCAAGAAAATGGGGAAAATGAATAATGGATGGAGTGAAGAATTAGAAATGGAAATGAGGGAAGTTGTTGAAGTGATAAAGAGAAAAGATACAGAAGATTATAACAGACTTGGAAACATAGCGTTGAAGATAAACAAGAGTTTGACAATTGCAGGTCCATTACTCACAGGCATTGCAGCTGTTGGATCTACATTTATAGGCAATAATGGTAGTTCTTTGGCTGCTTTTGTTCCTCTCATGGCTGGTTCATTGGCTGCTGCAATTAATACTTTCCAACACGGTGGCCAAGTTGGCATGGTTTTTGAAATGTATAGAGGTTCTTCAGGTTTCTTCAACTTTTTAGAAACCTCAATTGAATCAACTTTAAGTGAGAAAGATTTAGAGAAAAGAGAAAATGGAGAGTTGTTTGAAATGAAGATGGCTCTGAAGTTGGGAAGAAGTATATCAAATCTGAGGGAACTTGCATCTAAGTCAGCTTCTTATAGAATGGAAGGTGTGGGTGACATGGGTGAATTTGCCAGCAAGCTCTTCTAAGACAATCTTCAGACACTACACATTCTTTAGCTCTGTAATGTATAGATATCACATTGTTTTATTCTTTCATGTATATACATTGTTAGTCATCTGACATAGAGAACAAATGTAAATATAGACTACAAAGATCTTATTTTCATCTGCAAATACTGATGTACAACTTCTACTGACAAATTACTTTAGGCGAATTGTTCTTTCAATTCATCTTAATGAAATAAGCATTTTTTTTATTTGAATTTCTATTTGCCCTTTATCACTTAGAGGTGCTCTAATGGTTTTTGAACTAAAAGTAGAAGCAATCTGGCCCATATAAATTTCAATTTTTTTATACTTACTCTTTGAGCTTAAAATTGATTCTTTGTTTCTTGCATGAAGGATTTCATCATTGATTCCAATTAGTTTTTCCAAGTGTATTTACAACATGATTAGGTGCAGGAAAACCAGATGAAATCTATGGTGCTCGAGGATTTCGTTAATTTTTATTATTGTTCCATGAGAAATTTAGATGATTACCCCAACTTAGAATGTAAGTGTTGTTGTATGAGTTGTTATACTTTTGATTTTCCATATAGTTAACTAGTATTGAGTTTTCTAAGCATTCTCTAAACAAATGGACTCCTTCATAATAAGCATATGCAACTTCAGTCACATCTTTGGCAGGCTCGGCAGCTGGCGCGTTGTAACAATACAAATATAATTTTATATATATAATATATATATATATATATATATATATATATATATATATATATATATATATATATATATATATATATATATATATATATAATCAAATGATTTTATTATTTACTAAATCAAAATAAAGTTTATCTATCAAATCTATTTTTTATTGTTTTAATAAATATAATAAACCAAAATTTAATAGTTAAAATAATTTTATAAAATAGTGACACAAAGACCAACAATTAGAAACTATTTATATTTATATTATAGGTTGTTTAAAATATTTTAACTAAATAAATAAAGTTAAAAGTTTAAATCATTTAGTTTCGTCCTTGAAACTACATAACAAAAATTCTAGTAATTATAAAATTAAATATTTTACTTTAAAAATTAAAATTTACAACTCTTCCATATATATATATATATATATATATATATATATATATATATATATATATATATATATATATATATATATATATCCACAAAGATTTTTCTTATATACCTAAAAATATAAAATTACTAAAGTGATAAAAACAGAAAATTCATATTCACACATCATCAAGTGTATGTGTTATAGAAAGACCGTACCTCAAAGTTATTCATAGTTAGTCAACAATTAAAATAATGATATAGACCATTCTAACTCAATAATTATAATTTTTGCTATAATCTGTAGTTAGAATTCGTTAAGTCTTTTTTAGTCATTTACACATTTGATTCATGCTCTTTTCGAAATCACACTACTTGTCACAATTAAGGTTATGATTTAAATACTAATTCATACAATTGACACCATCTCTTGAGCAAAAGTACCGAATTATCTATTTCTATGACTTAGTTGAGTCAAAAGATTTTATAATCTAGTCATAACTCTGGATGCACTACGTTAAAAAAGACCTACGAAAGTGCTTTTTTTGGCCTTTAAAAACATTTAAAAACGCTTTCTCTAAGGTGGTGCTGCTATAGGTTTTAGCAGCGCTTTTTGTTTAATGAAAAGCGCTTTCGTAGGTCTACTTAAGACAGTGCTTTTTCTAAAAAGCGCTCTCTTAAGTAGGCTTTTGGCAGCACTTTTTTATGAAGAAGCGCTTTCATAGGTCTACCTAAGGTGGCGCTTTTTTCTGCAAAAGCGCTTTCATAGGTGGTCTTTTAGCAGCGCTTTTGCCTGAAAAAGCGCTGTCATATGTTTACCTTAGACAACGCTTTTTGTGTAAAAACGCTTTCATAGGTTATCTAAGGCAGCGTTTTTCTTGAAAAAGCGCTTTCATAGGGTGTTTTTTTTAGAGGTATAATTTATATAATTCATATATCAGCATTGTTTGCCGCATATTATTTATATAAACCATTTGCCACAACCTTTAATTCATAAACCGCGGTAATGCATTGTATACCATTGTAATCCAAAATATATATACACCATTTTTGTACCTCAAAATATATAAAAGCCATTGTTATCAGCATTGTAACTCAAAATCAGTCTTACAACATCAACCCTAACAACAACTAAACCAGTCCTAATGTATGAAAGAAACATGGTCAATTATATATTAAGGTCCTGGTCCTGCGAGGTTTGAACATAATAACACGGTCAATATGGTATTCCATGTTCACATGTAACGTATTCATAACACGTAATTTTCACATAATAATGTATTCATACCTTATATGATTCTCTGCTCAATAAAATATTGACACAATTCCTCTTTGATTTCTTCCAACTGAAGTTTCGTGTAATATGCACATTTGTATTCATCGAAGTACTACATAACAAAATATAATATGCATGATTTAGTTAAAAGTAAAAAAATTATATGAAATATCCGAGAAATAATAAAACAAATCCTAAGTTATAAATCCATACCGTGACTGAAATCTCTATTTAATTCAGTTGAATGATTTCTTTGATAAACCGCATAACGAAGTATCTGCAATCTATACCGTTTTACTGTTGAGGACACTACATAGAAAAACAAATAAGACTATATAGTTGTATTGTTTTATCAAATAGAATAAATATTATAAGCAAAATAGTGGAAATTAATATACCTGCACTTTGATCCAATTAATGTTGTTTGTTTAGACCGTCGTACCCGAGCTGCTCTTTGACACCGGAATACTTGTATCGCTCTAACAAAATAAAAATATATATTTAGAACAATGTCACAGAAATAATTAAATATATAAATACACACAAATATTTAGAATAATCTCACTTACGTATCAATCATTAACTTCATATCTGGATAATTTGTCCAATCACCGTCAACCGAATTCAGATAATAGACCACTTCTTTTATAGGATCGATGGCAACTAACAACCAGTGACGTCTATAAATTAAAACAACAGTTTAGAAGAAAATTTTCTACGCAAAAATTACAAATATTAAAATGAACTTAGAATGAAAATCTAACCCTGTAGGAATAGTATTATACGCCCAAAGATATAAGCTTTCTGTACTACCAGTTGCCATGAATCTTTCGACTAAGTGCTCTCTTACTGAATCTGGTTCCCTACCAATTGTCGCTCCGCTGACACGGGAGGAAGACACGAAATGGAATCTGTTTGACAATTGATTCCCGCGCATCAATTTGTCATATAACAGCCTTAAATAAAAACATAATTAATATTAGACTATATTCATTGAAATGTTTAAAAAAGATTTCAGCTAATTACATAATATAAAGATGGGGTTACCGGATGTATGCGTGCATAATACTGACGCCTAATTCTTTATGACGGAAAATCTGTTCCACTTCCTCATGTCCAATTATTTTGGTGCAAGGAAAACCAAAGATACCTTGATCCATATCCATTTGACGAATACCACCATCCATCAAGTTTGTTGTTCCCACTATTGTTTCAAGACACTGTCGGTATCGAGGGAAAAATCTAGTAGGCACCCTTTTCTTGGGTGGTACGCCAACGATTTTCTGGCTCACTTGTTGTGACCCTTGAAAAGGTACCTAAAAATCATATAGACTCAGTTAAATTATAAAATTATGCAGTTTTTTATTCGGATCATATAATTAACACTTTAAACGTACCTCTTTTTGTGATACATCAGACTCGTCGTGCCGCAAAATCCCTTTACCCTTAGATGCGGGTGTTGTAGGAGTCTATAATTACCGTGGAAATAACTGAGGTCAGAACTGACAGTTGAAGACTTAAAGATTCATAATTGTTTTCAACATACCTGATCATCTATGAAAATGAGGTCCGATGGCCATGCAACAAAAGATCCTATTGCATCTCGCAGCAATGTGGTCTCAGCAACAATGTCAGGTACCGGCAGCAACGCATCCATATCTAAAGCAATGTCAACCGATACTTTCATGTGTCCATCCGGAAGCGGTCTATGGTGAAGTAAATCTCCCGAAGTGTTATGGACTTTTACCTTGCCAACTAGTCGATAAGTCGGCAACGATAGGTATAGCTGGCAAGATGAAATGCCCTAAACCAATAATAACCGTTAGAAGTGACTAAAAATATTCTATAATAATAACGGATATATATTGAAAATTACCTCGGGAAATTTATGCTGACAGTTGATACTAGCTTTGTCACTAGTTTCTTTCAATTGTGAACTGCTCTTTTCCGCCATATATCTCTCTTTATCCTTCTGCAATTCACGGACTTGAGCTTGTAAATCCTGCAATGTTTGCATCACTTCTGCATTGCTAGGATTTCTTCTCCTTGGATGCTTATACAAAGAGGTTGGAGTCACACCATGACCTTTACCCCTCACTCGACCCGGATACTCAGCAATATTTAGTGCTCGACTAAGTACGCTCTTGGTATCCTGATGATCCTCACCTGGGGATACCGATTGCGACAAGGTCTCCTGTAATTCATTTACATATCGAAAATTATTAGTGGAGATAAAAAATTATTTAAATATTAATAAACATTTGATTTAACTAAAGACACAATCTTATACTTACACATTCATCATACACATGTTGAATATCGGGATTAACAACTTGATCCTTACCCACACGGGCTTCCTTCCACAATAAATGTGCCGGTAGTGATGTTGCGTCACTTTTTGTCTATTCTAACTACGCATTGACACAAGTCTTAAGATCATCAATTATAACACATTGAGAGAATTAATAAGATCGTAGAGTTTATATTTACTTACAATTTTTTCCTCTAAGCGAGCATATCCCAAACGCCCTTTTTTGTATGGAAATGCGGGTTTTGACGCTCTCTCGCGATTGATAGCACTCACTTTCTTGAAATTCTCGTCTATTCTTTGGCCTACAAAACCAACCCATTCTTCAGGTCTAATGAAGTTCTCATATTTCTTTGGACGTTCCGGATCCTCTTCAAGAAAATTTCCTTCATCATCTTTAAGATACTTGTTTGTTAAAAATGTTCTCCATCCTCTGTGTCTTTTTCCAGCCAAACCCATTATATAATTTGTACGGGTATCTTCAATGTTAAAAGACCTCTACAAAAAAATATACGCATAAAGTGTGTTAGTAAAAGAAATTTAAACACATATTATCGTCAAGATAAAGCAAATAACAAAAACCATATATGTACCTTTATCTCAGTCCAAACTTTCTCTTTAGCCTCATCCAACTCTCCTCTTTTCCATCTAGGAGTGGTGATCGGAATGTGTATACGAACAAGCGTACCAATGTAGCTTGTCAACTTTGCAGCATTAGACCCAATTAGTTGGTCATTATCATTCCAATCTACATTATACGTTACTCCTCTATCTCTATCACAGATGATTCCCCTCATAATAGTTATCCCTCGTGTAATATCTTTTTCTGAAGTCTTTTCTGAAGTATTTTCTGGAGTATTTTCAGGAGCATTTTAAGGAGCATTTGCATCTTTTGAGTTTTCTTGATTACTAGCCATTTGACCTGTAATAATGAAAAAAATAAAAATGAAATGACAAATATAAAAATGAAATGACAAATATAAAAATGAAATGACAAATAAAAATGAAATGACAAATATAAAAATGAAATGAAAAATAAAAATGAAATGACAAATAAAAATGAAATGACAAATTAAATTTTATTGATTGATATAGGCTATAATTATATATACTATTACCCTTTTCACTAAGGTCTCTTTCTTTTCTTGGTAGGAATGTGTTCTACTCGTCTCTTAACAACGCGGACAGTTGGATTGATCCAAATACCCTCATTATGATCATTTCTAATACATGATTCATTATCATTTTGATCAGTTATGGTTAAAGATTCAATGTCAACACCAATATCACTTTGATCTCCAATGCTTTCATCAATTACTTTGTTGGATAATAGCACTATAGACCATTTCGTACTTGTCAGATCATTGACATAAAACACTTGTTTAGCTTGAGAGGCTAGAATGAAAGGCTCATCTTTGTACCCCACCCTATTAAGATCCACTTGCAAAAAACCTGACTTATCCATTCGTATGCCATTATTATTTTCAACCCACTTGCAACCAAATATAGGAATCTGAAACTTCTCGTAATCAAACATCCAAATGCGCTCGATAACCCCAAAATATGACAGATTTGCAAATTTTGGGTTTAAGTCCTTCACACTTGATATATGCATTGCTTCAGTGATCAAGGTGACACCACTATTTTGCATAGTACTTTTGTCATCCTGTTCTTTGGTATAAAATGTGTATCCATTAATTGCATATGCGCTATAAGAAAACACAACTAAACTTGGACCGTATGCTAAACATCTCAATCTTTCTGTTACTGAAGCATGATCTGAACGATACTTTGAATAAATATGTTCCTTAAACCATGGTATGAAACTTTGATTGTGCTCTCGTACAATCCAATTCTCATTTCTATTCGGATTTAAATCTCGAAGAACACCCTTGTGCATTTCAACATACGGCTCAACTTCAAGCTCATTATGCAGAACATACAAATGCACTTGATCCCGTTCGACCATTGATACTGTCACAACTTTATTTCCATTTAGCTTCTTACCTTCTTTTTTTTCAACAACATGAGATTTGGGGAGTCCAATTGATTGAACATTTGACAGATATTCAGTACAAAACTCAACCGCTTCTTCAACAATATATCGTTCAGCAATACAACCCTCTGGTCGACTTTGTTTTTTCACATACCCTTTTAATATTTTCATATAACGTTCAGTAGGGTACATCCATCTCATATAAGCTGGTCCGCACAGTTGTGTATCTTTGACAAGATGAACGACAAGATGAACCATTATGTCAAAAAATGAGGGAGGGAAATACATTTCAAGATCACACAAAGTAACAACTATTTCTTTTTGCAATGTTGGTAAGATCTCAGGATCGATCACCTTGCTGCAAATTGACTTGAAGAAAAAACACAGTTTAGTTATTGCGCTTCTTACTTTTTCTGGAAGAATAGAACGTATACCTATCGGTAGAAAATGTTCCAGTATAACATGGCAATCATGCGTCTTTAAACTCTTTAACTTAAGGTCTTGCATAGACACAAGTCTTCTAATATCTGATGAGTAGCCTTCTGGAACTTTAACCTCACTTAGGAACTTACACAATATTTTTTTCTCCTTTCTAGATAGAGTGTAAACAGTAGGTGGTAGATATGTTCGTCTTCCTTTTTTCACGGGTCCCAATTCAGTTCTTATTCCCATCTCTACCATGTCCTCCCTTGCTTTAAGACCATCCTTAGACTTCCCTTTTATATTGAGTAACGTACCAATAACACTGTCAAATACATTTTTTTCAATATGCATAACATCAAGAAAATGTCTTACGTACAAAGATTTCCAATATGGCAATTCAAAAAAAATCGACCTCTTCTTCCACCCACCTTTGACAACTTTATGTGCAAAAGGCTTGCCAAACTGAATACTCACATCTTTCACCTTTTCAAATAATTGATCACCTGTCAATCCAGGCGGAGCTCTACGTTGTTCGGTATCTCCGTTGAACGCTTTTCTCCATCCACGATATTGATGTTTAGAATTTAAGAATCTACGTTGACCGAGAAAGAATTTCTTCTGACAAAGTTTCAATCACATTGTATCGGTTCCATCTTCACAGATAGGACACGCTTTTTCACCTTTAATGCTATACCTGGATAGATTTCTGTAGGCTGGAAAATCGTTAATTGTTCCAAACAACATCGCCCTCAAGTTGAAACTTTCTTTCCTATACCCATCATAAACCTCCACACCATTCTCCCACAAAATCTTCAAATCTTCGATTAAAGGTTCCAAATATACGTCTATGTCATTTCCTGGTTGTTTAGGCCCAAAAATTAACATAGATAACATCATGTACTTACGCTTCATACATAGCCACAGAGGTAGGTTATAAATCATAAGAATCACATGCCATGTGTTATTTGAGATACTTTGAATACCGTGTGGGTTCATTCCATCAGTAGACAATGCCAAGCAAAGGTTTCTTACTTCTTTTCCAAATTCAGGATAATCATTATCAATTTTCATCCACTGTGGTGAATCTGCCGGATGTCGAAACTTTCCATCAACAATTCTTTCATCTGCATGCCAAGTTAAATGTCTTGAATCGGTTTCACTATGATACATCCGTCTAAATCTCGGAATTATAGGAAAATACCATAAGACTTTTGCCGGAGACAACTTTTTCTTATATCGAGGGGCACCGCATTTAGGACACTCATTTAACGATGCATACTCGTTTCGAAACAAAACGCAATCTTTTGGACAGGCATGTATCTTGTCATAGCTCATGCCAATAGAGTACAACATCTTTTTGGCATCATACGTTCGATTGGGGAGAACATTATCCTCTGGTAGTATATCTTTCATAAGGGCTAATAACTCTATGAAACTTTTATCAGACCATCCATTGCCCGCCTTTAAGTTGTACAACATTAATACCGTAGACAATCTTGCGAATTTTGTACAACCATTATACAACGGTTTCTCTGCATCACTTACCAACCTCTCGAACATTTTAGGACAATCATTAAGATCTTCTTCAAGCGCTTCTGCAATCTCTTTAACTCGATCATAATCGTATGTATCTGTGCCATTGTCGTTTGAAGCATAGGTCCTATTATCCCCCGATTCATCATTCCCATCACTTTTCTCACCATGCATATTCCAACATGTATAACTTCTATCAATTCCATACCGTATTAAATGCGATGCCAACTGAACCGCGTCAACCCGATTCCCATAACAACAACACAAACAAGGACATGTCATTCGACTGGGGTCTTCGGCGTGCGCAACAGCAAACTTAACGAATTCCAATACCCCATTCTCGTACTCTTTTGATAATCGATTGGAATACATCCATGTCTTATCCATCATTTACGGTTTTTGAGTCAATCTGAGCTAAATGATAAATTAGAAAACAAAACCAATACTCAAAACTTGCACTTGCTCTTGCACAACCATATAACAAAACCAATACTCAATACTTTTCACTAAATTCATTTTATTCTATCAACTACTTTAGTACACAAGTATAACACAAGAAACCATAAACAAGAAACCATCATCGCTCAAAATCAATCATAAAAAGCACACGAAAAAAACAATATATTAATAGAGTTAAAAATATATATATGGCTACCTTTATTAAATATTTTGTTACGCTCTCTATTATTTCTCTCTTAGCTTGTTTTACCAATGCACAACTTGTTAATATAAATGATGTTTGATAAAATAAAAAGCACATGAAAATGTGTTGTTTTCTATTAATATCAGGACCATAGAATTTAATCGGATTAGAATAGCACGTAAGGAAGCAAATTAATTTTATATAAATATAATAAATTAGAATCAAAGCAAGCATAGAATAATTTATTCATACAAAACTATACTAGAAATTGAAATACCTGGAGCTGAGTTGTGTAACTTTGTGTTGTATATTGTTGTGATTTCTGATGCAGCAAACTTTGTGATTTCACCTTGCGGTTCTCCTGTGGCAAGCGGTGGTCGTTGTTCTCTCTGCAGATGCTAACGGAGGCAGAGGTCCTGATGAAGAAGTCCTGAAACTGCCCCGGTAGTCCTGAAACAAGAAGACGTAGAGGATACGAATAGAAAAGTGGTAGTCGTTGATCGTGAAGAAAATCTGCTCGTAGATGCTAACGGAGGCAGAGCTCTGGTTTAGGGTTTTGATGATATCGTGAAGAACAATAGAAAAGTGATGATACGAATTTTTGATATTTATTATAAAACTACCTACGAAAGTGCTTTCTAAAGGTCACCTATAACAGCGCTTTTTAATGTAAAAGCGCTTTCGTAGCATATACTATAGCAGCGCTTTTAAAAGCGCTTTCTAAAGGCCAGCTTTAGCAGCGCTTTGGAAAAGCGCTTTCTAAGGCTAACCTTTAGTAGCGCTTTTGAAAAGCGCTTTCTTAAGGTACCCTCTGAAAGGCACCCTTTAGCAGCGCTTCCCAAAAAGCGCTTTCTAAGGGTGACCTTTAGCAGCGCTTTTGAAAAGCGCTTTCTTAAGGCACCCTTTGAAAGCGCTTTTTTTAAGCGAATTTTTTTTAAAACCTATAGCAGCGCTTTTTTCTAAAAGCGCTTTCTTTTATGTGCTGTTAAAACTTATTTTTGGCGTAGTGATGCTCAAAAAGTAACATATTACTCTAAATAATCATATATTTAAAAAATTAAATATAAAGGTAAGAAATCAAACAATTAAGCAGCAAAGAAGCATTATGCCAAACAAGCACATATACATCGCTTTTTTTACCATAGACAGTGCTTATAAGCGGTGCCTATTCCTGTGCTGCTGTAACCTTAGGCAACACTTTTAGTCTATGTGAAAGCGGTACTTAATGTAGACCTTAGACATCGCTTTATTGAATAAGTGCTTTCTAAATACCCTTATAGGCAGCGCTTTTAACAATGTAAGTGCTTTCTAAAGGCCCCTATAGGCAACATTTTTAACAATGTAAGCGCTTTTTATAGTGTGCCTATAGCGGCGCTTTCACTTTAGACAGCGTTTCCTCAAGCGCTGTCTAAAGTGAAAGCGCTGCTATAGGCACACTATAGAAAAAGCGTTGTCTATTATATATATATATATATATATATATATATATATATATATATATATATATATATATATATATATATATATATATATATATATATATATATATATATATATATATATATATATATATATTTATATATATTTTAGTTAACGCTGTCTAATGTCCCCTTTTAGGCAGCGCTTGTTATGTCATAGGCAACGCTTTTTGGTTTAAAGTGTTGTCTAATATTAACGGATTTTTTTAATATATTAAGCTTATATTTTAAGCGATCTGTACACATAATCACTTAAAATTTAAGCGTTGTCTCTTCGACTCGATCACAATCGTATGTATCTGTGTCATTGTCGTCTGAAGCATATGTTGTACTATCCCCCGGTTCAACATTCTCGTAACTTTTCTCACCATGGAATATCCAACATGTGTAACTTCGATCCGTTCCACGCCTCAATAAATGTGATTGCAACCCAACTGTGTCAACCCGACCCACAAAACAACAACTTAAGCAAGGACATTTCATTCGATTGGCGTCTTCGGCGTGTTCAACAGCAAACTTAACGAATTCCAATACCTCATTCTCGTACACTTGGAACAATCGATTGACAACCATCCATTTTTTATCCATGGTCTTACTATTAAGTAAGCTAAACAAAAACAATACTTAAAAAAAGGACAGAGACTAAAAAGCTTAATACCAATTAGGAATATTCATAGAAAATAAAAATACTATAATTATTCAAGCAACTATAGAAAATTAAAAGAACAACTAAATACCTGTAGAGAAGTCAGCAATTTCTGAAACCACACAGTGTAATATTCTTAGAAACGCTCAGAAACTCCATTCTTCACAAGTAACCCATATAAATGATCAATTAATTTCATTATAATAAAAAAATCTATAGAATAAGAATTACATTAGAATATTTATACAACATTAAACATATATGTATACACCATTAAATAATCACTAATATTCTTTTTAACATATATTTTACTGTTTTAATTTTTTTTTTAAATATAAATATTTGATTTTAAAATATGAAGGTAGAATATTAATAAAAAAATTTGTTTAATAAAGATCTATTTTAATATTCTACATTGAAAATATAAATCAATCAAACAATTCATGTGACTCTATATTAATCAAATGGCTCATAAAGTGTAACTTTCATTTTTCCCCTTCAAATCTAGATCTTCAAATTTTAATCCAACAATCATAATTTATTTAACTATCTTAATTTATGTGTTAGTATGACTCTTACATTAGAAAATCCAAGTTTCCATAATTCTATTGACCCATAAATACTTTATGTAACATGTCTCTTTTCTCTAGAATTTTTATCACTATATAAACTATTTCTTTATCAATTTCTAATCACCAATTTTAATAAAACATTTCATCCTTGTGTCTCGTCCGTGACTCTTGTCTTAAAATCAACTTTTCACAATAATAATCGCAATGGTAATGTATACACATTTCAATTACAATATTTTTTCTCTCTCATTCAATACATGCAATATTCGTTGTGACATTTACACAAACACCTTACATGAAAAACTCATTGTGACATTTTCACAAACACCTTACATGCAAAAATCACATACCACACAAAACACACCATAATGCAACATTATCAACACTAAAACAACACTATCAACTAAACCAAATACAACATTATATATCAACATTATCAAATATATCAAAAATCACACCTAGAGGAGAAGAGAACCTTGGTTGTGAATGGAAGAAAGGATGAAACGGTCTTGAATGGAAGAAGGATGAGAACCTTGAAGAAAGGATGCAACGATTTTGTCAAGAATCAAACGAAAAATCGCGTCAAAGTGGGTTTTTTTCGTAACTGTACTGTGTTGTGAAAATGGGTTTTGCAAAATAATAATGTTATTGTGTTTTATGCTGCTTAATCCTCCCTTTAGGCAGCGCTTTAAGAAAGCGCTGCTTAATCCCCCTTTTTAGGCAACGCTTTAGCAAAGCGCTTTGTAAGCCCATCCTTTAGGCAACGCTTCTTCAAAGCGCTACAGTACCTACCCCCTTTAGCAGCGCTTTATAAATTCACATTAACCCCCTTTAGGCTTAAGCCCACCCTTTAGGCAGCGCTTCTGAAAAGCGCTTTGTAAGCTCACCTTTTAGACAACGCTTTATCAAACAATATTCACCCCTTTAGACAATGCTTTTTTAGAAAGTGTTGTCTAAGGTATAGGACAAAATTTCCTGTTTTTAAAATGTACTTTTAGCAGCGCTTTTGATAAGAACCGCTGCATTTGGTGTGATGTCTAATCTTATTTTTGACGTAGTGAAGATACACATAATATATAATACAACCACTCACAATTCATTTCATATTTTCAACTATTTTCTTTAAACACATTAAAGTGAAACAAATCCACGATACTCAATTCCACATGATATAATATTTTCACTTTCTTCTAAACAGTTCATGTGGAATTCTATTTCGTATAAAACAGATTATAAACTTATAGTGACAGATAATAGCAAATAGTTTATAATAATAAAATAAGTAAAAAAATGAAACTATTTTATTAATTGTACAAGGATACATTATACATGCATATATCATTATCCAAAAATCTTTAATTTAAAATAATAATTATCGCATCTTATTGACATTATTTTCTTAATCAAAATAAATAAGACACTATCCAATTTCATAAAAGTATTTCATTGTGACACCAAATTGATTTTTTTCATGATGGAAACTCTCATTAACTTACATGTATTATAAACTACCATGGTCATTGTTGGAAGCGGTGTAGCAGTAAGTAACAAAAGTTTTGAAAATATTTATCTGAGAATTTATCGTGTCTATAGAAATTAGTTATTGAATTGTCGTTCAAAAAATCTCTTGTTAATGAGTTTTGGGATAAATGGGTTTGTAAAGAAAATGTTATCAACAAAAATTAAGGAAGAACTTATCAAACCTGCATATAATCTACTCATCACAGACTTAAATCTATCGATCTGTTACATTCAACCTAACAATACTCATCAATGTCACCACGTACCACTCACAACCTAAGTCATTTCTAACCCAAATTGAGAGACAGACTGTATCACCAAGGAAATGATCTCTCTACCTCCTCAACAACACAGAAACAACTATGTAATTGCACTGACGATCTCTCAGCACAGCACAACCACACAGAGGCATTAAGCTCTGATACCCAAGTAGATGTCAGCTTTAAATCTGTCTCTAGAGTTCAGAAATTAACAGATAATCATCTTAAATAAGAACCTAAGCAGTATATGTTTATAACAACTCAAATCCCTTTTAACAAAGGTTATTAAAACCGGACCGGCCGGTTCGACCGGTTCAGCAAGAAACCAAACCTACATTCGGTCCTACAATGACTGATAACCGTTTGAACATAAAACCGAAAAGGGAACCGTTAAACCGGTTAAAAACCGCTAAAATCAGACTAAACCGGTTGCTCACATGGTTCCTGCGGTTAGACCGGATTTGGGTGTTTCACCTAAACATTGATTGTTCTGCGTCTCATAAGAAGGAGAAGGAGAAAAGTTATGTTCTTTTAAATGTTAAACACTTATCTATACCGATTAAATAATCAGTTTGATTTTAATTATCTTATTTTTAATTATAGTTTTTCAGCTTTACATTACGTTGACTAAAATAAAAAATGTTAGTGATTTATTAAAAGTGATGCAATTTAATGTCAACACTTATGCAAACTACTCATTTAAAATATATTATGTTTATGAATGTCTCATCATCAATAAAGTAGGGTGATGAGATTGGTACGTATATATTTAATTTGTTCTTAAATTTTGATTGGACCAAATCTTTAAAGTTAAAACCTGAGTATATCTTTAAATTTGAATAAACATTATGCATCATTGCATGTCATATATCTTTTATTAAAAGAATTTAGAAAGGACAAAACTAGTCTTAAAATTGAGTTGAGATACCTAAACCTCAGCCCTCCGTGAAACTTAGATTATGACAGGTTGGAATATAATACGAGGATATAAAAAAAACTACAAATTGAAAATTGAAATATGGCATAGTGTGGACCAGATCCTAAGTTACGCAAAAAAAAAAAAAAATTTCACATGGGTAGGAGTAATTGGTTGGCTTAATGTCTTTACTGCTTAGTGGCCTCTCTTGGACGTTGAAATATATTAATACAATGAAAAGTCAATAATGAGGCCAAGTCTGATCTTACGGTTAGTTATGACTTCTTCCCATCTATTCTCACTTTGATCCATTCTCTTTCTTTTTTCTATTCTATGGTCTCTCTATATATAACATCAACAACTCTTCCATTTTTCATAAACTCTCATCTACAATTCAACATAACACTTCTCATCAACATACAAGTTTCAAGAGACAAACTCCTACAAATAAATTTATAAGTCCATGGTTTGTCTACAAATATTCTCAGCAGCTAATTTATCTTCTTCTTCTTTGAAGACAGTTAATGCCGCTATCCATATCCCTAAACTCCCACGTGTATTCTCAACTCCACAACTACCAAAGACAAAGCCCCTTCTTGAGGACTTTATTAATGTATCCAGACATCATATTAATACAGATCAATTAGAAAAGAATAGTGTTGTCCTCACCACACAATCACACCAGTGGAATACAAATGATACTATTATTATTAAACTCTATGCAGTCTTGGAAGCTGTTTCCGACAGAGTTGAAATGCATCACAACATTGCTCAACAACGGAACAATTGGAACACTCTTTTGTTAAACTCTATCAACATGATTACTCTTACTGCTACAACTTTGGCTGGTGTTGCTTCTGCTGCTGCAACCACTTGCTCTCATTCTTCACTTTTGGCTTTGAAACTATCTTCTGCTCTTTTATTCTCTGCTGCAACTGGTTTATTGCTTATCATCAACAAAATTAACCCTTCTCAACTCACGGAGGAACAACGAAATGCTACAAGATTGTTTAAACAGCTTCAAAGACAAATCCAAACCACTATTGCAATAGGAAATCCTAGTGAGGAAGATGTCAAAGATGCAATGGATAAGGTTTTGGCACTTGACAAAGCTTACCCACTTCCATTATTAGGAGCAATGCTTGAAAAATATCCCGCAAAATTTGAGCCTGCTGTTTGGTGGCCTTCCAACAAAGGAAAACCACAAAGCAAGAAAATGGGGAAAATGAATAATGGATGGAGTGAAGAATTAGAAATGGAAATGCGGGAAGTTGTTGAAGTGATAAAGAGAAAAGATACCGAAGATTATAACAGACTTGGAAACATAGCGTTGAAGATAAACAAGAGTTTGGCAGTTGCAGGTCCATTACTCACAGGAATTGCAGCTGTTGGATCTACATTTATAGGCAATAATGGTAGTTCTTTGGCTGCTTTTGTTCCTCTCATGGCTGGTTCATTGGCTGCTGCAATTAATACTTTCGAACATGGTGGCCAAGTTGGCATGGTTTTTGAAATGTATAGAGGTTCTGCTGGTTTCTTCAACTTTATAGAAACCTCAATTGAATCAACTTTAAGTGAGAAAGATTTAGAGAAAAGAGAAAATGGAGAGTTGTTTGAAATGAAGATGGCTCTGAAGTTGGGAAGAAGTATATCAAATCTGAGGGAACTTGCATCTAAGTCAGCTTCTTATAGAATGGAAGGTGTTGGTGAAATAGATGAATTTGCCAGCAAGCTCTTCTAAGACAATCTTCAGACACTACACATTCTTTAGCTCGGTAATGTATAGATATCACATTGTTTTATTCTTTCATGTATATACATTGTTAGTCATCTGACATAGAGAACAAATGTAAATATAGACTACAAAGATCTTATTTTCATCTGCAAATACTGATGTACAACTTTTACTTACAAATTACTTTAGGCGAATTGTTCTTTCAATTCATCTTAATGAAATAAGTATTTTTTTTATTTGAATTTCTATTTGCCCTTTATCACTTAGAGGTGCTCTAATGGTTTTTGAACTAAAAGTAGAAGCAATCTGGCCCATATAATTTCAATATTTTTTATACTTACTCCTTGAGCTTAAAATTGATTCTTTGTTTCTTGCATGAAGGATTTCATCATTGATTCCAATTAGTTTTTTCCAAGTGTATTTACAACATGATTAGGTGCAGGAAAACCAGATGAAATCTATGGTGCTCGAGGATTTCGTTATTTTTTATTATTGTTCCATGAGAAATTTAGATGATTACCCCAACTTAGAATGTAAGTGTTGTTGTATGAGTTGTTATACTTTTGATTTCCCATATAGTTAACTAGTATTGAGTTTTCTAAGCATTCTCTAAACAAATGGACTCCTTCATAATAAGCATATGCAACTTCAGTCACATCTTTGGCAGGCTCGGCAGCTGGCGCGTTGTAACAATACAAATATAATTTTATATCATATATATATATAATCAAATGATTTTATTATTTACTAAATCAAAATAAAGTTTATCTATCAAATCTATTTTTTATTGTTTTAATAAATATAATAAACCAAAATTTAATAGTTAAAATAATTTTATAAAATAGTGACACAAAGACCAACAATTAGAAACTATTTATATTTATATTATAGGTTGTTTAAAATATTTTAACTAAATAAATAAAGTTAAAAGTTTAAATCATTTAGTTTCGTCCTTCAAACTACATAACAAAAATTCTAGTAATTATAAAATTAAATATTTTACTTTAAAAATTAAAATATTAGGACCAGTATATACAATAAAATATTAAAATTTACAACTCTTCCATTCTATCCATCAATGAAATAGTTCTGCTGCGAAAGTAGATTATATATATATATATATATATATATATATATATATATATATATATATATATATATATATATATATATATATATATATATATCCACAAAGATTTTTCTTATATACCTAAAAATATAAAATTACTAAAGTGATAAAAACACAAAATTCATATTCCCACATCATCAAGTGTATGTGTTATAGAAAGACCGTCCCTCAAAGTTATTCATAGTTAGTCAACAATTAAAATAATGATATAGACCATTCTAACTCAATAATTATAATTTTTGCTATAACTTATAGTTAGAATTCGTTAAGTCTTTTTTAGTCATTTACACATTTGATTCATGCTCTTTTCGAAATCACACTACTTATCACAATTAAGGTTATGATTTAAATACTAATTCATACAATTGACACCATCTCTTGAGCAAAAGTGCTGAATTATCTATTTCTATGACTTAGTTGAGTCAGAAAAGATTTTATAATCTAGTCATAACTCTGGATGCACTACGTCAAAAAAGACCTACGAAAGCGCTTTTTTTGTCTTTTAAAAGCGCTTAAAAGCGCTTTTTAAGGTGGCGCTGCTATAGGTTTTAGCAGCGCTTTTTGTTTAATGAAAAGCGCTTTCGTAGGTCTACCTAAGACAACGCTTTTTTTAAAAAGCGCTCTCTTAAGTAGGCTTTTGACAGCGCTTTTTCTAAAAAGCGCTCTCTTAAGTAGGCTTTTGGCAGCGCTTTTTTATGAAGAAGCGCTTTCATAGGTCTACCTAAGGTGGCGCTTTTTTCTGCAAAAACGCTTTCATAGGTGGTCTTTTAGCAGCGCTTTTGCTTGGAAAAGCGTTGTCATATGTTTACCTTAGACAGCGCTTTTTGTGAAAAAACGCTTTCATAGGTTACCTAAGGCAGCGTTTTTCTTGAAAAAGCGCTTTCATAGGGTGTTTTTTTAGAGGTATAATTTATATAATTCATATACCTGCATTGTTTGCAGCATATTATTTATATAAACCAGTTGCCACAACCTGTAATTCATAAACCGCGGTAATGCATTGTATACCATTGTAATCCAAAATATATATACACCATTTTTGTACCTCAAAATATATAAAAACCATTGTTATCAGCATTGTAACTCAAAATCAGTCTTACAAAATCAACCCTAACAACAACTAAACCAGTCCTAATGTATGAAAGAAACACGGTCAATTATGTATTAAGGTCCTGATCCTGCGAGGTTTGAACATAATAACACGGTCAATATGGTATTCCATGTTCACATGTAACGTATTCATAACACGTAATTTTCACATAATAATGTATTCATACCTTATATGATTCTCTGCTCAATAAAATATTGACACAATTCTTCTTTGATTTCTTCCAACTGAAGTTTCGTGTAATATGCACATTTGTATTCATCGAAGTACTACATAACAAAACATAATATGCATGATTTAGTTAAAAGTAAAAAATTATATGAAATATCCGAGAAATAATAAAACAAATCCTAAGTTATAAATCCATACCGTGACTGGAATCTCTATTTGATTCAATTGAATGATTTCTTTGATAAACCGCATAACAAAGTATCTGCAATCTATATCGTTTTGTTGTTGAGGACACTACATAGAAAAACAAATAAGAATATATAGTTGTATTGTTTTATCAAATAGCATAAATATTATAAGCAAAATAGTGGAAATTAATATACCTGCACTTTGATCCAATTAATGTTGTTTGATTTAGACCGTCGTACCCGAGCTGCTCTTTGACACCGGAATACTTGTATCGCTCTAACAAAATAAAAATATATATTTAGAACAATGTCACAAAAATAATTAAATATATAAATACACACAAATATTTATAATAATCTCACTTACGTATCAATCATTAACTTCATATCCGGATAATTTGTCCAATCACCGTCAACCGAATTCAGATAATAGATCACTTCTTTTATAGGATCGATAGCAACCAACAACCAGTGACGTCTATAAATTAAAACAACAGTTTAGAAGAAAATTTTCTACGCAAAAATTACAAATATTAAAATGAACTTAGAATGAAAATCTAACCCTGTAGGAATAGTATTATACGCCCAAAGATATAAGCTTTCTGTACTGCCAGTTGCCATGAATCTTTCGACTAAGTGCTCTCTTACTGAATCCGGTTCCCTACCAATTGTCGCTCCGCTGACACGGGAGAAAGACACGAAATGGAATCTGTTTGACAATTGATTTCCGCGCATCAATTTGTCATATAACAGCCTTAAATAAAAACATAATTAATATTAGACTATATTCATTGAAATGTTTAAAAAAGATTTCAGCTAATTACATAATATAAAGATGGGGTTACCGGATGTATGCGTGCATAATACTGACGCCTAATTCTTTATGACGGAAAATTTGTTCCACGTCCTCATGTCCAATTATTTCGGTGCAAGGAAAACCAAAGATACCTTGATCCATATCCATTTGACGAATACCATATGTTGTACCCCAAAATTTGCCCTCGCATTTTTCCACAAGAAATCTCAGCTTCAAGCCTTTCCTGATTCTTCAAACTGGCTCAAGAATCGGACAAACGGACTTTTCTTGACAGTCAAGCAAAATTAGGGTTTTTACTGATTTTCAGAGCTCTGGATTGTTTCACAGTTGGTTTAGGGTTTTGGATGATTTTTGGTTCAATTTTGATCAAGCGAGCGTTATTTGGCATTTAATCAGGAATTAAGGTTTTGTGGGCATATTCTCAGAAAGATTAAAATTCTACAACACTTTGCAGTTTATTCCGAGATTCGGGTTAAAATTCGCGTTGTTTTGATTTAATCAGTGAAAGAGACAGTGGTTTGAATTCATGTTGTTTTCTTTGAGCCAGTCAAATACAGTATGCATTATCAGATTCACAGTGTTTATGGCAAATCAATGAAGATGGAATGCGCTTGATCAGTTTATTTTGGTTGACTACTGCTTTGCTTTGGATATTGGAAGAGACAGGTTTAATTGATCAATATTGTTTTTATTTAAGTTATTTATTATTCTAAAATTGAATGATTGAAATTTATTTTTCAATTGTTTTAATTCAAAGAGTTTTAAATAAATAAATAAACAATAAAGAAAATTAGAATTAATTGGATAATTTAGATTTTATTGATATTTGAATTATTTGTACAAATTGTTGTTTATAATTTAAATTACAAACAATAATATACATTAATTTAAATATTAAATAAAATAAAAAAAACTATCCTATTTCTAATATTCTTCATTCTTCACTCCGCTCCGGTGCTCCATTTTTTATCTGCAAAAGTCAGAAAGCAGTTGAATTAATTAGAGACAGATAAAATTTGCTCATCATTAGGGGCCACTGACTGGGATCAGTTGACCCTCTCTGCAAATCACGGGATTTCTCCCGGTTCACAAAGAGGGAAGATTTTTATCATAAATGGAAAATGTCAAAATGCATAATTTTTAAAATGTCAAATGCATAAATTCCAAAGTCCAAGCTGCATAAAATCTCAAACTTCAAATTCAAACTAAACTGAAAAATCCAATTCCCACTTCCTATCAAATGCCAAAATCTACTCAAAGATATCAAAAGTACAGTTTGCTGTCAAATGCCAAAGTCTACTCAAAGCTACCAAAGAGGAAGATTTGGCCAAGATATCAAGGAAAAGAAAAAGCACACAAACTGTCAAAGCTAGAAAAAGATGCAGAAACAATGTGTTATGCAAGCAATCTAAGTCATCATTTCCCAGCATAGAGGGGCCCCTTCAGAAAAGATAGTACAAAAAGAATCATATAATATATTCAACTGTACCATAGAAAAAAGAGAAGAGAGAAAAAGTAAGCATAGGCAGGCTTTAGGCTGAGGCTTAGACAGTAGAGGATAAGAAGAAAAGATATACAAGAAATATACAGGACAATTCACAGAGGGCAGAACTTCTTACCAAAAAGCAAGGATAGAAAAAGAGAGAAATACACAAACTCAGAAGGGCTGAAGCCTCATTTTCTGTCAAGGCAAAGAACCTGCATCATCCTTACAAAATCACACAACTCTGCCTCAATATACAAATCCACAAGCCAGTACAACACAGTTAAAGAGGAAGAAAAATATACAAAGCATTAGCCTAACCAAAAACCTCAGGGGCCCTGCCTCCAAAACCTGAAGCTTCACCCTCAAAGCCATCAAGCACAACAAAGATTACAAACCTGTCCATTGAACACAAAAAACCATCCAACCTCACCATATCAGCTTAACCAAAACACATACAAACATATAAAAAAAAACTTCCAAACCTGGCCTAGCCTTCAAACCTGTAAAACCCCTGTCAAACCATAACCCAACCTACTGTCAAATATTAAACCAAAACTCAAGCCATAAAACATACTGAAGCAAAGCTGCCATAACCGAAAAACTCAAAGCCTACTGCACTACCTGCTAAAACCATGTACCAGCCAAGCATACTGGCCTGAAACCCCTCCAAAAAAGAAAGACACAAAAAACTACAGCAAGCATAAACTTGTTAAGCATCATACCTGTCCAGTTTCAAACCTCAAAGCATTCCAAACCAGCTCCTAGGCCTCAAAAGTGGGCTTCATCATAGGCAAATCATATACAAACATACACAACAAGCATACTCAAGCCATTCATTGTAAGAGATAAGCTTATGCTTTTCAAAGCCTCAAGGCTCCAAAAAAGCATCAAGCCTTCAAGCCCTCAGAATCTTGGATTCATCATGGGGCGAGGAAGAAACACTTCAAATTAGGCAATTCAGAAGAAGGCAAACTCAACAGAAGTTCAAGGCAAGCAAACATCTCAGAAAGGCATATTTCAAGCATATAGGCAAGGAAGTAACAAGAGATACAAGCGTCCAAGGCAACAACTCAGAACAACAACTCAAGGCCTCAGGGGCATAGAAGAAAACAACATATTCAAAGGCAACATTCAAGACATCCAGAAGTGCACGTACAAGGCCCTCAGACCTCTGGGATCATCACAGGGCAATATAAACAAATATACAGTGGCATAGAAGAAGAAGATAAAGAAGTGAATTAAAAAGGGGTTCTCAGCACAAATCATCATCAAAACCCTAATACGCTTCAATTTCACATATCGCGCTTGTAAATAATTACACATACTCATATACACGTACACTTACACAAAATACATTCACATTGCCCTATACACATTTGTTTATCTTATATTTGTATATTCGATATTTACATTTGATCGCACATTCGATTTGGTTGTAACTTATTGGATACTATAAGTCTCATCCCCATTCATACACTTGTACCCCCACTCCCGGATACTATTTTGTAATAGCGTAGATTTTACATTTCCGCAATTTACAGTTTCCCAATTATACCATGGTTATACCTAGGGTTTGCATGTACATAAAATCAAATGCTAGATAACCTAATACAAGACAAATACATGTAATCAATACACAATCACACTTGCACCCCCTAGGGTAATCCCACATGTTGCCTTCCAAAATGGGCCATGCTTGCACGTCGAGTATCTTTGGCAAAACAAAATCAAATGATCATAAGTCTCAAAGTGTTGCCTAAACGGAATGATCATAGTCCCTTCAAAGCAAATTGCCAAAGACACTTGGCACCATTGCATTCATGGTCCATACGATGACCCGCGCCCGTCCCGCTAAACTTCCTAAATGCAAGATTGTCTACCAATTTCAATGGTAGAACAAAATTGTTAAAAGGGGTTAAAACATAACAAAAACCTTTGAGTACAATAGGGTAGACAAAACTCTTAGTTACTTGAGATCAATTTGCAAAAACACTTGCCTTCTTTTCAAAAACCACAATCCACAACACTTTCAAAAACAAACTCTCAAAAACATTTGAAACATCTTTTCGAAAAGATCCACACTTTTGTAAAACACTCAATCACGAGTCAAATACATTAGTTGCCTAAGACAAGGCATCTTTTTCCAAAACATTTTCAAAAAGCACCCACACACACACCATTTTCAAGCAATCGAAAAACAAGGCAAGTGATCTAAAAAAACCAAGTAACTAAGAGCCCATGGATAACCATGGATGAAAAGGGTGCTAATACCTTCCCTTTTCATAATCTACCCCCCGAACCCACGAAATATCTCAAAAGGTTTTTGCTGTGCTTTTTTAACCTTTCCTTTAGGATAAAATAAAAAGTCGGTGGCGACTCTTGCTCAACCGCACAAGTGCGAATACGAACGCAAAACACTAGTCAGTTCTCCCACCGTATCACCAGAACTGGCGACTCTGCAAGGGAGACCCAACAAAGTGGGGTTACCTTAGGGTTTAGATCACATTTACTTTCAATTGATTGCTTTGTTTGCTTTACATTTGTGGGTTTTGTATCGGAGTTTTATAGATCCTAACCCGGATCTGGGGAAACCCTTTTAGGTAGCATAATCTGTGAGGGACCTGTCCGGCGTATACCGACATGGGTGAAGCAGTGGCTACGTTGGTGTGGCGTCTTGGTCTGTACCGATATCCCTCGCGTTAAGACGGGGAGAATATGGGTCTTCCAAGGAGTCATTAAGCACCAACCGACCTTAGGACCCTAATTGACCAACTTGGCCATTAGAACAGTAGCAGTATGCTACACTCATTGAGGCTAAACTCTCGAGATGGTTCCGGCCGCGAGAAAAGGTTGCGATGCTAGAGTTATGACCGATTGAGGGTAGCCAATGATATGAGATCCTCTAGAACCCGGTTACTTTTGATAAGACAGGTTTTAACCAACAAGCTGAAAGAGGGTAGTACCTGAACCTCATGCAAGCCTAAACCTAAGGACTTGTTTGCTTTGTGTGAATATTGTTTGCCTGTATATACACTTACTTGCTTGTGCATACATGCACATAACATCATAACATCATACCATAGCATTTTAGCATTTTCAATAACCATTTCAAGGATCTCGAGGGTTCTGTTGATGCAGAATTACGTTGAACCAGACGTCTATCAAGGGGCAAGAGGTCTCTCCTCTAACCAATCCAGTCAAAGTTCAAGTACAACAACTTGAATCAGTGGCTATGACCCACTCGACATGGTGAGCTTGATTCTCGTGGAAGGACATCCACCGATACAACGTTCTCCAACCAAGAGATCAAGTACAACAACTTGAATCAGTGGCTATGACCCACTCGACATGGTGAGCTTGATTCTCATGGAAGGACATCCATCAGTGCAGAGATCCCCAATCCATGAGCAGGGTTCAACCTCTAACATTTTTCTTGTGTTTACCCCAAGAGATCCTTGAAAGCATGCATCCACATATCATGCATTGCATTTTGACAATCTTTCCTTTTTCAGGTTTCCTTACTCTCCTGCTGTTTATTTCAGCAAGAGATGGCTCTAGAAAGGTCTGTCAAAGACATCCAAGACCAGACTGCTCAGCTGCAGGAGATGTTCCTGAACTTGTCTCTGGGGCAAGAAGAGATGAAAGCTCTCCTCACCAAAGGCTTGGGGAGTTCCAACAATGCCAGGAGTGATCAGATTGCGGAGCTGCAGTTTGATCTAACAACACTAAGGACTCAAATGATGGGACAGTTGGTGGGCCAGATGGCTCTCATTCAAGACTTATCCCAAAGACAAGAGGAACTCAGAGTTCTTGTCCGCCAACTGCTTCCAAACAACCAACTGGGGAAAACATCTGAGGTAGAAGAGCAAGTCACCGCTCAGCCTCTATCCACTCAAGAAGACAAGGGGAAAGCTCCTTTGCTAGCTTCAGGGTCACAATCCCATCAACAACCTCGCCAGCATCAACGGGGCAATCGGCGTAAGCAAGAAAAGTCGGGAAGACAGTTCACGGAGACTGAAATACCATCATTTTTCATACTGAAGCGCCTGTTGGAGGTCAATTTGCTTACCGTAAAGGATCCTCCTCAGAAGCCCAATATCTCCTCTCCTCACTTTAACCCCGACGCATTCTGTGTTTACCATTCCCACAGCCCGGGACACGGCACCAACGACTGTTGGGCCTTGAAGAACAAGTTTCAAGATCTGATCGACATTGGGGTGCTGGAATTCATGCCAGACGGCGAGATGAAAATCTTCCGTTAAAGGGTCCTCCACTTGAAGTGACGAAGCTCAAACTGAAAGACTTTTGCTTCTTGTTGAATTTTCAAAGTTGTAATTTCTTTTGCTGTCAAACAGTTATCTGTTGATGTTAAACTCTGTTTTCATTAATGCATTGCATATGTTTGTCTTGAATTCCTCCATTCGTTTCACTACTCTTATGCTTTTCTTTATGATATTTGACTCTTGATAAAAAGCTGTAAGCCTTTAGAGGGAGGATGACGAAACAATACCATAATCTTATACAGTATGCTTTTGAACCGACCTTGCTGATGATGTACAGGCATTTCTTTCAATTCCTAAACACTGGAGTTATAAGGAAGTTAATCCCTAGTCAACCCCTTCGAGCCAAAGAAGTAGGAGTTTTCTGTTCTAAACAATCAAAACCTTTGATATAAACCCGGGGCAGGGTAGTGTCTCAGTTAATTCAAAAGAAAATGCGCATTGAAGTCACAAACTCTCAGTTCGTAATACAACGAACGACGTCAAAAAAGAAAGCATTCCTTTGGAATCAAAAGACAAGGGTGGTTCCCTATCACATAGACAGTCAATCTCTCAAAAGAGAAAAGCCCGCCGAGCCAAAACCTATAAAGGAGGCTTAAGAAAGCTGGGGCATCCCGCTGACAGTAATCCCGAAAACGGTAACAGTCAGGCAAAAGTTAGGGATAACAAATCAAAATCAAAATAGTGAGGTCATTACAAAATCCTCAACAACATGAAAAATGTTGAAAAAGAAAAAGGAGATGATGACTGTCTCCCCAAATTCAACTGGTGAACCATCGCCCAAAAGTCGTTCCAAACTCAAAACAGAGTGTGACGCACAATTAACTGAGCTTAGGTTGGAGAACATCACGAAGAGCGGGTGGGTACAAATATACTTTGAGCCTTTATCCTTTGTTTCTTAAACCGTGAACTAGGCCACGTTACAACCCTTCAAAAGTCCTAATTGAAGCATGGGTTAGTTCGAAAGCATACTGTTACAAAAGGTATCCTGACTCCTGTAGGGCTTTGCTCTAAAATCTTGTGTTAACTTGTCTTATGAAAAGTTTTCTGCTAAAAACGCATTTTTCAAAACGAAAAAAAAAAAAACTTCGAGACAAACATAAACTTTGCATTATTCGAATATCACTGTCTGCATTTGACCCTTTTGTTTGACAGCGAAGAAATTCATACAGCGAATGTTCGGAGGAACGAAAACTCTCTCAGTAAGTCAAAATCACTTCAAGAGGATAACACTTCCATCAAATCTCCTATCAACGAGGGGCATGGCATGTCACATTTCAATTAACCTGGGGCAGTCCAGTCAAGATTTCAAGAAATCTCTCAATATGCAGAGTAATCTGATTCAAGACTCCTTCTTCACTTGGGGCATTCGAATGTCAAAAGTATTCAACAAATCAACTACAACATTTCCAGATTCGACTCCTGTATCCAGCCAGGGCATATCTGTTGGCCGCATTTCCAGACTCGATTCCTGTATCTAGCCAGGGCACGTCTGAAGAGTTTGAAGATTCGATTCCTGTATCCAGCCAGGGCATATCTATCAACTATCACCTTTCCAGATTCGACTCCTGTATCCAGCCAGGGCATATCTGTTTACAACATTTCCAGACTCGATTCCTGTATCTAGCCAGGGCACGTCTGAAGAGTTCGAAGATTCGATTCCTGTATCCAGCCAGGTCATATCTGTTGACGACTATTTCCAGATTTGATTCCTGTATCCAGCCAGGGCATATCTGTTGACGACTATTTCCAGATTCGATTCCTGTATCCAGCCAGGGAATATCTGTCAACTATCACATTTCCAGACTCGATTCCTGTATCTAGCCAGGGCACGTCTGAAGAGTTCGAGGATTCGATTCCTGTATCCAGCCAGGGCATATCTGTTGACGACTATTTCCAGATTCGATTCCTGTATCCAGCCAGGGCATGTCTGAAGAATTCCAGATCAACACCTGTAACAACCCAGGAAAACATCTGTGAACAACCGATTGTAGACCAACACCTGTAATAAGCCAGGATGTATCTACATCACCACTTGGGGCATTCGAATGCCAAAAGTGTTCAAAACCGATGCAGTTTTACACAAGCTCATCATCAGGAAGCCCTACACCGGTTCCTCTTCAAGACTTCTGAAACAAGTTTACGGATTCTTCCCAACAACGGATGTTAATCTACCAACTTGTTCAGACTCTTCTCAACCTTTGAAACAGTTTACGGACGCTTCCCAACAACGGATGCGGCTCTATTGCTGATTCAACTTCAAGATTTCTGAAAATAGTTCACGGGTTCTCCAAGTAAACGGAGGTTAACCTATCGCTTGTTCAGATTCTTCTCAAGCTAACCACCACGGAAGATCGCGCTCGCCAAAATTCTTCCTATCCCCAGCAGAGTTCATCAAAATTCCCCAGCGGTAACTTATCTTTACAAATCCCCAGCCAGGGAGTCCTCCGGAATTCAATTCCCCTCAGAGTTTAAGCTTCAGTATCCCCAGCGGAGCCAGACCATTGAACCTTCTCCCCACAGAGTTTTGGAAAGGGCAAATCTTGAGTTCCCCAGTGAAGTCGCCAGAGTTACTTCCCGTCAAGTTGAAGATTCTCAAATCTGACCTCCCCAGCATGAGTCTACTAGTTTGGAACTCCCCAGCAGAGGTCATCAGGAATTCTCTTCCCCAGCGACAGCCAAGGATTTATTTTCCCCGGCAGCAGTCAAGATGCTTTTATCTTCAGCCATCTCGGATTCATGTATCCTCGGCAAGATTAGCTCATCAGCTCACATGCGCATTCATCGCATTCATTCATAAATATTGATGTCACGTACATTGCATCATGCATCATAACATTGCATACAGCTAACCCTTCTCCTTTTTCAGGTAAGATCAGTCGACAGACAAAGATCATCTCCCAAGATTCATCCAGAAATAGTTCAGATGTGACCCGGATATGGCGACATTCTGATACTTATTCCAGATTCATTCAGACGCATCAGCAGAAACCTTACACCGGTTCCCCTTCAACTGTAAGACTTCTGAAACAGTTTACAGATTCTTCCCTACAACGGATGTCAATCTACCGACTTGTTCAGACTCTGCTTAACTTCTGAAACAGTTTACGGATTCTTCCCTACAACGGATGTCAATCTACCAACTGATTCAGACTCTTCTCAACTTTTGAAGACAGTTTACAGATTCTTCCCTACAACGGATGTCAATCCACCAACTGATTCAGACTCTTCTCAATGTTTGAAAATAGTTTACGGACATGTCCCAACAACGGATGCTGCTCTATTGCTTATTCAATCTCAGATAACTTACAGATTCTCCAGATATGGACGTCAATCTGTTGCTTGTTCAGACCCCAATTCAGAGATGTTCCAAAACAGGGATGCCTTTCCGACACTTATCCACTCACCATTGACATACATTTCAACATGTCCAGATGGCATCTATAAGCCCATCCTCCTACCAGCAGTCACCGAATGGCATCTGTAAGCCCATTCTCAGATGGCATCTCTAAGCCCATCCCCCGACAAAATTCTCTCGCACCAGATGGCATCTTTAAGCCCATCACCAAATGGCATCTTTAAGCCCATTCACATCTACCATCATATCGCCGAGTGCAAATTTTCTGGGCACTTTAGTGTCCAATCTTCTTTTACCTTCAAGTCGCGAAAGGCAAACTTGCCAATCTAACTCTTCAGGTCAAAGAAGATTGAACAGGGGCAGCTGTTGTACCCCAAAATTTGCCCTCGCATTTTTCCACAAGAAATCTCAGCTTCAAGCCTTTCCTGATTCTTCAAACTGGCTCAAGAATCGGACAAACAGACTTTTCTTGACAGACAAGCAAAATTAGGGTTTTTACTGATTTTCAGAGCTCTGGATTGTTTCACAGTTGGTTTAGGGTTTTGGATGATTTTTGGTTCAATTTTGATCAAGCGAGCGTTATTTGGCATTTAATCAGGAATTAAGGTTTTGTGGGCATATTCTCAGAAAGATTAAAATTCTACAACACTTTGCAGTTTATTCCGAGATTCGGGTTTAAATTCGCGTTGTTTTGATTTAATCAGTGAAAGAGACAGTGGTTTGAATTCATGTTGTTTTCTTTGAGCCAGTCAAATACAGTATGCAGTATCAGATTCACAGTGTTTATGGCAAATCAATGAAGATGGAATGCGCTTGATCAGTTTATTTTGGTTGACTACTGCTTTGCTTTGGATATTGGAAGAGACAGGTTTAATTGATCAATATTGTTTTTATTTAAGTTATTTATTATTCTAAAATTGAATGATTGAAATTTATTTTTCAATTGTTTTAATTCAAAGAGTTTTAAATAAATAAATAAACAATAAAGAAAATTAGAATTAATTGGATAATTTAGATTTTATTGATATTTGAATTATTTGTACAAATTGTTGTTTATAATTTAAATTACAAACAATAATATACATTAATTTAAATATTAAATAAAATAAAAAAAAACTATCATATTTCTAATATTCTTCATTCTTCACTCCGCTCCGGTGCTCCATTTTTTATCTGCAAAAAGAAGAAGAAAAGTCAGAAAGCAGTTGAATTAATTAGAGACAGATAAAATTTGCTCATCATTAGGGGCCACTGACTGGGATCAGTTGACCCTCTCTGCAAATCACGGGATTTCTCCCGGTTCACAAAGAGGGAAGATTTTTATCATAAATGGAAAATGTCAAAATGCATAATTTTTAAAATGTCAAATGCATAAATTCCAAAGTCCAAGCTGCATAAAATCTCAAACTTCAAATTCAAACTAAACTGAAAAATCCAATTCCCACTTCCTATCAAATGCCAAAATCTACTCAAAGATATCAAAAGTACAGTTTGCTGTCAAATGCCAAAGTCTACTCAAAGCTACCAAAGAGGAAGATTTGGCCAAGATATCAAGGAAAAGAAAAAGCACACAAACTGTCAAAGCTAGAAAAAGATGCAGAAACAATGTGTTATGCAAGCAATCTAAGTCATCATTTCCCAGCATAGAGGGGCCCCTTCAGAAAAGATAGTACAAAAAGAATCATATAATATATTCAACTGTACCATAGAAAAAAGAGAAGAGAGAAAAAGTAAGCATAGGCAGGCTTTAGGCTGAGGCTTAGACAGTAGAGGATAAGAAGAAAAGATATACAAGAAATATACAGGACAGTTCACAGAGGGCAGAACTTCTTACCAAAAAGCAAGGATAGAAAAAGAGAGAAATACACAAACTCAGAAGGGCTGAAGCCTCATTTTCTGTCAAGGCAAAGAACCTGCATCATCCTTACAAAATCACACAACTCTGCCTCAATATACAAATCCACAAGCCAGTACAACACAGTTAAAGAGGAAGAAAAATATACAAAGCATTAGCCTAACCAAAAACCTCAGGGGCCCTGCCTCCAAAACCTGAAGCTTCACCCTCAAAGCCATCAAGCACAACAAAGATTACAAACCTGTCCATTGAACACAAAAAACCATCCAACCTCACCATATCAGCTTAACCAAAACACATACAAACATATAAAAAAAAAACTTCCAAACCTGGCCTAGCCTTCAAACCTGTAAAACCCCTGTCAAACCATAACCCAACCTACTGTCAAATATTAAACCAAAACTCAAACCATAAAACATACTGAAGCAAAGCTGCCATAACCGAAAAACTCAAAGCCTACTGCACTACCTGCTAAAACCATGTACCAGCCAAGCATATTGGCCTGAAACCCCTCCAAAAAAGAAAGACACAAAAAACTACAGCAAGCATAAACTTGTTAAGCATCATACCTGTCCAGTTTCAAACCTCAAAGCATTCCAAACCAGCTCCTAGGCCTCAGAAGTGGGCTTCATCATAGGCAAATCATATACAAACATACATAACAAGCATACTCAAGCCATTCATTGTAAGAGATAAGCTTATGCTTTTCAAAGCCTCAAGGCTCCAAAAAAGCATCAAGCCTTCAAGCCCTCAGAATCTTGGATTCATCATGGGGCGAGGAATAAACACTTCAAATTAGGCAATTTAGAAGAAGGCAAACTCAACAGAAGTTCAAGGCAAGCAAACATCTCAGAAAGGCATATTTCAAGCATATAGGCAAGGAAGTAACAAGAGATACAAGCGTCCAAGGCAACAACTCAGAACAACAACTCAAGGCCTCAGGGGCATAGAAGAAAACAACATATTCAAAGGCAACATTCAAGACATCCAGAAGTGCACGTACAAGGCCCTCAGACCTCTGGGATCATCACAGGGCAATATAAACAAATATACAGTGGCATAGAAGAAGAAGATAAAGAAGTGAATTAAAAAGGGGTTCTCAGCACAAATCATCATCAAAACCCTAATACGCTTCAATTTCACATATCGCGCTTGTAAATAATTACACATACTCATATACACGTACACTTACACAAAATACATTCACATTGCCCTATACACATTTGTTTATCTTATATTTGTATATTCGATATTTACATTTGATCGCACATTCGATTTGGTTGTAACTTATTGGATACTATAAGTCTCATCCCCATTCATACACTTGTACCCCCACTCCCGGATACTATTTTGTAATAGCGTAGATTTTACATTTCCGCAATTTACAGTTTCCCAATTATACCATGGTTAGACCTAGGGTTTGCATGTACATAAAATCAAACGCTAGATAACCTAATACAAGACAAATACATGTAATCAATACACAATCACACTTGCACCCCCTAGGGTAATCCCACATGTTGCCTTTCAAAATGGGCCATGCTTGCACGTCGAGTATCTTTGGCAAAACAAAATCAAATGATCATAAGTCTCAAAGTGTTGCCTAAACGGAATGATCATAGTCCATTCAAAGAAAATTGCCAAAGACACTTGGCACCATTGCATTCATGGTCCATACGATGACCCGCGCCCGTCCCGCTAAACTTCCTAAACGCAAGATTGTCTACCAATTTCAATGGTAGAACAAAATTGTTAAAAGGGGTTAAAACATAACAAAAACCTTTGAGTACAATAGGGTAGACAAAACTCTTAGTTACTTGAGATCAATTTGCAAAAACACTTGCCTTCTTTTCAAAAACCACAATCCACAACACTTTCAAAAACAAACTCTCAAAAACATTTGAAACATCTTTTTGAAAAGATCCACACTTTTGTAAAACACTCAATCACGAGTCAAATACATTAGTTGCCTAAGACAAGGCATCTTTTTCCAAAACATTTTCAAAAAGCACCCACACACACACCATTTTCAAGCAATCGAAAAACAAGGCAAGTGATCTAAAAAAACCAAGTAACTAAGAGCCCATGGATAACCATGGATGAAAAGGGTGCTAATACCTTCCCTTTTCATAATCTACCCCCCGAACCCACGAAATATCTCAAAAGGTTTTTGCTGTGCTTTTTTAACCTTTCCTTTAGGATAAAATAAAAAGTCGGTGGCGACTCTTGCTCAACCGCACAAGTGCGAATACGAACGCAAAACACTAGTCAGTTCTCCCACCGTATCACACCATCATCCATCAAATCTGTTGTTCCCACTATTGTTTCAAGACACTGCCGGTATCGAGGGAAAAATCTAGTAGGCACCCTTTTCTTGGGTGGTACGCCAACGATTTTCTGTCTCACTTGTTGTGACCCTTGAAAAGGTACCTAAAAATCATATAGACTCAGTTAAATTATAAAATTATGCAGTTTTTTATTCGGATCATATAATTAACACTTTAAACGTACCTCTTTTTGTGATACATCAGTCTCGTTGTGCCGCAAAATCCCTTTACCCTTAGATGCGGGTGTTGTAGGAGTCTATAATTACCGTGGAAATAACTGAGGTCAGAACTGACAGTTGAAGACTTAAAGATTCATAATTGTTTTCAACATACCTGATCATCTATGAAAATGAGGTCCGATGGCCATGCAACAAAAGATCCTATTGCATCTCGCAGCAATGTGGTCTCAGCAACAATGTCAGGTACCGGCAGCAACGCATCCATATCTAAAGAAATGTCAACCGATACTTTCATGTGTCCATCCGGAAGTGGTCTATGGTGAAGTAAATCTCCCGAAGTGTTATGGACTTTTCCCTTGCCAACTAGTCGATAAGTCGGCGACGATAGGTATAGCTGGCAAGATGAAATGCCCTAAACCAATAATAACCGTTAGAAGTGACTAAAAATATTCTATAATAATAACGGATATATATTGAAAATTACCTCGGGAAATTTATGCTGACAGTTGATACTAGCTTTGTCACTAGTTTCTTTCAATTGTGAACTGCTCTTTTCTGCCATATATCTCTCTTTATCCTTCTGCAATTCACGGACTTGAGCTTGTAAATCCTGCAATGTTTGCATCACTTCTGCATTGCTAGGATTTCTTCTCCTTGGATGCTTATACAAAGAGGTTGGAGTCACACCATGACCTTTACCCCTCACCCTACCCAGATACTCAGCAATATTTAGTGCTCGACTAAGTACGCTCCTGGTATCCTGATGATCCTCACCTGAGGATACCGATTGCGACAAGGTCTCCTGTAATTCATTTACATATCAAAAATTATTAGTGGAGATAAAAAATTATTTAAATATTAATAAAGATTTGATTTAACTAAAGACACAATCTTATACTTACACATTCATCATACACATGTTGAATATCGGGATTAACAGCTTGATCCTTGCCCACACGGGCTTCCTTCCACAACAAATGTGTCGGTAGTGATGTTGCGTCACTTTTCGTCTCTTCTAACTATGCATTGACACAAGTCTTAAGATCATCAATTATAACACATTGAGAGAATTAATAAGATCGTAGAGTTTATATTTACTTACAATTTTTTCCTCTAAGCGAGCATATCCCAAACGCCCTTTTTTGTATGGATATGCGGGTTTTGATACTCTCTCGCGATTGATAGCACTCACTTTCTTGAAATTCTTGTCTCTTCTTTGGCCTACAAAACCAACCCATTCTTCAGGTGTAATGAAGTTCTCATATTTCTTTGGACGTTCCGGATCCTCTTCAAGAAAATTTCCTTCATCATCTTTAAGATACTTGTTTGTTAAAAATGTTCTCCACCCTCTGTGTCTTTTTCCAGCCAAACCCATTATATACTTTGTACGGGTATCTTCAATGTTAAAAGACCTCTACAAAAAAACATACGCATAAAGTGTGTTAGTAAAAGAAATTTAAACACATATTATCGTCAAGATAAAGCAAATAACAAAAACCATATATGTACCTTTATCTCAGTCCAAACTTTCTCTTTAGCCTCATCCAACTCTCCTATTTTCCATCTAAGAGTGGTGATCGGAATGTGTATACGAACAAGCGTACCAATGTAGCTTGTCAACTTTGCAGCATTAGACCCAATTAGTTGGTCATTACCATTCCAATCTACATTATATGTTACTCCTCTATCTCTACCACAAATGATTCCCCTCATAATAGTTATACCTCGTGTAATATCTTTTTCTGAAGTCTTTTCTAAAGTATTTTCTGGAGTATTTTCAGGAGAATTTTCAGGAGCATTTGCATCTTTTGAGTTTTCTTGATTACTAGCCATTTGACCTGTAATAATGAGAAAAAAAAATGAAATGACAAATATAAAAATGAAATGACAAATAAAAATGAAATGATAAATATAAAAATGAAATGACAAATAAAAATGAAATGACAAATAAAAATGAAATGACAAATTAAATTTTATTGAATGATATAGGCTATAATTATATATACTATTACCCTTTTCACTAAGGTCTCTTTCTTTTCTTGGTAGGAATATGTTCTACTCGTCTCTTAACAACACGGACAGTTGAATTGATCCAAAACCCTCATTATGATCATTTCTAATACATGATTCATTATCATTTTGATCAGTTATGGTTAAAGATTCAATGTCAACACCAATATCACTTTGATCTCCAATGCTTTCATCAATTACTTTGTTAGATAATAGCACTATAGACCATGTCGTACTTGTCGGATCATTGACATAGAACACTTGTTTAGCTTGAGAGGCTAGAATGAAAGGCTCATCTTTGTACCCCACCCTATTAAGATCCACTTGCAAAAAACCTGACTTATCCATTCGTATGCCATTATTATTTTCAACCCACTTGCAACCAAATATAGGAATCTGAAACTTCTCGTAATCAAACATCCAAATGCGCTCGATAACCCCAAAATATGACAGATTTGCAAATTTTGGGTTTAAGTCCTTCACACTTGATATATGCATTGCTTCAGCGATCAAGGTGACACCACTATTTTGCATAGTACTTTTGTCATCCTGTTCTTTGGTATAAAATGTGTATCCATTAATTGCATATGCGCTATAAGAAAACACAACTAAACTTGGACCGTATGCTAAACATCTCAATCTTTCTGTTACTGAAGCATGATCTGAACGATACTTTGAATAAATATGTTCCTTAAACCATGGTATGAAACTTCGATTATGCTCTCGTACAATCCAATTCTCATTTCTATTCGGATTTAAACCTCGAAGAACACCCTTGTGCATTTCAACATACGGCTCAACTTCAAGCTCATTATGCAGAACATACAAATGCACTTGATCCCTTTCGACCATTGATACTGTCACAACTTTATTTCCAATTAGCTTCTTACCTTCTTTTTTTTCAACAACATGAGATTTGGGGAGTCCAATTGATTGAACATTTGACAAATATTCAGTACAAAACTCAACCGCTTCTTCAACAATATATCGTTCAGCAATACAACCCTCTGGTCGACTTCAGTTTTTCACATACCCTTTTAATATTTTCATATAACGTTCAGTAGGGTACATCCATCTCATATAAGCTGGTCCGCACAGTTGTGTCTCTTTGACAAGATGAACAACAAGATGAACCATTATGTCAAAAAACGAGGGAGGGAAATACATTTCAAGATCACACAAAGTAACAACTATTTCTTTTTGCAATGTTGGTAAGATCTCAGGATCGATCACCTTGCTGCAAATTGACTTGAAGAAAAAACACAGTTTAGTTATTGCACTTCTTACTTTTTCTGGAAGAATAGAACGTATACCTATCGGTAGAAAATGTTCCATTATAACATGGCAATCATGCGTCTTTAAAATCTTTAACTTGAGGTCTTGCATAGACACAAGTCTTCTAATATCTGATGAGTAGCCTTCTGGAACTTTAACCTCACTTAGGAACTTACACAATTTTTTTTCTCCTTTCTAGATAGAGTGTAAACAGCAGGTGGTAGATATGTTCGTCTTCCTTTTTTCACGGGTCCTAATTCAGTTCTTATTCCCATCTCTACCATGTCCTCCCTTGCTTTAAGACCATCCTTAGACTTCCCTTTTATATTGAGTAACGTACCAATAACACTGTCAAATACATTTTTTTCAATATGCATAACATCAAGAAAATGTCTTACGTACAAAGATTTCCAATATGGCAATTCAAAAAAAATCGAACTCTTCTTCCACCCACCTTTGACAACTTTATGTGCAAAAGGCTTGCCAAACTGAATACTCACATCTTTCACCTTTTCAAATAATTGACCACCTGTCAATCCAGGCGGAGCTCTACGTTGTTCGGTATCTCCGTTGAACGCTTTTCTCAATCCACAATATTGATGTTTAGAATTTAAGAATCTACGATGACTGAGAAAGAATTTCTTCTGACAAAGTTTCAATCGCATTGTATCGGTTCCATCTCCACATATAGGACACGCTTTTTCACCTTTAATGCTATACCCAGATAGATTTTCGTAGGCTAGAAAATCGTTAATTGTTCCAAACAACATAGCCCTCAAGTTGAAATTTTATTTCCTATACCCATCATAAACCTCCACACCATTCTCCCATAAAATCTTCAAATCTTCGATTAAAGGTTCCAAATATACGTCTATGTCATTTCCTGGTTGTTTAGGCCCAGAAATTAACATAGATAACATCATGTACTTACGCTTCATACATAGCCACAGAGGTAGGTTATAAATCATAAGAATCACATGCCATGTGCTATGCGAGATACTTTGAATACAGTGTAGGTTCATTCCATCAGTAGACAATGCCAAGCGAAGGTTTCTTGCTTCTTTTCCAAATTCAGGATAATCATTATCAATTTTCATCCACTGTGGTGGATCTGCCGGATGTCGAAACTTTCCATCAACAATTCTTTCATCTGCATGCCAAGTTAAGTGTCTTGAATCGGTTTCACTACGATACATCCGTCTAAATCTCGGAATTATAGGAAAATACCATAAGACTTTTGTCGGAGATAACTTTTTCTTATATCGAGGGGCAACGCATTTAGGACACTCATTTAACAATGCATACTCGTTTCGAAACAAAACGCAATCTTTTGGACATGCATGTATCTTGTCATAGCTCATGCCAATAGAGTACAACATCTTTTTGGCCTCATACGTTCGATTGGGGAGAACATTATCCTCTGGTAGCATGTCTTTCATAAGGGCTAATAACTCTGTGAAACTTTTATCCGACCATCCATTGCCCGCCTTTAAGTTGTACAACTTTAATACCGCAGACAATCTTGCGAATTTTGTACAACCATTATACAACGGTTTCTCTGCATCGCTTACCAACCTCTCGAACATTTTGGGACAATCATTAAGATCTTCTTCAAGCGCTTCTGCAATCTCTTCAACTCGATCATAATCGTATGTATCTGTGCCTTGTCGTTTGAAGCATAGGTCCTATTATCCCCCGATTCATCATTCCCGTCACTTTTCTCACCATGCATATTCCAACATGTATAACTTCTATCAATTCCATACCGTATTAAATGCGATGCCAACTGAACCGCGTCAACCCAATTCCCATAACAGCAACACAAACAAGGACATATCATTCGACTAGGGTCTTCGGTGTACGCAACAACAAACTTAACGAATTCCGATACCCCGTTCTCGTACTCTTTTGATAATCGATTGGAATACATCCATGTCTTATCCATGGTTTACGGTTTCTGAGTCAATCTGAGCTAAATGATAAATTAGAAAACAAAACCAATACTCAAAACTTGCACTTGCTCTTGCACAACCATATAACAAAACCAATACTCAATACGATTCACTAAATTCATTTTATTCTATCAACTACTTTAGTACACAAGTATAACACAAGAAACCATAAACAAGAAACCATCATCGCTCAAAATCAATCATAAAAAGCACACGAAAAAAACAATATATTAATAGAGTTAACAATATATATATGGCTACCTTTATTAAATATTTTGTTACGCTCTCTATTATTTCTCTCTTAGCTTGTTTTACCAATGCACAACTTGTTAATATAAATGATGTTTGATAAAATAAAAAGCACATGAAAATGTGTTGTTTTCTATTAATATCAGGACCATAGAATTTAATCGGATTAGAACAGTACGTAAGGAAGCAAATTAATTGTATGTAAATATAATAAATTAGAATCAAAGCAAGCATAGAACAATTTATTTATACAAAACTATACTAGAAATTGAAATACCTGGAGCTGAGTTGTGTAACTTTGTGTTGTATATTGTTGTGATTTCTGATGCAGCAAACTTTGTGATTTCACCTTGCGGTTCTCCTGTGGCAAGCGGTGGTCGTTGTTCTCTCTGCAGATGCTAACGGAGGCAGAGGTCCTGATGAAGAAGTCCTGAAACTGCCTCGGTAGTCCTGAAACAAGAAGACGTAGAGGATACAAATAGAAAAGTGGTAGTCGTTGATCGTGAAAAAAATCTGCTCGTAGATGCTAACGGAGGCAGAGCTCTGGTTTAGGATTTTGATGATATCGTGAAGAACAATAGAAAAGTGATGATACAAATTTTTGATATTTATTATAAAACTACCTACGAAAGCGCTTTTAAAAGCGCTTTCTAAAGGTCACCTATAACAACGCTTTTTAATGTAAAAGCGCTTTCGTAGCATATCCTATAGCAGCGCTTTTAAAAGCGCTTTCTAAAGGCCAGCTTTAGCAGCGCTTTGGAAAAGTGCTTTCTAAGGCTAACCTTTAGCAGCGCTTTTGAAAAGCGCTTTCTTAAGGTACCCTCTGAAAGGCACCCTTTAGCAGCGCTTCCCAAAAAGCGCTTTCTAAGGGTGACCTTTAGCAGCGCTTTTGAAAAGCGCTTTCTTAAGGCACCCTTTGAAAGCGCTTTTTTTAAGCGATTTTTTTTTAAAACCTACAGCAGCGCTTTTTTTTAAAAGCGCTTTCTTGTATGTGCTGTTAAAACTTATTTTTGGCGTAGTGATGCTCAAAAAGTAACATATTACTCTAAATAATCATATATTTAGAAAATTAAATATAAAGGTAAGAAATCAAACAATCAAGCAACAAAGAAGCATTATGCCAAACAAGCACATAGACATCGCTTTTTTTACCATAGACAGTGCTTATAAGCGCTGCCTATTCCTGTGCTGCTGTAACCTTAGGCAACACTTTTAGTCTATGTGAAAGCGCTACTTAATGTAGACCTTAAACATCGCTTTATTGAATAAGTGCTTTCTAAAGGCCCTTATAGGCTGCGCTTTTAACAATGTAAGCGCTTTCTAAAGGCCCCTATAGGCAACATTTTTAACAATGTAAGCGCTTTTTATAGTGTGCCTATAGCGGCGCTTTCACTTTAGACAGCGCTTCCTCAAGCGCTGTCTAAAGTGAAAGCGCTGCTATAGGCACACTATAGAAAAAGCGCTGTCTATTATATTATTATTATTTTTTTTATATTTTAGTTAACGCTGTCTAATGTCCCCTTTTAGGCAGCGCTTGTTATGTCATAGGCAACGCTTTTTGGTTTAAAGTGTTGTCTAATGTTAACGAATTTTTTAATATATTAAGCTTATATTTTAAGCGCTCTGTACACATAATCACTTAAAATTTAAGCGCTGTCTCTTCGATTCGATCACAATCGTATGTATCTGTGTCATTGTCGTCTGAAGCATATGTTGTACTATCCCCCGGTTCAACATTCTCGTAACTTTTCTCACCATGGAATATCCAACATGTGTAACTTCGATCAATTCCACGTCTCAATAAATGTGATTGCAACCCAACTGTGTCAACCCGACCCACAAAACAACAACTTAAGCAAGGACATTTCATTCGATTGGCGTCTTCGGCGTGTTCAACAACAAACTTAACGAATTCCAATACCTCATTCTCGTACTCTTGGAACAATCGATTGGCAGCCATCCATTTTTTATCCATGGTCTTACTATTAAGTAAGCTAAACAAAAACAATACTTAAAAAAAAGACAGAAACTAAAAAGCTTAATACCAATTAGGAATATTCATCGAAAATAAAAATACTATAATTATTCAAGCAACTATAGAAAATTAAAAGAACAACTAAATACCTGTAGAGAAGTCAGTAATTTCTGAAACCACACAGTGTAATATTCTTAGAAACGCTCAGAAACTCCACTCTTCACAAGTAACCCATATAAATGATCAATTAATTTCATTATAATAAAAAAATCTATAGAATAATAATTACATTAGAATATTTATACAACATTAAACATATATGTATACACCATTAAATAATCACTAATATTCTTTTTAACATATATTTTACTGTTTTAATTTTTTTTTAAATATAAATATTTGATTTTAAAATATGAAGGTAGAATATTAATAAAAAAATTTGTTTAATAAAGATCTAATTTAATATTCTACATTGAAAATATAAATCAATCAAACAATTTATGTGACTCTATATTAATCAAATGACTCATAAAGTGTAACTTTCATTTTTCCCCTTCAAATCTAGATCTTCAAATTTTAATCCAACAATCATAATTTGTTTAACTATCTTAATTTATGTGTTAGTATGACTCTTACATTAGAAAATCCAAGTTTCCATAATTCTATTGACCCATAAATACTTTATGTAACATGTCTCTTTTCTCTAGAATTTTTATCACCATATAAACTATTTCTTTATCAATTTCTAATCACCAATTTTAATAAAACATTTCATCCTTGTGTCTCGTCCGTGACTCTTGTCTTAAAATCAAATTTTCACAACAATAATCGCAATGGTAATGTATACACATTTCAATTACAATATTTTTTTCTCTCATTCAATACATACAATATTCGTTGTGACATTTACACAAACACCTTACATGCAAAACTCATTGTGACATTTTCACAAACACCTTACATGCAAAAATCACATACCACACAAAACACACCATAATGCAATATTATCAACACTAAATCAACACTAAAACAACACTATCAACTAAACCAAATACAACATTATATATCAACATTATCAAATATATCAAAAATCACACCTAGAGGAGAAGAGAACCTTGGTTGTGAATGGAAGAAAGGATGAAACGGTCTTGAATGGAAGAAGGATGAGAACCTTGAAGAAAGGATGCAACGATTTTGTCAAGAATCAAACGAAAAATCGCGTCAAAGTGGGTTTTGTTCGTAACTGTACTGTGTTGTGAAAATGAGTTTTGCAAAATAATAATGTTATTGTGTTTTATGCTGGATGCGTGTTTTATTTTTTTTATAACACCACTTTAGGCAGTGCTTGCAGTAGAAAGCGCTGCTTAATCCTCCCTTTAGGCAGCGCTTTAAGAAAGCGCTGCTTGATCCCCCTCTTTAGGCAGCGCTTTAGCAAAGCGCTTTGTAAGTCCATCCTTTAGGCAACGCTTCTCCAAAGCGCTACAGTACCTACCCCCTTTAGCAGCGCTTTATAAATTCACATTAACCCCCTTTAGGCTTAAGCCCACCCTTTAGGCAGCGCTTCTGAAAAGCGTTTTGTAAGCTCACCTTTTAGGCAGCGTTTCAGGACCTACCCCCTTTAGCAGCGCTTTATCAAACAATATTCACCCCCTTAGAAAACGCTTTTTTAGAAAGTGTTGTCTAAGGTATAGGACAAAATTTCCTGTTTTTAAAATGTACTTTTAGCAGCGTTTTTGATAAGAACCCTTACATTAGGTGTGCTGTCTAATATTATTTTTGACGTAATAAAGATACACATAATATATAATACAACCACTCACAATTCATTTCATATTTTCAACTATTTTCTTTAAACACATTAAAGTGAAACAAATCCACGATACTCAATTCCACATGATATAATATTTTCACTTTCTTCTAAACAGTTCATGTGGAATTCTATTTCGTATAAAATAAAAGTATTTTAATTATCTTAACTCCATAATCACTGTGTTCTTAAATTTTTTTAATAAATATATATAGTATCGACATCATAATAAAATTTATATAATTTCAATGCATAAATAACAACCATGAAAACCAAAAGTAATATTACTTTTAGTGACACACTACAGAAAGTAAGTAATACATAGAAAATCACATTAGTGACAGTCAGTCATAAAACAGACTATGCAGGAAGAACTTATAATGACAGAAAATAATAAAACATATTATGAATAACAGAACTTATAGTGACAGAAAATAATAAAACATATTATGAATAACAGAACTTATAGTGACAGGAAATAATAAAACAGATTATGGATGACATAATTTATAGTGACAGGAAATAATAAAACATATTATGGATGACACAATTTATAGTGACAGGAAATAATAAAACAGGTTATGGATGACAGAACTTATAGTGACAGACAATAATAAAACAGATTATAAACTTATAGTGACAGATAATAGCAAACAGTTTATAATAATAAAATAAGTAAAAAAATGAAACTATTTTATTAATTGTACAAGGATGCATTATACATGCATATATCATTATCCAAAAATCTTTAATTTAAAATAATAATTATCGCATCTTATTGACATTATTTTCTTAATCAAAATAAATAAGACACTATCCAATTTCATAAAAGTATTTCATTGTGACACCAAATTGATTTTTTTCATGATGGAAACTCTCATTAACTTACATTATTATAAAATACCATGGTCATTGTTGGAAGCGGTGTAGCAGTAAGTAACAAAAGTTTTGAAAATATTTATCTGAGAATTTATCGTGTCCATAGAGATTGGTTATTGAATTGTCGTTCAAAAAATCTTTTGTTAATGAGTTTGGGGATAAATGGGTTTATAAAGAAAATGTTATCAACAAAAAATAAATGTAAACAAAAGTAAAAATTAAGGAAGAACTTATCAAGCCTGCATATAATCTACTCATCACAGACTTAAATCTATCGATCTGTTACATTCAACCTAACAATACTCATCAATGTCACCACGTACCACTCACAACCTAAGTCATTTCTAACCCAAATTGAGAGACCGACTGTATCACCAAGGAAATGATCTCTCTACCTCCTCAACAACACAGAAGACAACTATGTAATTGCACTGACGATCTCTCAGCACAGCACAACCACACAGAGGCATTAAGCTCTGATACCCAAGTAGATGTCAGCTCTAAATCTGTCTCTAGAGTTCAGAAACTAACAGATAATCATCTTAGATAAGAACCTAAGCAGTATATGTCTATAACAACTCAAATCCCTAGCACAGAGTAAAAATTCAGGACAACAATCGACAAAGATTTATAAAGCAAGTTTTATATAATGCCACAGGCGACAAATATACATAAGTTCAGAGTAAAATACATGTACATAACTCAACAAAAGAGAAATACATAGAGAGGAGAAGAGATAAACCACAAATCTTCTGATTTGTCAGTACCGTTCAATGAGAAATCCACCTTCAATCATCCATAAGCAAAGCCCTAGTGTTGTTATCTAAGCTAATCCACTACAAAAATGAGGTGGATGGAGTTGAGAGAACAAAAATCTCTCCCAAAACCAACACTAACAAATGAAACAAAAAAGAAAATATAAAGAAAATCTGATCCGTGAGAATCTCCCGGCGAAAGCTCTTATTCACTTGGCCCAGAATAAGCCACGTCCTCAGCTGAAATATCCTCCATCGCCGGGCAACCATAATTCATCGCCCGACGACACTCCTTATTTTCTCCTGGCGACGCAGCAGTGAAGCAAGGCAGGGACTTCAACAAAATTGTCTTCAAATTTTCGCCTGACGACGCTCCCCTTTCTCTCGGCGATCCATGACAGGAAAGCAACTTTTGTTGCTTTTTCTGCATAATTTATTATGGCTCAAATCTTGTCCTTATTCCTTTATTGATCCAAAAATGCATCTTAGAGCTTTATTCCTCATTGCTCCAACAATGCTCAAATACCTACAAAATAAATACAAAACTATCAAACGATACACTTTATACAAGAAAATGCATTATACACAAACTAAACGTATTTACACAAAAGTCAGGATTATTTAACAATATTAACAAACAAAAAGTCGATAAGTGCAACAAAACTTATATACAAAAATAAATACAATTTACACTTATCAATCATTTAATTAAAAACACAACATTTTGTTAATGGTGAGCAATTCACCTTGATGAAGAAGAGGAATGAGGCATAACAGAATTCTGTTATGGTTAAGCTAGGCAGTTAGGAGAATAACAGAAAAATGTATATTGATCTTGTGAGATTGTGATACATTTACAGTATACATATATACAAGAGGATAAGATAGAATGAGTGGCTTAGAAGCACTGCATAGGTGGCAGGATACTATAGACTACAGGTAAATAAAATGAAAACTATATAAAACTATATTAACAACCCCCCTCAAGTTAGACTTTGGATGTTACATAGTCCAAACTTGAGCAAGGTAGTTTTCAGGGCAAGTGAGTGAAGCGGTTTCGTAAGCATGTTAGCCAGTTGACAATGTGTGGAAATAGGAAGTAAATGAATTAGCTTGGATTGTATTTTCTCGCACACAACGTGACAATCCAATTCAATATGCTTGCTCATCTCGTGGAATGTTGGATTATGAGCAAGATATATTGATGATTTGTTGTCACAAAAAATGGAAGTAGGCTGGGAAAAATCCACCAGCAGGTCACGAAACAAGTATTGTAACCATTGAAGTTCACAAGTCAAAGAGGCTAAGGCTCTGTATTCCGCTTATGTAGAGGACCTTGACACTATATGTTGCTTCTTGGATTTCCAGCATAAAAGAGATTCTCCCAGCATTACACAATAGCCTGTTACATATTTTCTGGTATCGGGACATCGAGCCCAATCAAAATCAATAAATTCTAACAATTTCAATGAGTTGGTGGTAGAGAACAGTAAACCCGTAGTTGGAACAGATTTGAGGTAGCGTAAAACCCGAGTAGCTGCTTGAAAATGTGGAACACGAGGTTGAGACATGAATTGGATCAAGTGTTGTACAACATAAGAGATATCGGGTCTGGAATTAGTTTACTAGATCAAACAACCAATGAGCCTTCGATAGGATGTAGGGTCTTCCAACAGGGGACCTTCATGAATTGAGAGTCTGATGTTGGGATCAAAAGGAATTGAAGATGGTTTAGCAGATAGGACACTGGAATCCTGTAAAAGTTCCAGAGTATATTTTCTTTGATTCAAAAAGATGCCAGCTGTAGATCTAGCAATCTCAAGCCCTAAAAAGTATCGCAGTTGTCCAAGATCTTTAATCTTAAATTATTGATCAAGGAGTTGTTTCACCTTTTGAATATATTCTAAATAATTTCATGCTAGAACTATGTCATCCACATAAACCAATAATGCAGTGAAGTGTTGTGAATCAGATTTAACATACAATGCATAATCAGCCAAAGATTGCTTATAATCTATGGCAGTTAGGAAGGTAGACAATTTGGAGTACCATTGTCTTCTTGCTTGTTTAAGCCCATAAATGGACTTCTGTAGCCTACAAACCTTTGAAGAAGAAACATTAGACAAGCCAGGGGAAGTTGCATATACACTTCCTCATGTAAGTCTCCATGTAAAAAAACATTATTTACATCCAATTTCTCTAAATGCCAACCCTTAATAGCTACAAGAGATAGCAATACTCTAACTATAGTGAGCTTAGCAACAGGAGAAAAAGTATCAAATTAATCCACACCTTCCAATTGAGTGAAACCTTTTGCTACCAACCTCGCTTTATATCTTTCAATAGAGCCATCAGCTTTATGTTTCACCTTGTAAACCCATCTGCAACCTATAGGACTCTTCCCAGGTGGAAGATCAACCAGAGTCCAAGTGTGATTTTCTGCAAGAGCTTTTAACTCAACATTCATAGCATGAATCCAACAATCATGTTTGATATCTTGGTTATAAGTTTTGGGTTCAGAAATAGAGGATATGGTGTAACAAAATCTTTTATAAGAAGGAGATCATTTTTCATAGGACAAAACAGATGAGAGAGGGTATTTGACAGACTGTGAATTATAATATTGAGATTTATTATTTTTGTGATAATAATGATAATCTGTCAAATAACTAGGGGGATGAGATGCTCTAGTGGATTGTCTAATAGGTTAAGTACTAGAGTCAACTGTGACATGTTGATCATAATGATTGGAGGATATAGGCAAAGTATTAGCCAAGGACTCATTGGATAAAGGATAGTGTTCTAAGAAATTGTTGGACAGAGGGGTGGCTAAAGTTTGAGGGGGTGTATCATTGGAAATAGGTCTAGGGATGGATGTAGGACTGCTGGAAAAAGACTCATCAGCAGGATTGACAGGTACAACAGTATCTGTACTAAGATGATGACTAAGGTCTTGAGAAAAATCTGTGAAGGAATCATTATGATTTAAAGGATTGGAAATATCAATAGATGTGGGAATTTGAGGGCTAGGCACAGGGTCATTATAAAATTGAGGATTAGTGCTGGGTATTGCAGTAGGCTTGTGTTTGGATTTATATGGTTGAAAAGGAAAATGATGCTCATAAAAAATCACATGTCTGGAAGATCATATATAATATACCCTTTGGTTCCATATTTAAAACCAAGAAATACAGACTTCCTAGCTCTAGGATCAAACTTGGTTCTGTGTGATTGTATTGTGGATGCAAAACTCAAATAGCCAAACACTTTTAAATGAATGATAGAAGGTGATTGATTGTATAACATTTCATGGGGGGATTTGAGTTTTAAGACAGGGGTAGGCAGTCTATTGATTATATGTATGGCATGCTGAACACAAAATGTCCACATGTTTATAGGGAGGTTTGAATGAAAAAACAAGGTTCTAGCAACATTTAAGATATGTTGGTGTTTTCTTTCAACTACCCAATTTTTTTGGGGTGTGGCCACACATGATTTTTGGTGAATAACACCTTTGGAAGAAAGAAATTCAGATAAGGCTATGAACTCAAACCCATTGTCTGATCTTAGGCACTTGAGTGAAGTATGAAACTGGTTTTCTATATATGCCATGAATTGAATAATACTGGTTTTTGTTTGATCTTTTGTCTTAAGGAAAATTATCCAGGTATATCTAGTATAGTCATCAACTAGAGTAAAAAAATACCTATGGCCTAGAATAGAAATAATGGAAAAAGGTGCTCAAATATCAGCATGAAGAATTTCAAAAGGAGCACTTGATTTAGTATTGCTATGAGGGAAAGGTAACTTCTTTTGTTTACCAAAATGACAGGAATCACAAGGTATGTCATTATTACATTGTGTAGGAACAAAGGGAAACGTTTTAGAAATATTTTGTAAACCAATATCTGAAATATGCCCTTGTCTTAAATGTCACAAATTACAAGGATTTTGAGCAAAGGAATGGTAAACACTAGAATGAGGGGAAGTGTCAAGAACATAGAGCCCTCTTTGGAGTTTAGTTGTACCAATCATTTCCTTGGAATGATTCTGTAAAATTTGACAGGATGCATCAGTAAATTGAACACAACAACTATTTCCTTGAACCAGTTTAGCAATAGACATCAAATTGACATGAAAAGTGGGTATATACAACACATTATGTAAGGTCAAGACAAGGGATATAACTATGCTACCAGAAATAGAGGCAGTCACATGAGAACCATTAGGTAGACTAACATGGATAAGAACAATAGATTAATGAGATGTAAACATAGCTAGATCAAAAGAAATGTGATATGTAGCACCAGTATCAAGAATCCAAAGAGAAGCATTCTTACCATGTTCATTATTAGAATGGGAATTGAGGACAAAAGGTGAGGTAGAAACTGAATTGGCTTGTGGATTGGTTTTAGATTGTTGGAGTAGTTCTAGAATGTTGTGATATTTCTCTTGAGTGAAACCAAAAGAGGACTTGGTTGAGTTCTGCTGAGAAGACTCCTGTCCTGTTTCAATAGAAGCAATAGATTGAGATATGGAATTAGCAGTGGATTTACCTTTATTCTTGAACCCGGGTGGATATCCATGTTTGATGAAGCATGTCTCGATAGTATGATTGGTCCCCCCACAATGAGTGCAGACTCGATTGTGTCCTTTTGTTCCATTGTAACCTTGAGTTTTTCCTTTTCCATAAGTGTTGTTTCTATATTTGTTGTTGTCACTGCCTGAGTAGGAACTATGTTGAAAAACTGCAGACTCTTCACCATTAGGAACGACTATAGTTGCAGAGTTGTTCAACTCTCTTTCTTGTTTAATAACAAGAGAGAAAACTTTATATATTTATGGTATTGGACTCATCATCATGATTTGGGACTTCGAATTTGTAAACTTTTCGTTCAAACCTTTCAGAAATCGTATGACATAATCTTGCGAACGATACTTCTGAATCGAGGCAATAACACCACACGAGCACGAGACAAAACATGAACAGGAAGGGATAGGGCGGTACGTCTCTAATTCATCCCATATCACCTTCAATTGTGTAAAATAATTTGAGACATCAAGGATACCTTGGCGAAATTTGTAAACATCTTCTTGAATATCTGAGATTCTGAAAATGTCACCATGAGAGAAGTGAACTTGCAGATTCTTCCACACACCAGCTGCGGTATCAATCCACAAAACAAATTTGGCAATAGATTCAGAAATTGATCGATGAATCCAGGCTAGAACCATCGTGTTACAACGAATCCACGGAGCGTAGAGAGGATCAGAAATAGGAGGTTTTGTCAGAGTTCCATCGATGAACCGTTCCTTATTCTTGGAAATCAGGGCTATATGCATCGATCTTGCCCAAGAATGATAGTTCTTATCATCCAGTAATGGTGAAACAAGAACGAGAGACGAATTTTCATTAGGATGTAGATAGAACGAATTGGATGAATTAGTTGAAAAATCAACAAAATTTTGGTAAGCCATTGATGAAGAAACTGAAGAACAAGAAACAGAGAACGAAGGGCAGAGGCAAGAAAGAAAAAGGTTCAACAATGGCTACCAGAGTTGTTCAAGCTCTGATACCATGTTAATGGTGAGCAATTCACCTTGATGAAGAAGGGGAAGAAGGCATAACAAAATTCTGTTATGGTTAAGCTAAGCAGTTAGGAGAATAACAGAAAAAATGTATATTGATCTTGTGAGACTGTGATACATTTACAATATACATATATACATATATACAAGAGGATAAGATAGAACGAGTGGCTTAGAAGCACTGCATAAGTGGCAAGATACTATAGGCTACAGGTAAATAAAATGAAAACAATATAAAACTATATTAACACATTTATATAAAAAAAATTACACAATTACTTCATATTAACATATTTGCGAACCAAATTCTTACATCACATATAGAGTATTTTTTTCCATGTTTATATTAAGCACTAAAATTAATTAAATAATTTCATAACTTAATATGCTATAAATGTATTTTATTTTCTACTAATGACATAGATATCAAACATTATTGGGAAAAATACAAGTCTAAATTTTTAAATGACTGTAGATGAAAATTCTCTTTCTCCAGTACGACAATACAACAACAAAAACTATCACTCATCAAAATAATCGATAAATCAAAATTACAGATTCTAAAATATTAAAAAAAGAAGACAATAACAAACAATTTTATATCTCCAACCAACAAAAAAAAAACACAATAAGAAACACATAGATCACAAAATTACAAATCAAGGCATACCATGAATACAAATAACTTTTAATCATCCTAGTAATAAGAAGAAAACCAATAACAAGTCCAAAAATAAGGACATCAAAACATCCACACATAATTCAAAACAAGCATCATACACAACCGTCCTTACTCAAAAATATTTGTCCAAATATTATTGCTCTGATACTAATTATAACAATACAAATAAAATTTTATATCATATATATAATCAAATAATTCTATTATTTACTAAATCAAAATAAAGTTTATCTATCAAGTCTATTTTTTTTATTATTTTAATAAATATAATAGACCAAAATTTAATGGTTAAAATAATTTTATAAAATAATGACACAAAGACCAACAATTAGAAACTATTTATATTTATATTATAACCACACAAAATAGGTTGTTTAAAATATTTTAAGTAAATAAATATAGTTAAAAGTTTAAATCATTTAGTTTTAAAAAATAGAGGATGTTACATGCGTTAAAAGGTGTCAGTACATTTTCATTATTTAGGGAATTTGTGCTACTTGAGTAGTAAGTGTTGTGGTCTCAGAAACTTCATGAATATCAACTGATTTCCTTTGGACTATAATAATGTCAACTCTCGTGATCGACCGTTAATAAGTATTAATAGTAATATTTTCAATCAAATTATAACTTTTTTTTATAAAACTTGAACAAATAATGCACCACCAGATGATGCATCCAACATATTACTTGATAATGGAAGTAAACTATTGTAAAATGTTTCAATCTGAATACACATTTTAAATCCATGGCGTATACATTGCCACAATAAATCTTTAAATCTTTTCCAAACATTAAACAAAGATTCATTTCCCCCTTGTTTAAATGTGGTGATCTCATTTCTCATCTTAGCTTTCTTGTCAAGCGGGAAGTATTTGACTAAAAACACGTGACTATGGAATTTTGTTCCAAAGAATTGAGTTAACCTTTAACTCTACTCCTTAGAAAATGGGGAAACAACCCCAACCTAAAATCACCACCAATGCCTCTAGGAATCCCGAAATTGCTAACAACTTTCAAAAATTGCCTTAAGTGTAAATGAGGAACATCAGTGGAAATACATGAGTGTTGGTAAATGGTTTGAAGCATATGGAACGTCATTGGTTTAAACTCAAATTGGACCACAATGTTCTCTGGCCTTATAATTCAAATATTCATGGCATTTGCGTTAAAAACAACTAATCTATAATGTTTCTTTCCATATTTTTAGAAATGCCAATGATATCAAATTTGACCATGGATTCTTTTTATTCTTGTTAACTTCCTCCAAGATCTTCTTCAAAGTCTTCAAACAAAAGAGCAGGAATAAGTGTTCATGGTTATTGAGTTTCAACTTGGTATCCCTTCAAAATTCTAAATTTTCTTTTTGGTTCAGGGCCTCCTTTATAAACAAGAGTTAACAACCTGCAGATGCAACAATCACACACTTGTCGTGACACCATAAAACAAAACAAAAAATTAAAAGATGAAATGCATTTTTAATTTTTGTAATGAAAATAAATTTTTTAATGACACAATCTCTAACAATGACGTCAAATACTTGTTAGATGTTTTATATGTGCAAGTACACATAATCAAAATGGTAGCAAGTTTTAAAATCAAATTATCATTCCCACAAATATTTTATTAACTTAAATTGATTTTCAATTCAAAAAAATTATGAATAATCATGAGCAAATAATAATACTAATTGTTTCATGTCACTAGTTCATAAAGAATAATAGAAACTAAGAAGTAAGAAAGTTTAGCAGAGATGTGAAACATGTTGGAAAATGACTCATTCAATGATTTCACTTATTGTGTTAATGTGATAAGATATGTCGTGACAGATGAAGCCAAAACATTATCTGATGGTGTATGCCTATAATGACAAAATAGGTGAAGTAAATAGCTATGAAACCTAAGCCTCACAATATCATCTATGCACTTCTTTGTTGAGTTATGATTTCCTCTATAGTTTTAGTTCTTTAGACCTAAGGCAACTAAATGGAAAATATTCTTATTTACTTTTTTATCCATATTTTTCATGATGTCTATTTATTAAAGGATTCATCAACATTAATAATTTTTTTATCTATTTATAAGATGGCCAATCAAGGAAACAAATATATAACGTTAATGCATATGACAAAGTATGTCACTAAAATCAAATTACATCACACAAAGGTTACTTTTCATTAAACTTCACATTAACCAACAAAAAGAGTTAAACTCATGGTGAACAAAAGAAATATAATAACATAAGGTCTCAAGCTTAACATTTATAAGCAACAAAATAAAGAAAAGATAAACCTAAGAGTGACACTTCTCCTACTTGCAGTCTTCAACTAACAAGAGGCGAGTAGTGTCATGCCTTATTAAACAGTATTCTTCAAGAATGATAAGGCTAGAGACATGTTAGAATCTGGCTAAGCCTTTTTCTTTATGAAGAACTGTTTGTCTCTAAGTATTTTATAAATTTGTATGTTCTTCCCTTTTCCAACGTAAGCCTTTTTATAACCTCCTTAATTTGTAGGGTTGCTTGTAAACTTTGGATCTTGGACCTTTTGACTATCTATTGATTAGGTCTAAAGAATAAATCTTCCTCCCTTTTTATCCTTTAGTACAAGTACTAAAATAAATATATAACGCATGCAAGAGACAACACATCTCGCAGCAAGCCTGTTGTGCAAAGTGGCTATTGCAGCGCTCTAAAATAGCAGTTTTCATATTTTGTCATCTAGCGCTCATTCTTATCTCTTTAGCTTTACAACTCAACCGAAATTGCATTCCTAAAAACTCTGCCACATCACCTATTGAAGCGGTAAAGCAGAAACAAAAAGTAAGTATTCATTTAGTTTTATCATATCGTCTCCACAAGGGTTAATGCATACTGAATTGCCATTCGACAAGTCTCGCGTTAATGAGTTTTGGTTTAAATGGTTTGATTTGTATAGAAAGGAAAATATATGAACAGAAAATAAATACATTCTTCAGAGAGGATAGACTTATCAAGCACGAATGTATACTACTCGTCAGAAACTTAAATCTATTGATCAGTTGTACTCAACATGCAATACTCGTCAAAATCATCATGTATCTCTCACATCAGTGTCCATCTCTGCAACACCAACGAGACATATCACAACTCAGGTTATGTCTAACCCAAATTGCGAGAACGACCGTGTTCTCACGTCATTGATGTCTCACGCGAAACAACAATATGGAAGCATTAAACTTCGATACCCAAGTGATTGTTAAGCCTAAATCCATTGTTGTACCCCAAAATTTACCCTCTTTTCATACACGCATATTATTGGTTTTATGGTTATGGAATAAAGGTATATTTATCAAGCTTCATCAGCTTACAAGTGACGTTTATTTCGCCAATGGATGTTCTCAGAGTATTTTCCGTGCTGAAGATCGATTCGCCGTTTTGCAACGATTCGGGGTTCAAAGATTCACAAGTCCAACCCGGTGCGTTATATTCAGGTGTTATTTCTCCAAGGTATCTCTGATAACGTATTCTCAAATTAAGGTTCGGCTCAAGAGTCAATTCTTTAAAGAAGGTCTCCGAATGTGTTAGTTTTCTCGAAGAAATGTGGTGAAAAAGTGTGCTGAAAGTGCAGTTTTTACGAACAAAAAAATTCATAACTTGAAGATTGTGGCTCGTTTTGAACCCGTTCCGGTGGCCAAAATTCCGTCTTGACGTTATCTACGTTTTAATATCTCACGGATGGAAGCCAATTTCAATCAGAAGGTCTTCAAAAATGTGGATTTATCAAGTATTTTCATACAGAAAATTTGTGACAAGTTTATTTGTGTCATGTTCAGAAAATCATAACTTGGTCGATTTTCATAGTATCGAGCTGATTCCGGCGCCAAAATTTTACAAATTGAGTTGGCTAAGTTTTCACATGAGGTATTGAGTTTGAACGGTATCCAAAAGGCCTTCGTTTTTTGCTCAGAGTGCGTGTGATGCGCCAAAAATCCTGAATGCTGAATATTATTTCATCTGAGTCGAAACTTCGAAAATTCATAACTCGGTCAATTATTATCGGATCGGGCCCATCTTTTTACACAAGGTCACTGACTCAGAGATCTACAACTTTTCTTCCAAAGTCGAGACCGATTTATGCTCCGATCAATACCAGTTTTTTATTGAAGAACGTGTCAAAGTCGGCACTAGAGCCCAAAATAAGTTTGTCTGAGCTAAAACTTCAAAAATTTATAACTAATTCACCGTTTATCTGATTGAGCCTATTTTGGGACAAGAGTTAGTTCTCGATGCCGGCTACATTTTGTTTTCACATTTCAACTTCAAAAATTTCACTTAAACCCCTGCGATTTAGCCTGGAACGTGACAGACTCAAGTGAACATTGGAGGCCCAATTGCATATTCAAAGCCCATATCTTTGCTCTAATTTCCATTATATAATCTCATTATTTTCACACAAAGGGGAGGGCGAAAAAAAACATTTGCCACAACGCTGTCAGAATATCAAATTCTTTCAAGAACCCTAAAACCTTTAAATCCTTATTACAAACCCACATCTCACTACTTCTCCAGTAAGGGTAAGGCTGGTTTGATCTCCATGATCAAAAGGGCATAGAAGCATTCATCTCACTACTTCTCCAGTAAGGGTAAGACTGGTTTGATCTCCATGATCAAAAGGGCATAGAAGCATTCATACATGTCATATCAGTTTTAACATTAATTTTTTTTTCATATATTTGATTCATTTGTATTTCATGATATATAATAATTTATTTAATGTGTTCATGAGATTCAACACTGCAAATTTAGACAGGGTCCCATGCAGGTTCATTATAGAACGCTGAGGCCAAAACACCAAAATAGAACAACCACCAATGCATGACAAGGCACACATCCTGAGAAGGTTAAGGGCGTTGGTTCAACACTCACCCCTATTGGTTTTGGTTTTCTTCCTTTCTATTTATTCTTTTAGCTATTCTCATTCTTTCTGTTTAAAACCTTTTTCATAAAACTTAACATTTTTCACAAACCTTTGATTTTTCATAATAAACTCGAATAATTAATTTTAAGGTTTTTTAATCTAATTTTAGGTTTTAAATTAATTTTTGGTTCAACACCCACCCCTGACATTTGCATTATTTGTATTTTCTAACCCTATTTTTTAACCATATTTTTCATTGATGTTTTTTCCTCTATCTATTTTTTGGCAAACTTAATCCTTTTTGTTAATCATTAAACATAAGCTTTTTTTAAACATTTTTTTTAAATTAAAATTAATTAGGTTTTAGGTTTTTTTAATTAACCTTTTTTTTTTCAACATAAGTATTTTTTAATTAAAATTAATTAGGTTTTAGGTTTTTTTAATTAACCTTTTTTCAAAATTAACCTTTTTTAAATTAAACAATTAGGTTTTAGGTTTTCTTTGTAATTAACCCTTTAATTTTAATTAACCTTTTTTTTAACAAATTAGAATTAGGTATTTTAATTAACTTAAAATTATTTTCTACAAAAAATACCAAAAACATTAACTTAGAATTTTAGGTTTTAATTTTTCCTTATTTTATTTTTATTTATTCTTTTACATTTTAATTTCTAGAAAAATTGTATAGGTCGCATTATCAATGTAATAGCGTAGATTTATCTTTTTTCGCATTTTTTTTCTAATTATGTAATTGCTTCCGGGATGTAATAGTTTTAGGATTTCTTTTCCGCACTCTTCATTATTATGTAATTGCCCCAAAGCTCTGTAATAGCTTAGGTTTACATTTCCGCCTTTTTATTTTCAGTCCAAAATAATTACGTATCTGCAAAAGCCTTGTAATAGCTAGGAATTCCGCATTTTATTTTCGTAAACTATAAACTGCTTAGATGAATGTTAATAGGCTTGCATGCAAAAGACGAATAAAATTAAAATAGTAGATCACCTCAATTGTGCAAAGATTAAATAACTGAAATCAAACACATGCACATGCTCACTCTTAGGGTATGCCTCACTTGGTTGCCTCGGAAAACAATGGTCATGTCCCTCGAACGTAGGGATATCTTAGCAAATGACCCTCAATCTAAAAGTCATCATAAAGATCATAGTCCCTTAATGTCCCTTGAGTTGCCTACGAGAAAATGATCTTGTCCCTCGATGTTGCCTACGAATATATGATGACAGTCCCTTCGAAATGCTAAGGTATCCTTACATGTTGCCTTCAATGACCATTACGTCCCTTTCGATAGTCCCTCAAACATCCAACGACTAGGGTTACCTACTCACTAATAGTAGGATAACACGATCTAAAGGAAACAAGAATAAAAATGATCTTTTTTCGAGTAGGTAGATGCTAGTAGGTACTTGCTCAAATCAAAACTTTTCACACTTACACTTTTCAAAATAATTTTCAAAACAAACTTCGTCACACCCTTGAGGACTGATACAAGGGTTATCACGAAGTAAAACATTTTCAAAGCAAGCACACACACAAGCAATTTTAAAAGAGATGAGCAAGTACCTAAGAGCCCATGGAAAACCATGGATGGAAAGGGTGCTAACACCTTCCCTTTCTATAATCTACCCCCCGTACTAAAAATCTCGAAAAATGATTTTTTCTGTACTTTTTTCCTTTCCGGTCGGATGAAATAAAATTCGGTGGTAACTCTTGCTTACCGCGACATTTTGCGAACAAAAAAATGCAAAACGCAAACCAGTATTAACAGTCGGTTCCGCCACTGTATCACATCCATCTCTAGAGTTTAGAACCTAACATATTTCTTTCACTAATCAAGACTTGTGAGGTATATGTCTATAATAACCCAAATTCAAACATAAATGCAAAAAGATTAAGGAAAGCAACAAGATTTATTTTGTAAAGCATATATAATACAACACCATGATCAATACATATGCATATGTTCAGAATAACTATACAAACATAACCCAACAAAATAGAGTTTACAAAAAGAGGAAAAAGAGATAAACCAACACTTCTCGAGTTGTCAAGATGATTGGTGAGAATCCACCTCCGATTCGACAAGATGCAACCCCAATTGATGTTTTCTAAGCCCTCTCTACCAAAAAAAATGGGTTTAATGGTGTTGGGACATAAAAATACCCAACCCATAACCTAAAAATATGTTTTTCCCTATTTAATTAGTTTCAAAGTCGCAGGGCATGCTTTGTAAAACCCTTATAAACTCCAAGGAATATTCAATTAAATAAATCATAGTATTTCACCCAAAGGGCGTCATATACTTCATATTTAACATACATGCATGTCTTACTTCGTAACATAGGTTTTCAAAATCATTTATGACATATGCTTCACTAAATAACAACCACAATACTTCAACTTACTCGCTGCGGAATTCATAGTTCAAAACGTCCTTATTAAAACACATCATAGAAACTTCATCGTTCATGGTTCATAATTCACAACAACTTAAACTCCATGAGAGGTAGTTTAAAAATCTCATAATAAAACAAAGAACATAATAGTTTCAAATCAAATGTTCCCATCTTTGATGATACATATCAGAGCAAGACCTTCTAGACTCAACAAAATTAAATGAAACACTCCAAATCTATTCTTCTAGGCCTTTAAGAACTAATCCTGATCACCTGCATGTTACCCATGTAGAGGCAACATTAAAGCAGAAAGGGTGAGTAAATCATAATCATTATATAAGACATAAGGAATAGACATAGTATAATAAGCCAACAATATCATAACATCAACTCAGCAACATCTTCATTTAATACAATACCATATTATGACATCATCAAAATCAACAATTATGAAATGCCACATAAGATATAGTGCAAGATCATAGACTCATGCATGTGGTACCATTTCTTTCGATGGGAACTAGGCCATCACCCTCCAAAGATCCCCACCATAGGATCGATCCCCTTTTGGAATCGGAGCACAACATCAACACTCTCAATCCAGACAATGGAATTGAGACCAATACTGGACCAAAGTCCAAAATCAACATGGAGAGACCAAAGTTGTCCAAACTATACCATGAATGCATGATACACAACAACAAATATAAAACGACCATGACTAGTCATATGCATCATCATTCATGAAGTCATCAATATCATCATATCATCATATCATCATAATAAACAAACATCACCATAACAATCTCATATAAACATAACGAAATCATCCCATCATCATATCATCATAACATACAAACATCATCATAGTAAACAAAACATCATTGTGATTCGACGAAGGGAACCTATCTCTTTTCTAATTTAGGTATTGGAAAAATACTCCTAAGTTCTCATTTTATTCCATTTAACTAAGGTTCACTGGGTCAGCTATACACTGCTTTGAACGACACCTTAAACCGAGCTCTAGAACTAAAGTTATGACCTTTTTAAGAAATCCAACTCAGCCAACCAAGGCTGCCATCCGTCGCCCAGCGACACACTTCCGTCATAAACCGATCTTAGACATATGTTTGGATTTCAACATACTTCTTGTCATGTTCAATATACTTCTATTCTTTCTCTCAGCTATGCTATTATGCTGAGGTGTATAGGGTGTAATAACCTCATGCTTTATACCTTCCTCATTGCAAAGTCTAGCAAATTCTGCAGAAGTATATTCACCACCTCCATCAGATCTCAACTTCTTCAACTTGCATCCACTTTGTTTCTCAGCATGCAACTTGAACTTCTTGAGTTGTATGAATACTTCACTCTTCCTTTCAATAAGATAAATCCATATATGTCAGGTGAATTCATCAATGAAAGTAAGGAAATACATGTTACCTCCATTTGAATTTACTTCAAAAGGTCCACACACATCAGAATGAACCAGCTCTAGTTTTTGCTTTGATTTCATGGGAAAGTAATATTTGAATGCCTTCCTCGTATGCTTTGATTTGCAACATTCCTCACACACCTGCTTTGGTTCCTTCACATAAGGCAACCCCAACACCATCCTTTTTTGATTGAGCATGCATAAACTTCTGAAGTTTAGATGTACATACCTGTGGTGCCATAGCCATTTCTTGTCTTCTTCTGTAGTTAAAGCTAGACATTTGTTATATGTTGTGTTGAGTTCAACTTTAAACATTTTTATTTTCTTCCAATGGTGCTTTCATTATTAGCCTCTCATCATCCTTATATACCTTCATCCGATTCGTCTCCAGCTTCATATTGAAACCTTTTGCAAGTAATTGACCTAAACTTATCAAGTTACTTGTCATAGAAGGTACATACAACACTTCAGTGATAATGGCCTTTCGACCATCCTTCCTGACAATCTAAATATCTCCTTTACCACCTAATTTGATGTGTCTGTCATCTGCAAACTTTATCACCTTTTCGACTGACTCATTTAACTTGGTAAACAAGTTTTTATTACCAGTCATGTAGTTGCTGCATCCTGAATCCTGATACTACATGTTGTTTTTCTCAGTGTTCGACTGAGTGTTGACCATCAACAATACATCATCAGAATCACTATCTCTAGCTCGTGCATATTGAACTTCACTATCTTTCGCCCTTGCTGCTTTCTTTCTTCGACAATCTCGAGCATAGTGACCAAAACCTTGACAATTGTAATACTGCACCTCTTTCGTGTCAACTTTCTTCCTAGAATACTTGTTGTCCACATCTTTCTTGATCGAATTAGTATTCTTTCTTGACTTCTCATCACTAGCAAGATTCTTTTGCTACTTCGACTTCTCCTTTCCAGCTTTCTTGTTGAATCTTGATTGCAATGCTTGTTCAACCACCTTCTCTCTTTCTGAGTTTCTCTGCTTCAATCTCATCTCATGAGCTTCAAATGAAGCTTGAAGTTCTTCTAACTTCATCTTAGATATAGTCTTGGCCTCTTCAATTGTTATAACAATGAAGTCAAAATCTGCAGTCAAAGATCTTAACACTTTCTCAATCTTCTGTAGATCCGTAACCGATTTACCACATGTCTTCATCTAGTTTGTTAGTGTCACAATTCTTGAGAAATATGCATAAATTGATTCATCTTCTTTCATTTGAATCATCTCGAATTGCTTCCTTAGCATCTGCAACTTCACCTTCTTTAATTTCTCATCTCCACCATACAAGTTCTTTAACTTGTCCCACACTCCTTTTGTTGTTTCTTCTTCAATTATCTTCTCAAATACATTAGAATCCACACGCTGGTGAATCAAGAACAGTGCTTTACCATCTTTCTTCCTCTAATCAATGTGCATAGTTTTTTGAGCCTCCGTTGCATTTACTTCCAATTCTGGTAATCCATCATTCAAGATTTCAACAACATCTTGAAATATGAAAATAACTTTCATCTGCGCAATTCATAGTTGATAGTTTTCTCCTTTGAAAACTGATAGATTTGCTGGAAACTGCATTGACGTTGTTGTTCCGTTTACCATTAGATTCTCTCTGAATCACAACCGAACTCTGTTATACCAATTTTTTGAAACAAGGGGTTTCAAGAAAGATGATTTATGAAAGAGGAGGAAGAAGAAGATAGATAAAGATTGAAAGTTTGTTACGTTTCTAACTAAATTGTGATTGCATTCATTGTTATTAAAATTACAATGTAACAAGTCCTTTATATATGCATACAATGCCCAGACCCAATTAGACAAACTACAATATTTATATCCCAAAACTACATTTTGACATATTGCAATAGTTGATGTATTCGACTCTGTCAAATACAATTGACAATCTATCAGCACTTGTTATTCGACATACACCTATGCACTTCGATAGAACAAGAATTATACCATCTAACGATATATATTTAATTTGTTCCTAAATTTATATTGGACCAAATCTTTAAAGTTTAGACTTGAGTATTTCTTTAGATTTGAATAAACATTATGCATCATTTCATGTCATATATCTTTTATTAAAAACTTTATAAAGGACAAAACTAGTCTTAAATTTGAGTTGAGAAACCTAAACCTCAACCCTCCGTGGTCTTTACATCATGCTGTTGAGATACCTAAAACATATATTATTATTCTCCTCTCTAGGAAAATTTCACATCACCAATACGTATTCCATTAAAAAAGCAATACATTGTGCCTTTTCAGCCCTAAAATATTGCCACGCTCATCCATTGGAGTATATGACTAGCTAGGAATATTATATGAGGAAACGTAAAATATAACAGTCTGAACTTGGATTATGACAGGTTGGTATAAAAAATATTCATGTGGGCAAGAATAGTTGGTTGGCTTTACTACCTAGTGACCCCGGTTGAACGTTGAGATTTATTAATACAACGAAAAGTCAATAATGAGGCCAGGTCTAATCTCACGGTTAGTAGTTATGACTTCTTCTCATCCATTCTCTTCCATTCTTCTATATATACCATCCACACCTATTCTATTTTTCATTAACTCTCATCTACAATTCAACAAAACGTTCTTAAACCTCACACTTCTCATCAACAAACAAATTTCAAGAGACAGACAGACTCCTACAAATAAATTTATAAGTCCATGGTTTGTCTACAAATATTCTCAGCAGCTAATTTATCTTCTTCTTCTTTGAAGACAGTTAATGCCGCTATCCATATCCCTAAACTCCCACGTGTATTCTCAACTCCACAACTACCAAAGACAAAGCCCCTTCTTGAGGACTTTATTAATGTATCCAGACATCGTATTAATACAGATCAATTAGAAAAGAATAGTGTTGTCCTCACCACACAATCACACCACAGGAATACAAATGATATTATTATTATTAAACTCTATGCAGTCTTGGAAGCTGTTTCCGACAGAGTTGAAATGCATCACAACATTGCTCAACAACGGAACAATTGGAACACTCTTTTGTTAAACTCTATCAACATGATTACTCTTACTGCTACAACTTTGGCTGGTGTTGCTTCTGCTGCTGCAACCACTTGCTCTGATTCTTCACTTTTGGCTTTGAAACTATCTTCTGCTCTTTTATTCTCTGCTGCAACTGGTTTATTGTTTATCATCAACAAAGTTAACCCTTCTCAACTCACGGAGGAACAACGAAATGCTACAAGATTGTTTAAACAGCTTCAAAGACAAATCCGAACCACTATTGCAATAGGAAATCCTAGTGAGGAAGATGTCAAAGATGCAATGGATAAGGTTTTGGCACTTGACAAAGCTTACCCACTTCCATTATTAGGAGCAATGCTTGAAAAATATCCCGCAAAATTTGAGCCTGCTGTTTGGTGGCCTTCCAACAAAGGAAAACCACAAAGAAAGAAAATGGGGAAAATGAATAATGGATGGAGTGAAGAACTGGAAATGGAAATGAGGGAAGTTGTTGAAGTGATAAAGAGAAAAGATACAGAAGATTATAACAGACTTGGAAACATAGCGTTGAAGATAAACAAGAGTTTGGCAATTGCAGGTCCATTACTCACAGGCATTGCAGCTGTTGGATCTACATTTATAGGCAATAATGGTAGTTCTTTGGCTGCTTTTGTTCCTCTCATGGCTGGTTCATTGGCTGCTGCAATTAATACTTTCCAACATGGTGGCCAAGTTGGCATGGTTTTTGAAATGTATAGAGGTTCTGCTGGTTTCTTCAACTTTTTAGAAACCTCAATTGAATCAACTTTAAGTGAGAAAGATTTAGCAAAAAGAGAAAATGGAGAGTTGTTTGAAATGAAGATGGCTCTGAAGTTGGGAAGAAGTATATCAAATCTGAGGGAACTTGCATCAAAATCAGCTTCTTATAGAATGGAAGGTGTGGGTGACATGGGTGAATTTGCCAGCAAACTCTTCTAAGACAATCTTTAGACACTACACATTCTTTAGCTCCGTAATGTATAGATATCACATTGATTTATTCTTTCATGTATATACATTGTTAGTCATCTGACATAGAGAACAAATGTAAATATAGACTACAAATATCTTATTTTCATCTGCAAATACTGATGTACAACTTCTACTGACAAATTACTTTAGGCGAATTATTCTTTCAATTCATCTTAAGGAAATAAGCATTTTTTTTATTTGAATTTCTATTTGCCCTTTATCACTTGAACTAATAGAGGTAATACTAAGTTTCCAACAAACTTATCTAACATTTGATCAACAAAAAGTAGGGAAAATGATTTTACCATGTTGCTTTGTTAGCTTCCTATAATTCACACATATCCTCCAACCAATGACAACTCTTATTGGTATTAGTTCACACTTTATAGGATTTATCCAAACATTATAAGAAATAGCATAAATCCAACGTCCAAACCATTTAATGATTTCTTTTTTCGCAACTTCCTTCGTGATGAGATTCAACCTTCTTTGGCTCTCTATATTGTTCATGACATTGTCTTCCATTAGTATCCTATGCATGTAAATACTGGGTTGATCCCCTTATTGTCAGACGTTTGCCAAGCAATGACTCTTTTATGCTTTTCTTGAAGTGGCAGAAGTCGACACTTCTGCTATGCAATGAGGTCAGTAGCAATGATATATGGAAACTTCTATTCTGACTCCAAGTAAGCATATTGCAAATAAAGAGGCAATTGCTTCAATTCTACCACATATGGTTTCTCTATTGAAGGCCCGCTATCTTTGATTGTTAGAGTATCTCCAATGGGATTTGCTTAATGCACACTAGGATTTATAAGTTCCGGACCTTAGTATTTGTATCATTGGAATAGATACATTTGGCGTTCCCTGCTTAAATATTTAGGTAAGTTGATTCATGAAACTTAGAGGCGCTCTAATGGTTTTTGAACTAAAAGTAGAAGCAATCTGGTATTTAGATGATTACACCAACTTAAAATGTAAGTGTTGTTGTATGAGTTGTTATACTTTTGATTTCCCATATAATTAACTAGTATTGAGTTTTCTAAGCATTCTCCAAACAAATGGACTCCTTCATAATAAGCGTATGCAACTTCAGTAACATCAGTCACAACTTTGGCAGGTTCGGCAGCTGGCGCGTTGTAACAATACAAATATAATATAATCAAATAATTTTATTATTTACTAAATCAAAATAAAGTTTATCTAGCAAATCTATTTTTTATTGTTTTAATAAATATAATAAACCAAAATTTAATAGTTAAAATAATTTTATAAAATAGTGACACAAAGACCAACAATTAGAAACTATTTATATTTATATTATAGGTTGTTTAAAATATTTTAACTAAATAAATAAAGTTAAAAGTTTAAATCATTTAGTTTCGTCCTTGAAACTACATAACAAAAATTCTAGTAAATTTATAAAATTAAAAATTTTACTTTACAAATTAAAATATTAGGACCAGTATATAAAATAAAATATTAAAATTTATAATTCAGGACCAGTATATAAAATAAAATATTAAAATTTACAATTCTTCTGCTGCGAAAGTAGATAATATATATATATATATATATATATATATATATATATATATATATATATATATATATATATATATATATATATATATATATATATAAGATTTTTCTTATATATCTAAAAATAAAAAATCACTAAAGTGATAAAAATATAAAATTCATATTCATACATCATCATCAACAATTATAATAATGATATAGATCCTGTTAACTCAATAATTATAATATTTACTACAATCTATATTTAAAATTCGTTAAGTCTTTTTAGTCATTCACACATTTGATTCATGCTCTTTTCAAAATCACACTACTTATCACAATTAAGGTTGTGACTTAAATACTAATTCATACAATTGACACCATTTCTTGAGCAAAAGTGCCGAATTATCTATTTCTATGATTTAGTTGAGTCAGAAAAAATTTTATAATCTAGTTATAACGCTGGGTGCTCAAAAAGTAACATATTATTCTAAATAATCATATATTTAAAAAATTAAATATAAAAGTCAAGAAATCAAACAATCAAGCAGGAAGATGCACATAACATGTAATACAACCACTCACAACTCATTTCATATTTTCATCTATTTTCTTAAACACATTGAAGTGAAACAAATCCACAATACTCAATTCCACATGATATAATATTTTCACTTTCTTCTACACAATTCATGTGGAATTCCATTTCATATAAAATAAAAGTATTTTAATTATCTTAACTCCATAATCACTGTGTTCTTAATTTTTTTAATAAATATATATAGTATCAACATCAGTTATATAATTTCAATGCATAAATAACAACCATGAAAATCAAAAGTAATATTACTTTTAGTGACACACTACAGAAAGTAAGTAATACATAGAAAATCACATTAGTGACAGTCAGTCATAAAACAGACTATGTAGGAAGAACCTATAGTGACAGAAAATAATAAAACATATTATGAATAACAGAACTTATAGTGACAGGAAATAATAAAACAGATTATGGATGACATAATTTATTGTGACAGGAAATAATAGAACAGATTATGGATGACAGAACTTATAGTGACAGACAATAATAAAATAATAAAACAGATTATAAACTTATAGTGACAGATAACAGCAAACAATTTATAATAATAAAATAAGTCAAAAAAATGAAACTATTTTATTAATTGTACAAGGATGCATTGTGCATGCATATATCATTATCCAAAAATCTTTAATTTAAAATAATATTTATCGCATCTTATTGACATTATTTTCTTAATCAAAATAAATAAGACACTATCCAATTTCATAAAAGTATTTCATTGTGACACCAAATTGATTTTTTTCATGATGGAAACTCTCATTAACTTACATGAATTATAAACTACCATGATCATCTAATTAAAAACACAACATTTATATAAAAAATTACACAATTACTTCATATTAACATATTTGCGAACCAAATTCTTACATCACATATAGAGTATTTTTTTCCCATGTTTATATTAAGCACTAAAATTAATTAAATGATTTCATAACTTAATATGCTATAAATGTATTTTATTTTCTACTAATGACATAGATATCAAATATTATTGTGAAAAATACAAGTCTAAATTTTTAAATGACTGTAGATGAAAATTCTCTTTCTCCAGTACGACAACAATACAACAACAAAAACTATCACCCATCAAAATAATCGATAAATCAAAATTACAGATTCTAAAATATTAAAAAAAAGACAATAACAAACAATTTTATATCTCCAACCAAAAAAAAAAAAAAACACAATAAGAAACACATAGATCACAAAATTACAAATCAAGGCATACCATGAATACAAATAACTTTTAATCATCAATAAGAAGAAAACCAATAACAAGTCCAAAAATAAGGACATCAAAACATCCACACATAATTCAAAACAAGCGTTACACACTATCGTCCTTACTCAAAAATATATGTCTAAATACTATTACTCAGATACTAATTATAACAATACAAATATAATTTTATATCATATATCGTTAGTTTTAGAATAACAAATAACTGGAAGGGATAATTATTCATTCACAAAATAAGGCTTATAAATAGCCTTACAAGCAGAATAAAATCTACTGCTAACAAGTTTGAAACGTGGTAATAACCAAACAGAAATAAACTCTATTCTTCCTTAAGAACAGGTCTTTCCTAAAAACTAGGAATTGCTAAACAAACAAAAGTACAGCTAATAGTTTAATAATAATAATAATAATAATAATAATAATAATAATAATAATAATAATAATAATAATAATAATAATAAACTTCCTAACAATCCCTCCCTTAAACTAATTCATCTGAACTTAGCTTACTTCAGCAATGTCCGTAACTCCAAGCATCCCACGAAGCTTTTCAAATTGTTCCAATTTCAATGACTTCGTCATAATGTCCGCTGTTTGATTCTCAGAGGTACAATAGCTCAACTTGATAACTCCATTGTTTACTAAGTCCCTAAGAAAGTGGAATTTCACATCAATATGTTTACTTTTTCCGTGAAACACAGGATTTTTAGATAGTTGTATAGTAGAACTATTGTCGCACATGATCATAGTTGCTGTTTTATTTTCAACTTCAATCTTTTCCAACACTCTTCTAAGCCAAACACATTGACACACACATAAAGCTACTGCTATGTATTCCGCCTCCGTGGTGGAGAGAGCGACAACCGGCTGTTTCTTTGAGGCCCAAGAAATAGCTCCCGCTCCCAATTTAAACACAAATTCAGAAGTGCTTTTTCGATCATCTAAGTCACTGGCATAATCACTATCAGTGAAGGCCACCAATTTTAGATTGTATTCTTGCTTCCTGTAAAAGATACCCAAATTAATTGTGCCTTTTAGGTACCTTAAAATCCTCTTTGCTGCCAGCCAATGTGCCATAGTAGGTCTAGCCATGAACCTGCTTATTAAACTAACACCAAACATCATGTCAGGTCTAGTTACAGTCAAATACATAAGGCTTCCAACCAATTGCTTATACAGAGTTTCATCAACGGCTACACCTCCCTCGTCTTTGCGTAATTTTGTACCCGATACAATGGGATTTTTCACAGCATTACTGTCTTCCATACCAAATCTAGCTAAAACCTCCTTTGCATATCTTCTTTGACAAATGAATATTCCACCTGCACATTGCTTCACTTCTACTCCAAGAAAATGCTTCATTTTCCCCAAATCAGACATATCAAACTCCGACATCATTGAATTTTTAAACTCATCACACATGCTTCTATCATTCCCGGTAAAAATTAAATCATCAACATAAAGGCTTACAATTAAGAGTTTACCTCCTTTTGATTTTGTAAATAGAGTATGCTCGCTAGAACATCTTTCGAATTCTTCTCGTATGAAATAAGCTTCGATTCTGCTGTACCAAGCTCGCGGTGCTTGCTTGAGCCCATATAATGCCTTTTTTAGTTTGTAGACTTTCTCTTCTTCTCCTTTCTTTACAAACCCCGCGGGTTGCTTAACATAGACTTCTTCTTTTAGCTCACCATGAATAAGATCGCTTTTTACATCAAGTTGAAAGACCTCCCAACTAAATTGTGCAGCTATTGCAAGAATTACACGGATAGTGTCGAGTCTTGCCACCTGAGAAAATACCTCAGTATAATCAATACCATGGCGTTGTGCATACCCTTTTGCTACGAGCCTCGCTTTGAACTTCTCCACAGTACCATCTTCATTCAACTTTGTTTTAAATACCCACTTTACTCCAATAGGTTTGATATCTTTAGAAATCACAGTCAGTTCCTGTGATCGGTGGATCTGGAACTGACTGTTTTAAAGCTGGTTCGCGAAAATGTCGCGGAAGCAAGAGTCGCCACCGTCTTTTATTTTCTCCAATTTGGAAAGGACAAAAGCACAGAAAAATTCCTTTTAAGAGATTGCTCTCGGTTCGGGAGGTAGGTTATAGAAAGGGAAGGTATTAGCACCCTTTCTATCCATGGTTATCCATGGGCTCTTAGGTACTTGCTCAATGTGTCTTCAAAATGTGTGCTTGCTTTTCAATGTGGGTTTCAAAAATATTCTTTGAAAAGTTTCAATTCAACTCGTACGTCAGAGTGTTTGAGAAGTTTGCTTTGAAAGTTTTTTGAAAGTGTTTGGGTGTGAAAAGTATTTTGATTTGTTTTTGAAGAGAGCAAGTACCTACGAGAACCTACCTACCCTAAGGAATTCGTCTGTGTAAATGTCCTTTAAAGTAGTGCCATCCCACCATTGAGAGGTAGGTAGCACCACCGTTGGAGGTGTTCGGGTCAATTCGAGTTTTAGGGACATGGTGATCACCAGAGCAATGGGAAGACACCTTAGAAGCTACCCTTATGCCATTGATCCTTTTTAATTCCGAGGCAACCGTTTCGAGGCAACTGGATCATGTCATGGACATAAGGACTTACTAAAATATCCTCTACTCGATGATCACCTTTCGAAAGGCAACAGTGAGGCGTACCCTAGGGGTGGTGTGTGAATTGTGTGTCATTTTCAGTTTATTGTTTGTCTTGTCATGCATTGGTGATCTATCGATTCGATTTTATTTTTGGGCATTCATTCTTTCATGTTATTGTTTAACAGTTAAAAGTGCGGGAATTTAAAGTGCGGAAAAGATAAAAGTCCTACGCTATTACAAAGGGCGAGGGTCTACAACGCCAAATTAATCCAGACCCATTTTAAAATAAATTGCAGAAAAGAAAGGTCTAATAGCTATTACATGGCTTTGGTACAAGTACATTATATTCACAACAGAAATAAATGAAACGCGCGAAAAAGAAAATAATCAAATGCGAGGGCGTTGGACCCTTTAAAGGAATTAAAATAATTAAGTTACCTAAAATTAAAATTAAGTGAAAAATGGTATTTTTGTGTTTTTTAGATTTAAAAGAAAAAAAAGAAAAGTTAATTAAAATTAAAATCCTAGTTCTAATGTCTTTTAAGTTTATTATGAAAATATTGACTTTTACCCTAATTTAATTCTAAATTAATTTATGTGCATTAAATAAATAAATAATATTATTATTAAAAAAAAAGAAAATAAAAAGTTATTAAACCTAAACTCTATTTTTTTGGATTTTAGTTATTAAAAGAATTAAAATCTAACCTAAAATGCAACCCTAGTTTAATTATGAAAAACACTAATACTATGGCAAAAAACAAGGAAAGTTAAAAGGAAAAAGTCATTAACCTAATTCTATGTTTTTGTTTTTGATTTTTATTAAAAGGAATTAAAGTTGAAAACTTAATTAAAACTAAACATTTTACATGTTATTATTTATACAAAAAAAAACAATATTTAAAATAAAATAATTATTAAAATTTTTGACTTTTCTGATTTTTTTGAATGTTTTTATATTTTATAGTAAAAATAAACTAATTATGTTGAAACAATAAAATAAATAAAATAGCAAAAATAAAGGTAAGAAGAAAAATATAAAACATGCAAACCAGGGGGGGGGGGGGGTAACCCCAATTTGGAGGGTCCAGGCCTGG